>CM054132.1:72874469-73474469 GCA_028751855.1 Ambrosia trifida
GTGGAAAACACGGCTGTTGTTTTTTTTTTTTTTTTTTTTTTGTGTAAATCTAGGCTATGCTCAAGATGTGATCTATATGGTTGTATTATATGGTTAAATTTCATAGGAAATTAGAACTCATAAGATTTGTGAATCGTAAAGAGACATCTACTTTGGTATGATACTTATTATAATATTTTGTGTTGGTCCAGGTGAATCAATATTAGTAGATGATATTTATTTCATTATCCAAAATCCACATAATACATGCATGTTGAACAACATTGAGTTGGTTTTTGGTATGTGTTTGTGATCAACTTCTAATAAAATTAGGTAATTTCAATCACCTAAAATTCTAGACAGAGACTCATTAATACTCACGAGAAATACACAAACCTGACTAGATACCAATGACTGTATTAGATACGCTTTTAGATGTGTGCTCACATATATAAAGAAAGATATCATACTTTATTTTTTAATACAAAATAATAACTAAAGCGCACTTCTCTCCATCAACCTATTTTTTATTCCTCAAATGACAACCAAAATTAAGCATATATAAAGAAAACAAGACATACCAATTGAAGAGTCCATTAAGGAGCAAGTTGAATACTAAATTGAAGACACGCTAATGCACAGTTAATTTTCTTCTCAGATTGATGAGAAAGTATAATACTACAAATGAAGGAGCAAGTTGAATACTAAATTGAAGACACACTAATGCACATTATATAGGAGAAGAGAGGAATATATTTTGGTTACACTTACAAGCAAGGAATTATCTTTTAAATAAGAAATCTCATTCATGTCTTCCAACCCCACATTGTTATTCCTTCCTTCCACAACATCCTTGCATATTTACACTTTTATTATACTTGATTCTTGGATTTAATTAATAAACAATTTCGAACTACTTGTACAAACTGAGATGATCACAAAAACGAATTTTGAGAAATCTGATGAAAACCACGACAGCCTTAATATTGCCAACCAATTTTAATATTGCCTCATATCCATCTGTTGTGTTTTTAGAAGGCAATCAGACCCAAATCAACAAGTTGATCCATTACCAAGGCACAAAAGTTTAACTATTTAATTTAAACCATTGAGCCCACTTGATGTTAATAAATCAGGCCCAACGTCTTGGTTTTTATATCAACATCCCCATTTATAAATATGATTTCTAAAATTGACTCGTTTTTTTTTTTTTAATAAGGTCTACTTAGAGACATGTAAGTTTGTGGGTTACCCACCTGATGTTAATTCATTAGACCCAAAGTCGATTGTTAAAAAGGCTGCACTTCCACATTTCCTAATCGTTTATTTTTTAACAAGGTCTACTTAGTCAACAAATTAATCCAATACCACTAAAATTACCAACAATTAGTGATAGAAAAACACGCCTATTATTTTTTTTAGTAATTCTAAGCTATGCTCAATATGTGATCTATATTGTTGTATAAAATTTCATAGTAGATTGAAACGTATAAGATTTAGAAATAGTAAAGAGGCAACTAATTTGGGTGTGAGACTAATTATAATATTGTGTGTTGATTTAGGTGCATCAATGTTAGTAGGTGATATGCATTTCATTATCCAAAATCGACATAATATAAGCATGTTTAACAACATTGAGTTGGTTTTTGGTATGTGTTTGTGATCAAGTTCTAATAAAAGCTGGCAATTTAAGTCACCTAAAATTATAGATAGAGATTCACTAATACTCACGAAAACACACAAACCTTACGTGTAATGAGTAATCAGATACCCAACAACTATATTTGATACGCTTTTAGATGTGTGCACACATATATAAACAGAGATATCATAATTTATTTTTTGATACAAAATTGATCAACGTATTATTTTATTCCTCAAATGAGCACTAAAAGTAAGAATGTATAAAGAAAATGAGACATATCAATTGAAGAGTCTATTAAGCTAATGTCTTCTCACATCGATGAGCAAGTTGAATACTAAATTGTAGACACACTAATGCACCATTATAAAGGAAAGAAGAGAGGAATATTTTTTGTTACACTTACAAGTAACAAATAAATCATTAAATAAGAAATCTTAATCATTCCTTCAAGCCCCACATTTTGATTCCTTTCTTCCTCAACATGCATGCATATATACACTTTTATTATATTCTATAATTGGATTAAGTGGAAAGTAAATAACTTAATTAGTTGCAACTTCAACCCTTTAATTTTATTTTGCATCGATGTGTATAGGTGGGAAGGTGTATGTAATTCGAGTCGGTAGCACACTATATTATGTGGTTCTTATAGTTTTTATTCTATTTTAAAATACTTGTTTAATGACCTGTGTACATGTTCTTTCATTGTTTATGTATGCAACACGAACATAGGCAACATGGTTGGGTATGGATTGGGCATGGCTAATTTCATACCCATACCAGATTGTAAAATCTTGTCTCATAGTTGACCTATTACCAGTCGAGTATCAGGTATAGGTATGAGGATTTTCATGTATATATATATATATATAGGATTTGGTTCAAATGAGAACCTTTTCCCAAATTGAGAACTAGAGAACCATTCTGGGCCACACATTTCTCTAAGGCAAAAAAAAAAAAAAATTTTTTTTTTTTTTTTTTTTTTTTTTTTGCAAAAATCGCTGCTTTATATGTAAGGAAAAAATTTTTTTTTATTTTTTTTGTATTTTTTTTTCAGTATACACATGTGTATAATTGCATTATACACATATGTATAATGCTATATACACATATGTATAACTGAAATATACACATATGTATAACTGAAAAATGCTATATACACATATGTATAATTGCTATATACACATATGTATAATTGTCATATACACATATGTATAAATGAAAAAAAAATTCAAAAAAAAAAAAAAAAAATTTTCCTTGCATAAAAATGTGCGATTAAAGCAAAAAAAAAAAAAAAAAAAAAAAAAAAATTTTTTTTTTTTTTTTTTTTTTGCCTTTATATGAAATGTGTGGCTCAGAATGGTTCTCTCAGTTCTCAAATAGGGGTTGGTTCTCTTAGGATCCTTACCCTATATATATATATATATATTGTATTTTCCTTTATAATATAATGTTGTATAAATCTATATAGTAATTTAATATATGGTTAATAGCATACATATCATCATCACCATAGTAATATTTAAAATAGGAATATATTTTGGTTACACTTACAAGCAAGGAATCATCTTTTCAATAAGAAATCTCAATTATGCATTCCAACCCCACATTGTGATTCCTTCCTTCCTCAACATGCATGCATATATACACTTTTATTATATTTCATTCTTGGATTGAATGGAAAGTAAATAAATTTACTTCAACCATTAATTTTAATTTACACCAATGTGTATAGGTAGGAGGGTGTATGTAATTCGCGTCAGTACTACACTATATTATGTGGTTCTTAAGGTTTTTATTTAAAAATATTTGTTTAATTACCGGTGTGTGTGTGTGTGTTCTTTCATTGTTGATGTATGCAACACGAACAAAGATGACAAGGAGGGGTATGGGTCGAGCGTGGCTAATCCCAAACCCATACTCGGTTGTAAAATCTTGTATCATAGTGGACAACATAAAACACACAATGATATAACGCAAATTCTAAAAACTACAAGTTAAAATCCAAAAAAGCAAAGACCTAAAAACAAAGATCGTATGGTACAATTAGACGATACCACTGCCACTTGAAAGAGTTCAATCGGAGTTCGTTTGATACCCTTCCCACGACTTCCTATTTTTTTCATTGAACATTTGCTCGTAACCTTTAATCTCAACCCTTTGTAAATTTGTAACATGATTGGTTTATAATGGTAATTAACGTTAGAGATGTCTGTTTAAGTGACGTAACTAGTTTACTTTTTCTAGGTAGAAAAGAAAAAGAAAAGTGACATCAATATATTAGATTCTGATTGGTGCAAGATTATATTCATCATTTGTCATTTTTAACTAATAAATACTACGTATTAGAAACTTTTTGTAGTAGAATAGATAAGCATACATAGTACTTAAAACAATGCGTAATGTGCATTATAGGAGTGATGTGTTGTGAAACACACCTTGTTAATATGTTCATTTTGTACATATTTTAATGTTTAATGGGTGCATTTTAAGTACACTTTATCTTATAGTAATTATAATATTAATGCATTAACATTTGTTTAAAATATATTGTTTTTATTTTATAGGTTGAAAAAGGAATGAGCTAAAACTACTTAGTATGGAATATTGATATTGAAGATGTAGCAATTGTTTTGATTCAAGTTGAGGTATGAAGGGAATGAATTCCATCAACAATTGAGGAAATGCTATCACTAATTCTTGAATGCAATTAATTGGCTGAATTTAAGAGCATTAGATATCAAAATTAAAATGATGGAAATTAGAAAGTGAATGCTACGTGTGATTTGGGAGTTCTACTGTTTTGATTGAGTCATGGCATTGAAACAAAAATTAATAGGTTATGATCATTAAATGGATTATTGGGCTGGCATGGTAGGCTCTTGTGGATCGAGACAACATGCATTAATTGGTTGGGCTGAATTAAAAAGGCCCATACGAGAAAAGAAGTCGGTGGAAAATTCCATAATTAAAAGGAGGATTACGAAGAATTTTTGAGGAGGTCGACATAATTTTCAGGGGATCGCACAGAGGAATATTATCATTCGAAAGGCTGTCGAGGTCGACGGACAGCATCACACGAAGAAAAGAAAAGAGGAAGCAACCGCGATGAACAAGATGCAAGGCTAATCTTTTCGCGGTTCTCTCCGGGTGAACGATTTGGGTATTTTATCATTTGTTTTATGTTTGCTACTCTTTATTTGGATCAGATTTTGTGAACACTTTAAAGTTCTTTGCGTCTGATTGTATGTTTGACTAATCTAGACAGTTTGGTTAATTAATATTATTGCATTTTGTTATCGTATCTTGGTTTTCTTGCACTAGGATTAATTTAACTTTGCAATCAATGCTATGATAGCTGAATTGGGTCGAACAACTTAAACAAAGTCATGTCTACGTGATTTCCTAGATAGGGTATTAACATAATTCAATTGATAATTACCGAATCAGAAACCCGGAGTGACCGTTTTTCCATATTATTGTCTTTTCTAAAAAAAATCAATCATCAATCCGTTTTGCAGCATTGCAACACTTTTACATTAAACTTCATAAAATTACTTTAGTTAATCTTAATTTAATTAGAAATTAGTAACTTAGCACTTTCCACAAACTCCCTGAGGTTCGACAACCCTACTTCCTATACTGCAGTCAGTTGTAGCTAAGGAGCACGCGATCAAAATGAAAGGAGCATGAATGAGCTTGATAACCAGGGCGTTAAAAGGGCATGAAGAGGGATGGACATTTCTAGTATAACGCCCAATGAGTAGAAAAATATGGAAAGTTATTATTGACAAGGTATTAAGGGGTGTTAACCATTACACATTTTTTGTAGGAGTGTTATGATCCTAACGGGGCGAAAAATGTCTCTTAGGTGGTATTAACCATTACGAATGCTCTAAGTATTTTCTTAATAACTATACTATTCATATGATAATTATCATATAACAAGGTATAAGTTACACCAAACCAAAAAGTAACTAATTGTTAAGATAAATCTAACATTATTTAGGTCAATGTTTATCGAAGATCATCTTTTATTATGTTTAAATTGTTCAAATCAAAAGCCTACATTGACAAGTTTGTTAATGTAAAAATACATCGTAAAAGAGTTAAGTTTGTTCATAATTTAGTGATAACTAGTGAGACGAGAGTCGCACGTTGCAGCAGGCAGTGTGTGTTGCAGCGAGTGTTGCACTAACTATAGCAAAGAATATAGAAAACCAAAAACCATATTCATAATATAATGCTAAATGTGTTCGGTTCATTAGTTTTTTATTGAATAGTAGTTAGATAATAAAAGAAAAAAACACGGTTTTAAAATTATGAGAAGTTATTTAATTAATTTAATATTAAGTTAGATAGTTAGAAAAAAAAACAACAAAAAAGGCAAAAGAATAAAGAAAAATAATAGATAAAAGAAAGAAAAATAATAACAATATCTTGTCCATATATCGTTCCAAATGAGTTGACGAATGGTTTAGCATACCCAATGAAATTGTCAATTCCTCTTTCATACTCAACGTCCAAACGGTTCTGTAGTTTAATCCAGCTTCCTTAGCATGTATATATACACTTTTATTATATTCCATTGTTGGATTTAACAGCTATATTAGATATGCTTTTAGATGTGTGTGCACATATATAAAGAGAGATATCATAGTTTTATTTTTTAATACAAAATTCGATCAACATATTATTTTATTCCTCAAATGAGCACCAAAACTAAGCATATATAAAGAAAAGGAGACATAGCAAAGGAAGAGTCCATTAAGTTAATGTTCTTCTTAGATCGATGAGCAAGTTAAATACTAAATTGTAGACACACTAATGCACCATTACAAAAGGAAAGAAGAGATGAATATTTTTTGTTACACTTACAAGTAAGAAATAAATCATTTAATAAGAAATCTTAATCATTCCTTCAAGCCCCACATTTTGATTCCTTTCTTCCTCAACATGCATGCATATATACACTTTTATTATATTCTATAATTGGATTAAGTGGAAAGTAAATAACTTAATTAGTTGCAACTTCAACCCTTTAATTTTATTTTGCATCGATGTGTATAGGTGGGAAGGTGTATGTAATTCGAGTCAGTAGCACACTATATTATGTGGTTCTTATAGTTTTTATTTTATTTTAAAATACTTGTTTAATTACCTGTGTACATGTTCTTTCATTGTTTATGTATGCAACACGAACATAGGCAACATGGTTGGGTATGGATTGGGCATGGCTAATTTCATACCCATACCAGATTGTAAAATCTTGTCTCATAGTTGACCAATTACCAGTCGAGTATCATGTATAGGTATGAGGATTTTCATGTATATATATATATATATATTGTATTTTCCTTTATAATATAATGTTGTATAAATCTATATAGTACATTAATATATGGTAAATAGCATACATATCATCTTCACCATAGTAATATTTAAAATAGGAATATATTTTGGTTACACTTACAAGCAAGGAATCATTTTTTCAATAAGAAATCTCAATTATGCCTTCCAACCCCACATTGTGATTCCTTCCTTTCACAACATGCATGCATATATACACTTTTATTATATTTCATTCTTGGATTGAATGGAAAGTAAATAAATTTATTTCAACCATTAATTTTAATTTACACCAATGTGTATAGGTAGGAGGGTGTGATCGATGTCGTTGGGCCAATCAAAAATAATGAAAATAAGTAATAAAGTGTAAGTGAGTTGTCTCCACAGGAAATTGGTGGAAAGTATAGTTTTGTCTAAATTAACCAATGCCTAATGATTTGTTTGGATTGATTGAGAAAAAGTAAGAAAGCTAGGAACTTTGATTTTAAGTTGTAAACAATAATTAAAAGAAAGTAACCCCCTCTGGATCTCTAGTTTGACGATTCACCCAACTTGTTTTAATTAGTAAGAATACCACATAGACATGGCCCTGTTAATTGATTGTAATTCAAGTGGTAATTAGACACAAGTTTTTAATAATAACCTATACAATCCAATTACCAAACCATATGTACCAAATACCCTCCCAATAATCAAACTGCTCACGATGCAAGAAAACCGAATGCGAATGATCAAAAGATAAGCAATTGAAACACATCTAATTTGTTTAAATGAATCAAACCACAAGTGTTCTTCAAAACATAAAGAACAATCTAAAAATACTAAAATGAATCAAGTTGAGTTTCACATACAAACCATCCACCCAGAGGTGGTCACAAAGAGGATTAGCCGCTCATCTTCATCATAAGATCTTCACTTGATGTATTGTTGGAGATTGAATGCATGATTTGATGATTAAGATGATGATTAGGAATAATTAATTGAGGGAAAAACACCTTGGGAATGATTAAAAGCAGCTAGGTTTAAGTGTTTTTTCGTTTGGGAGAATAATTATCTATTTATAGGGTTTAAACCATTAAATTCGTAACTTATGCTGGCAGGGGCGCAAGGTCAGAAGAGAGCAGCGCACCTTGCGCTAGTAACCTGCTCAACTTGCGGTGGGGAGCACCAAATTTCCCAAACTTTCTGTGATACGCCGGGATCAGAGCACGTGCGCTCAAAGGCATTTTACCTTGCGCTCCAACTCAGAATTTCTTCTTTTCTTCACACTTTCACTTGGGATTGCATCCATAAACTTCCAACCTCTTGTCTAGTTTCCAAAACCTTCATATTAAGCTCCAATTAACTTCATTAAGCCTCAAGTACCTGCTAACCATCCTTCTTTGAAGACACCAAGCACTATTGAAAGGAGTATACAAACATCTAAAGTTGCACAAAAAACATTCAATGCTTCAACATCACTGGAATCTTACTTGGAATGGAAAGCAAAGCAACGCATTTGAAACAACCCTCAGACCATCCGAAAAACCTGGAAATCAAAGATCATAACAAATGTAAGTGCTGAAAAATCATTTACCGCAGATGTTTACTTCGGACAGAAACTATTGACACAAAATATAATAAAAAATTGCTACGCACAACCATTCTTACATTGCTGGAATACCTCAAGTTCCATTGTCTTTAGGTTAATACAAAAGAATACAACTGTAAGTTGGCTAATTAAGTAGATACTACCAAAACTTGATTTTTAATAATGAAAATAAAAAAGGCCTTGAAACCTAAGGTTACTAATAATTCCTTAAAGAACTGAAAAAACCTTTAAACAGAGTATACTACCTTTGTTATTTAGTTTATATGGATTTTACTTCAGTTTAGTTAAAAACATTCAATATTTGAACACTACTGCAATGTTACCCGTAAAACAAAGTAGCACATTTTCACCGGCCTTCAGACTATCCGAATTGCCTGCAAACCACCATATAACCAATATTAGCATTAAAACTGTTCACTGGAAGAAAACTTTCTGACATTAAATATACAAAATATGCTGCTTTTCAATCGACATCATGAATTCCCTATGTAGTTAGATCCATTTGACCATAGTTATCGATAACGAATAGCGGTAAATAGCGACGGGCTACCGATATGCTACGTAGCGATAGCGATGAAATAGCGCCCGCTATTTTGTAAATAGCGGTAAGGTATTAAAAAAATTAAAAATATTTTTAGTACAAATTTACAAGTATAAGGACCAAATGTGTATATACACAAACTAATTTTATACTTTCTACCTAAAATTTAGAAGTTTTAGGTCTTATATGTAAACAAATGAAAGATAGAGGGGTTAAACATGTAAATTGATAAAGTTAAATAACCCTAAAAAGTCTAAAACACACAAACCCAGATGCTTTTCAGCCGCTATTCCTCTGCTCTTCATCTTTTCTTCATCTTCTCCGGCAAAGAACTACAGAACGTCGCCGGAATCTTCGCCGGACTTCGCTAATTGCTCGATAGCGGGCCGATATGCACTGTGTAGAGGTAAATGGCCGATACGCGACGCTATTCGCTATCGCGCCCGCTACAGACGCGATTGACAACTATGCATTTGACCTTAGCATCCAGTTGCACTTGATAACACTTTTCTTTCATTTATTGGGATTCACCAAAATATGAGATAATAGGCCAATTAGTTGGAGTCTTGACAAGAGCAAATCTCTAAAAATTGTGAAAATTATTTGGACCCTTTAATATAATCTCCCAGCTAACCACTTTTTCTAGGAGTTCTTTAACTTAGAACGAACTACATATAAAAACACATGCCAAAGACATCATTCAAATAGTAATATAAATCTGGCCCAAATGCACCCACACCAAGAATATGACCCGTCTTACTAGCATGTGCCTATTAAGAAAATTGTGAAAATTTCTATACATATGGGCCCAACTTTAAACAATATGCCTGCAGAAAATGAAGCTTATTTTTAACATGCTGGGTCTGTGTGATATTTTGCCCCATGGGTAGCATATTTTGCCCCATGGGTCTGTGTGGTATTTTGCCATGACCTATGATCTAACCAAAGATACATGTGCTTTCCAATTATTCAACCAATCAAAATCAGTTTGTTTAAAGGGTCCAAAGAAAAGAGATTGTATTTGCAATTGATATAAATCTGTAAGGATGATTTCATTCATTCTCTTCAAACTTGATATAATATTACATTTACCTAACAAAGATCAAAATATTAAATATACCAATCCTCAAACTTGCATTATGATACAAGAGCTTGGAGTGTAAAGCGAAAAGGGTATAAATTATTAAATTGTATTTATTGAAGTGAGTATAGATCAAACTTGTATTTTGAATGGGTATATTTAATATTTAATTTTGGGTTAATGTAATATTACACAAGTTTTCAACAGTATACATAAATTGCCCCAAATTAGTATAAAGATAGAAACTCACAGCATGTTAGGCAAAAACTCTCCTCTAGGAAGGCTGAACTTCTTTATATTGTCGGCTGACGCTGAAGCAAAACTATCCCTGCAACGTCAAATACAAAATAAAGTACATACTCGATAGGATGCTGAGCCAATGCACGTACAGATTTATTATGATGAGTAAGAGTTGCCATTGTTTTACCTACAAGAGTAACAACGGGCATAAATCCATATCACAAAAATAAATATGTATTGATGAAAAAACACACAAAATACATTACCATATCTAAGATCCCAGAACTTAATGGTTGAGTCATGGGAGCCAGTTATAACTTGAGCATCCTGAGAGAAAGCATACCATACTAAGCTTTTTAATGATTACAGAAAGAAGTTACTGAATATACTGTTAAACTATAATACTGTATTGCTTACTGTAGGTCGGGTGAACACTGAACAGACTGTATTATCATGGCCTGAAAGAGCATGAATTTTCATCTTGCTGCGAATGTCCCATACCTGAAAATTGTTACGTTGCCAAATGTTAATTTCATAAATTACTACTTTTTTAAAAAAAAAATATTAAATGTTCTACATATTAACAATTCCATACCCGGCAAACAGAATCACGACCACCAGTAAGAAGAACATCAATAGTGGGATGAAGTGCCAAGCAATATACACCACTCAAATGGCCATGATATGACCGAATAACCTTTTAAAAGAAAAACATTAATAAATTTCAGAAAGTGAGGCACATACAAATATAAAATTAAATTAAATTGGTCACCCGTTGGTGATTAAAACCTTGTTCTGTTCTAGGTCCCAGCATTTAACTTGTTTGTCATCACCAGCAGAGAACATGTAGGTATGCCTAGTGCTAACAGCAAGACCTGCAATACAAATATACAAAAAAAAATGGATATTGGTTTCAGATGCAGAATGACAGGCTCAATCGCCTAAACAATAAAACGCCTAAACAATAAATCGCCTAAACAGTAAAACGCCTAAACAATAAAGCGCCTAAACAATAAAACGCCTAATTTGCTATTGGAATAATGCACCAAAAATTCTCTAATTTGTCATTTATAGTTGTCAACCTTATGTTAGTACATTCATTTCAAGATTATTAGGAACATGTATAAAAGAAAAAAGAGTTTTAAAAAGGCATACTTATTCGCAACTTCTGCTGGAACAACACTTCCAATGTGATTGGCGAATTAAAAAGAAGAAAACAATCTTGATGGCAACATCTAATTTCCGTAACTCTTGTAAGCATGCAAGTTGATATGATTGACCAATGCTCAACTCCATAGTTCCAAGTTCCAACTATACTGTTTAAGACGGTTCCTTTGTTGTTTTTACTTCCTTCTTAGCCTACAATGTCATAATAAAAGATTTAAGAAAATCATATAACTCTTGAGGTTACTACACATAAATCGAAACATCAGAACTCAAAACCAACAAATCTAAATCGGAATATGAACTTAATCTTTATAAACCTTAAGATAAAATACAACATCAATAGAAACCCTAATAAAAAAGAACCTAATAAACAATGATTCGAACTCAAAACCAACAAATCGGAATCGGAATATGAACTTAATCTTTATAAACCCTAAAATAAAATACAACATTGCTAAAACCCAAACCCTAATAAAAAAGAACGTATTAAACATTGATTCGAACTCAAAACCAAGACCAGATTCATAAAAACTAACATAAGAATAATAATAAAAAAAAAACCCTATATCTGTACCTGATTGAAGAAGAAGGGTTTTTAGTGGCCTCGTCGATCAGAATGAAGATGAGGAATAATGCTTCTTAGCGGCGCTACAAGAAAACCTACAAAAGACGTATACAGATCCAATCGAAACAAAAACAGACATTTATAAATATTTGGGCTGGAAAACAACAATACGAACTGAAGCATTCGAAGGAAAAAAAAAAACCCTAAACTAAAGCAGATGGAGTAGAGAAGAACATACAAACATGTATACCTTTAGATGATAGATAGCACATGAATGATGGAAGGGAGAATCAACAGAGGCAGATGAGCAATTGGGGAAGAAAAGATAGATGGAGAGAATGACTGGTTTTGGAGAAGAGGCAGACTGCAATTGTGTGACCGATTGAAACAACATTCGGGTTTATTGCCGGGTCATAGAAACTTACCGGGTCGGGCGCGTATATTTGTAAGATTGTTGTGAAATAGACACGTGGATGCCTACTTAGAGCATAGGTTGAGACCCTAGGATGGGGTCATGTGACACGCTAGTTACTCATTTATTAGTAGAGGTAGAAGGTAGATTTTTTTCTTCTTTTTCACAACTTGAATATAACTCAAACCCTTGAACAAAACACAAACACAATGGATGTCATCAATTTATTACACAAAGGTAAACAGGTCAATTTGGGTGATGTCATAAGTTTAATCAAATGAAAGGGTATAGGCTCAACATGGGCTACTAAGGGTAATTTTTGGATAAACTGGTCAACAAAACACAAACAAATGATTTCAACACAACAAAGGGATTCCTAAGTTGTCTTTCTCATCTATGTGCATGTTTTGCCTACAACTTTAGCATGTATCAAATCACACAAATTCTGCAACAAGGAAACAATTGGCATACTCTCAACAAATATATATTATATATATATTGCAAAGCTAATAGTCCTACATGTCATAATATTATGCAAACTCTCCTTTGAGAGATGCCACATAGGATGTGATGTGGCAACTCTAGACCAATTAAAAAAATGAATAAATATGGTTTAACCTAATCTATTAAATACCTAATCTACTAAATTTAAATATTAAACCTTTATTATTTTTTCTATCATGTTTCCTCCCATAATTTTTAAACGCTAATATCTTTTATATACGAGATTTTTTAAACAAAAAAATTACACCAAATTAATGAGCGTTTTATTATCTTTCCAACGAGTACCATAGTGTTATATAAAAAACGGAGAAAAAAACGACTATTTTTTGTAACCCGACATGTATTGTGTCAGGTTTGGGATTAGTTTAAAAAAAAGTGGGTTTGGGTCGGGCCTTGGATTAGGTGATACCCGACCCAATTACCCGAAACCACATACCCAAATACCCGAACTATACACCCGATCATATACCCATGAATTTTTTAACGCATCACATAACCCCTAGACTAATGCGTTTGATATTTCAATAAATAACATTTTTTCCTTATTTCAAGTTAGTTCTTTTTAGAATGATCGATTACAAACTTCCGAATTCATTTGACATTATATAATATTTTGTAATGGCACTAGATTTATACCCCCGCGCAGAGATTCATTTTTTTATATTAGAATATGATAACTTATAGCAGAGATTTGTTTAAAATAAATAATAATAATAATATTCATTAATCATATATTGACAAGTCATTAATTATGTTGTCATATTAGATATTTTATTATGTCATATTAGATATTTCAACCCGGGACGCTCCCGGGATAAAAACTAGTGAACATATATATCAATATCTATCAATATAGTAGGCTCAAAATCTCACAAAGTAGGGATATAGGCTGCCGACATGTAGTATATGCAATTCCTAAAAGCATGTTACCCCTAGTTAGGCATATCTTTTCAGATTCTATAAAAACGCTTGTCAGTAAAACTCTCATGAAACTTAAAGGGGTGACCATGATCAAGGGTCTCATTTTTCATGCTCGGCAAAGGACTCGGTAGCAACTGAAAACACGGCTTTTGTGCCTGATCAAGTGAAAAAGATGACATCTTGCGAGAAATTTTTTTTTTCCGTTCATATTTTTCTTTCAAAAATTTCTCAATTTTCTCACACATGTGTAAGTGTTCCCCCTAAATATCCTAGGGTCACCCATCCCCACACTTGGGATACATTGTCCCCAATGTATGGTGTTTTTGATGCCTTTCAATCCTTCATCCCTCAACATGTTCAATCTAATCACTACCAACCCAAGCAGACTAACACCCAAAAGTAACGAAACTCACATACTAAATGAACAAGATAAACCATTCCCTACATAAAAAAATGTTTACGCCACCAAATTTCATAAACACGCAACAACAAAAGAAAAGGTGGGAGCACATGGACCTGATTTTACGATTCTTTATGATATTCTTGAGTCCCTTTATGCGAACTTTCACTCCCCCATCAAACGCACATCGACTCTGATGCAATGGTTATGAAGCAGACAAAAACACATAAAACAAATAAAATAAAATAAAACACATACCTCTGGCTGCCTCCCGAGAACGCTAAGTTTATGAGTCTTCAGCCGGACTTCATACTTATTATATCTCTCATGGTGGTCGAATTATATTCCAGTGGGTCATGAATTATATTCCACCTTGGATCAAAAAACATTCTCTGCTTATACTCCAGTGGGTCATGAATTATATTCCACCTTGGATCATCCGCTACTAAGTTAGTGTTTCCTTGTTCTAACTCAGGCGGTTTCTTAACCTTCTTTTTCTTCTGAGCCTTCCCACCAGTGTCTCCCATCCTGTCAACCATAAGACACTCCTCCTCTGCATTTGGGTTAGTTAAACTTGAAAACACGTTTAAACTCAATTTTCTATCCCCAAATCTCATACTTACCATTCCATCAGCACAATTGATTACTGCATGAGCTATTGCTAAAAATGGTCTACCGAGTATAATCATGTGTGGTGTGACTTTAACATTTTTCTCACAATCCAGTACCAAGAAATCAACCGGATAGTAGCAATCTCCCACCTTAACTATGACATCAGTCAACGTTCCCCTCGGACTTATGGGTTTTTGATTAGCCAACACCACAATGGTGCCAACTTTTGTAAATGACCAAATTCATATTGGTCATACATACTTCCCAGAAGAATGCTAACACAAGCTCCAAGATCCAGAAGTGCCCGGTCAACTTTAAGTTCCCCAATTTGTATTGAAATAAGGGGCACTCCCGGATCTTGGCGTTTGGGTGGAAAAGTGCCAGACAAAGCGGCACGCACATGTGCCGGTAAATCAAACTGTTTTGGCAGCTTGTTGTACCGATTCTGGGTACTCAACTCTTTTAAGTTTTTAGCATGAGCAGGAATTTCTTGAATGGTATTAAGTAAGGGTAAATTGATTTTTACTTGTTTAAAATTTTCCCACTTCTCGTCCTTCTGTGGGTCATTTTTATTTAAAACCACTCTTTTAGCTGGGTCCATTGAAGCCAAAGGAAAGGGTGCAGATTTGAGTTTCTCACCCTTGTCCTTGGCCTCATTAGAACTTTCACTGAAAAACTTTTCACAAAACATTTTTTTTCAAATTTTTAACTTTAAAGTTTGATTGTGAAAGTGTTTCCTGCTCATACTCAGAATTGGAAAGAAGACTAACCGCATTAATGTGTACATTCCTTGCAGTTGATGACTGATGTGCTGGATTCACTGTGGTGGTGCTCGGTAACTTACCTGGATCTTTACGGATAGCGGACAACTCTTCAGCAATTTGACCAACTTGCTTTGCCAATTCCTTGTACTGTTTGTCTCGAATCTCATTGTCCTTCCGAATCTCCTTCATGCAATCTCCTGTCGACTTCATGAACTCTCCTGTTGATTTCATAAACTCAGTCAACATTTCTTTCACTGATCCATCTTGCCCTGAAGATCCACCCTGCTGGTTTCCTTGACTTCGCCAGTTGCCTTGAGAACTCCCTTGGTTATTGCCTTGCTGATAACTTCTTTGATTGTTGTATTACCCTTGGTTTGAATATCCTTTCTATTTGTTTTAGTTGGGTACCTGTGATGGAGGATTCAACTGGTTAGAAGTATTATTGTAACTAAAATTAGGGTGATTTCGCAAACCTAAGTGATATGAATTAGAATTCATATCATATTGTTTCTGTTGTTCGCCTAGTTGATTCAGTTGCTCATTTCTCCCCTTCTATATAGGACAATCTGCGTCCACATGTCCCCAATCATCACAAATCAAGCACACTGCAAAAGAACTCGCTGCTTTTGCTCCTTCACCCTTTCCTGCGCCTTTACCTGTTGTCAATTGTGCAATCTGGCGCTCTAAACTTGCAATCCTCTTCTCAGACTCATAATCAATTCCCCCTGCTGCACCTGTTCGGCTTCTCCTACTAGCACGAGCCTGTCTCTTTGATGTCACTGCCAACCTCTCCATATACTCCCAATCCACATCCTCATGATTAGTAAAAAAGGTACCATTACTGTTGGCATTTAAATCCCTAACATCTTCAGGTAGTAAACCGTCATAGAATGACTTGGTCAGCTCCCACATAGGTATATCATGGTGTGGGCATTTCCTTAGCAACTCCTTGAACCTGGTGAAAGCTTCATGAAATGGTTCACCCAACTGTTGTTGGAAGGTTCTAATGGCCTCCCGAGCCTCAGTAATACTGAACTAAACAAAACAAAACAAAACAAAACTAAAACTAAAAGACTAGAAAAATGTAACACCCCAACCGATGGCGGAATCATCGAGGTGTCACGTAGTGACGATTGTTCAAAAGAGCATGGTACTAAAATGTAAATATATTATTGAATAATTTAAATTGTCTTACATAGATGAAATGGGAAAAATACAAAAGTATGAACGAAACATGAAATTTGAAATAACTTATTAAAAGCAAGCACTAAAATCCAATGCTCACTACAAAAAAAGTGGCCATCAAAGACTAAACTATTTGGGACTGATATATTAGTCTCACATACATAATATCTAGGACTGATTTACCAGTTACCAATAATATTTAGGACTGATTTTACATAACTTATGTTAGTTACTGATAATCAGTCCCTAATACCTTTTCACAATATTTGAGACTAAATTTTAGTCACAAATATGTCTAGGTAGTATAAAGTTTTGGAGGGAAACTTTTTTGTGACTGAATTTTAGTCTCAAATACATTCCATATGTAATGAAAAATGGCAAAAAATGTATCAGTAACTAATTTTCGGTCTCTAATATGAAGGGTACATACTAGAGACTGAAAATCAGTTATTATTATTTCAATAACGGTTCAAATTAGGGACTGTATTTAATCTTGAACAACATATGTATATGAACATACCAAGGACCGATATTCAGTCTCTGGATATTTGGCACAAACTCTACCTTGAGGCCCATGTTTAAAGGGTAAAAATTGTGGGGAGTGGAAGATGGGGATTTGGGGGGGGGGGGGGGGGGGGGAGTGGGCATTATTCGTCACGTGACATTTGTATTTTTTTTATTTTTTAATAAACTAATTAAAATACATTATTTATTTAAAAAGATAATTAAAAGCATAATAATTAATAATAAAATTACATAAAAAACCTAATAATTAAAAAACATAAAAAAATAATATTATTTGTTTTATCGTTTGAATGTAACGGTCAAATGGCAATTCAATTTTTTTAAAGCTTCAGAAGGTCACAAAAGCTCGAGCCAATCACTTGCTTCCTTGTCGCTGAAGAGAAACCACTGGTGTGTTTGATCGGGTCAAAGCATCGGTTGTATGGTTGCATTTTTATAAAACTATGAGGATTTATACCAAAATAAAGATGTAGAAAATGGTTGGAATGGTGTGAATATTTAAAAAATGGTTGAGTTTATTAGTATTAATAATATTATTTGTTTTACCGTTTGAATGTAACGGTCAAATGGCAATTCAATTTTTTTAAAGCTTCAAAAGGTCACAAAAGCTCGAGCCAATCACCTGCTTCCTTGTCGCTTTCCCCCTCCCCCACACCAGTGGTTCCCCCCCCCCCCCACGTGCTCATGCCAGTGGGGGCGGTGTAGGTGGGCGTTAGTCTGCTTCCACGCCCTTTTTCCCCCACTTCGTGCACTCTAAGTAGGGATGACAATCAAACCCAAACCCGAACCCGATGGGTAAACCCGACACCCGACACATTTGGGACGGGTTTGGGGTCAGGTAATTGGGTACGGGTCCGGGTATGGGATTAGTTTTTAGTTTTTTTGCGGGTTTGGGACAGGTTTGGGATTTGATGATATACCCGTTTACCCGACCCGATTACCCGATAAAGTATACCCGTTTACCCGATTAGATAACCGGTATAATTTCTTATATATGTTTTTAAATCTGTTATCTATGTCGCTTAGTTTTTTATATGATTTAAGTATTTTATATTTATACATTGTAATCATTTACATATATATATTTAATAATGCTAAATGTATTGGTTATAGTTACCCAATAGATAGTCGACATGTTTTTAGTTGGATAAACCCAATTGGTAAGTTTTAAAAATTAATGGGTTTACCCGAAACCCATAGGTATACCTGAAACCCGATGGGTAATTACCCGATACAAACCCGACGGGTTTTGGGACAGGTTTGGGACAAGCATATCTAATCGGATATGGGGTTAGGATTACCTAAACCCGACCCATTGCCATCCCTAACTCAAAAAAAAACATTTCATTAATCAAAGTGTATTTATATATTTTAAAAATTAATGGGTTTACCCAAAACCCATAGGTATACCTGAAACCCGATGGGTAATTACCCGATACAAACCCGACGGGTTTTAGGACGGGTTTGGGACAAGCATATCTAATCGGATATAGGGTTGTTAGGATTACCTAAACCCGACCCATTGCCATCCCTAACTCTAAAAAAAAACATTTCATTAATCAAAGTGTATTTATATATTATTTTTAATAAGAATTAGAACCTTGACAAATGTTAAAATTCCCAACATTTCCCGCCCTAATTTCCCTCCCCTAATTTTTGCATTTCTTATTTCAAACTTTTTAAAGAATTAAACCTTCAGCAAAGGTTCATTTTCCCGCTCCCTTCACAAAATTAGTCACGTTCCCGGTCATCCCCCAACCTCTAAATCAAGCACTTACCTCTTTACCCTATTTTCGTTCAATAAAGCGTAGAGCCCTTAGATTTCACTCCCTCCCCTAACCGTAAATCAATTAGTCAATTCACTAAATCAGTTATCAGATTTAGGTAACTTCATTGTCAGATTCAAGGTAACTATCACGTACTTTCATTATCTAGGTTCGTGTTTACGACAAATATATATATGACTGTTTCTTAGATATAAATATAAATTCATTTTTATCTCTTTACCTATAAGATTTATTGTTTTTACTAGCACTAATGCTTCCCATTCTTCATTTGTTTGGTCGTGCAGTCTTAATTGTTCTTCATTCAATTACAACCAGGAATAAACCGGCAATTGCTATCTTCATGAGTTCATTTGATTCAGCACCGAATTGGTAAAGATCATCAATAAACTCAATTTTGTGTGATATGTAGTGTAACCAGAATAAGTAGCTTCATCCTTTTATGTATATATTTATTTATTGTTTGTGAATTGTTGGCGGTGGAGACGTGGAGTATTCCAGTTTGTTCATTCACAGATATGTTGAACTTGGTGTCATATTATTTCCTGCATATACTCAATCTTTATGTTAGATTTAGATGTATATATGTATACATGAAAAGTTTACATTCCATGGTTGTACTTTTTAGCCGGTCATAAGACCGAATCTTAAAATTAATATATCTAGACATTATTTAGTCATAATGAAATTTACTCATAATTTATTAATATATTCCAATGCATCATAAATGTATGAAATATGAATTTATGTGTATATATATTAATGTTATGTATATATGTTCGTTTTTGCAGTTTGATTGCTATGGAGTATCAATCGAATGGAGGTACACATTAAATTGAACCATTAATTCCTTCTCAAAATTGATTAATAATAACCACAATGTTTGTATAGCTAAAATTCACTATTCTCAAAGGAGACCAACACGTGAATGCTTGTTCTTCCAATGGTGAAAGGTACATGTGAGACTTGATTTTTATTAGGTGCTAAACTGTTAAATTTGCTAAAATGTTTCTTTTTATTAGGTGCTTATTCCTTGTAATTTTGTATATCGATTAGGTGCTCCGCAAGTTCCTCTTTAGCTTACTATAGTCGGTTTCAAACTCGATTAAAGGAGGTGAGTTTAAAACAATGGAGAAAGCCCCAAATTATATTTTGCTTTAGGCCACTAAAGTGGTTGTCCCGGCCGTGACTCGTTCATGATGTATTGACCTAATATAACTCCTATGGACATCTTGACTGCTACTATTGGAAAGGAAAACATAGTATTGACCGATGAAGCACTCTCTTATACTTGATTTTTGTTCATTCTGTTGGCAGGCAATGCGGCTCTATGTTGATGACCCGGCGAGGACTCCTTTTAATTGAAAACATAGTTACTTGTACGCAAGGTAATTCTCTTGTTTAAATCATTAATACTCATTTACAACTTGTTATGTTTTCCAAGATTAAAATGACAATTTAACATGGGTTTGTGTTGTATACATTTTAAATTTAATTAGTTTAAAATCTTAATTGTTTAGGTAACGTCTCTTTTCTCAAAGCAAAGCGTTTCAACCTGAATCCATTTCTTAACTTGTTACCCACATGTCTTGCAGGAAGGGATGATCATTCTATTTTGCAGCAACGATCAAACTCTTTTTTAGGAAGGAAAAAAGCTTTCGTGTATGAGGAGGAAGCTGACGAGACTTAGTCATACTAATTAGTAAGAAACTTGAGTTGAAACTAAAACTATATGTATAATAAGGAGTAGTAGTTTATTGTTTGCTGTCGTCGAATCTTATAGTTATTGAGTTATTGCTGATCAAACAATGGTTGTATTTTGTGAACAATTAAATCTTAATATATTATTTCATTATATTGGGATAATTTGTATAAATTTGTGTTGATGTATATGCATATACCTTTTGGACATTTAAATGCATTTGGAAGAATATAATTGTAATCATATGGAAAATTTATTATCAGATCCACACGAAAAACCCTAAATAATAAATGAAATAAATTAGGGACTGAATCGGGTATCAAAAACTACATATTCGGATATATTGTGGACTTAAATGGCGTGAATCGCTTACCTAAGGAAATGTATTAGAGACAAATAGACATGGTTTAAAATACTGATTATCAGTCTCTAGAGATATGCTTTGGTAAGTGAAATTTCATAGTTTTAGAGACTAATTTTCAGTTGCAAAAAACTTGTATCGGGGACTGAAATGACATGATACTGAGCAACACATTTATAACTGAATTTATACGTATTGAAGACTGAATGTTAGTTCTTGTTGGTGTCATGCAATGGGGACTGATGTTCAGTTACTAAAACCACTATCTAGGACTAGATATCTAAGACTGGTTGGTGACTGGCAAATTCAGTCCCCGATAACCATTAGAGACTGATACGGACGTATCAGAGACTGATTTTCCAGTCTCGGATGCTCATTTTTTTTGTAGTGGCTATGGAACTAAGATCAAACTGCACCTGAAACATGTACAAAATAGGTTTTGTCAACATATGAAATGTTGGTGAGCATTCCTAGTTTTAATACATATAGTAAGTTGGAAAATGGTATACAATTCAAGTGCAAAGCTACAGTGCAATTATGTAAACTATGTATCATACAAATGAGCGAAATCAATCCCGTGACTGTATAAATGTACTAAATGAACAGCGGTGTACTTATCCAATAAATGGGTAATAACTTAACAATGACCACGGATTCTCCGATGAAAAAGGGGGAGAATCAACCTAGGCGGGGTGTCAATCCAATAGCGCTATCCAATGTTAAGGTCGGCTTGTACAATGTTAATGATTTCACCAAGTACAAATGTATTCTACATGTAATGTCTAAGCATAAAGTACGTTTGTAAGCAAATGCACATAGTACTAGAATTGTATTGTAAAAATGTGAACTTGTATTTGTAATTTGTATAAGTGTACATGTAACACCCCAAAAATGAATAAAAGCAAAAAGGGGATAGGAAATACTCACATTCGCCAAATGACTAGATGACTAAGCGAGCGTGAAATGCGAGCAATCCAAAGATTCAACAACGAAACTAGTCCAATTTAGAAAAAAAGAAACCGAATAGGAAAATATCAAGCTTCCAATTCGCCAATTACAAGAGCTTATAATCAAAGCTTCAAATGTAGAAATAATATACTCTAGAAGAAAGGTATGAGGGAGAGTTTAATCGAATTGAAACATTCGATTTAGAGGTGCAAAGTGTAATGGGTCATAGGTGGGTTTTTATACTAGTTTTGGATTCAATTAGGATTTAAACTTGGTCAACACAATAAAGTAAGGTTTTAAGATGAATTGACTATTTGACTAGGATTTTGACTAAATCTTTGACTAGGACATTGACTAGGACTTTGACTGAAACTTTGACTGTTTGACAGTCTTAGCGGACCGCGAGGGCTAAATAATATTTTTTCTAATTTAATCAATTTTAAGTTATAGACTTGTTTCCTTCTGTTTCTAAGTTGTTTTAGGACCGAAAATTAAGGGCTTTGAGTATCAAGGTCTGAAACATACGTGCTCGGGTGTAGATGTGAGTATAAAACGTGCATACTTTTACTTATAAAAATTATAAGTTTTATTAAATTGTGAATTTTGGTCCTATTAAAATACGAGGGTTAAAAATGAAAATTTTGAAATAGTTGAGGAACCAATTATGCACATTTATGAAAAATGAAGGGTGCATGTTGTCACAAAAAAGAAAATATTTTTGTTTTTTTAAAAGAAAGGCAATAAAACTAAAACAAAACTATCTAACAAAACACACCGATTCCCCGGCAATGGCGCCATTTTGATCGATATCGTTGGGCCAATCAAAAATAATGAAAATAAGTAATAAAGTGTAAGTGAGTCATCTCCACAAGGAATTGGTGGAAAGTATAGTTTTGTCTAAATTAACTAATGCCTAATGATTTGTTTGGATTGATTGAGAAAAAGTAAGAAACTAGGAACTTTGATTTTAAGTTGTAAACAATAATTAAAAGAAAGTAACCCCTTCGGATCTCTAGTTTGACAATTCACCCAACTTGTTTTAATTAGTAAGAATACCACATAGACATGGCCTTGTTAATTGATTGTAATTCAAGTGGTAATTAGACACGAGTTTTTAATAATAACCTATACAATCCAATTACCAAACCATATGTGCCAAATACCCTCCCAATAATCAAACTGCTCAAGATGCAAGAAAACCGAATTCGAATGATCAAAAGATAAGCAATTGAAACACATATAATTTGTTTAAATGAATCAAACCACAAGTGTTCTTCAAAACATAAAGAACAATCTAAAAATAATAAAATGAATCAAGTTGAGTTTCACATACAAACAATCCACCCGGAGGTGGTCACAAAGAGGATTAGCCGCTCATCTTCATCATAAGATCTTCACTTGATGTATTGTTGGAGATTGAATGCATGATTTGATGATTAAGATGATGATTAGGAATGATTAATTAAGGGAAAAACACCTTGGGAATGATTAAAAACGGCTAGGGTTAAGTGTTTTTTAGTTTGGGAGAATAATTATCTATTTATAGGGTTTAAACCATTAAATTCGTAACTTATGCTGGCAGGGGCGCAAGGTCAGAAGAGAGCAGCGCACCCTGCGCTGGTAACCTTCTCAGCTTGCGCTGGGGAGCACCAAATTTCCCAAACTTTCTGTGATGCACCGGGATCAGAGCACGTGCGCTCAAAGGCATTTTACCTTGCGCTCCAACTCGGAATTTCTTCTTTTCTTCACACTTTCACTTGGGATTGCATCCATAAACTTCCAACCTCTTGTCTAGCTTCCAAAACCTTCATATTAAGCTCCAATTAACTTCATTAAGCCTCAAGTACCTGCAAATCCCAATCATTCTTAAAGTAACTATGTTTTATGATATAAATCACTTAAAAACACATAATTAAATACATCTTAACATGGTAAAACACCCTCTCATCAGGGTGTATGTAATTCACGTCAGTACTACACTATATTATGTTGTGCTTAAGGTTTTTATTTAAAAATATTTGTTTAATTACCGGTATGTGTGTTTGTTCTTTCATTGTTTATGTATGCAATACGAACAAAGATGACAAGGAGGGGTATGGGTTGAGCGTGGCTAATCCCAAACCCATACTCGGTTGTAAAATCTTGTCTCATAGTGGACAACATAAAACACGCAATGATATAATGCAAATTCTAAAAACTACAAGTTAAAATCCAAAAAAGCAAAAACCTAAAAACTAAGATTGTATGGCTCAATTAGACGATACCACTGCCACTTGAAAGAGTTCAATCGGGGTTCGTTTGATACCCTTCCCACGACTTCCTATTTTTTTCATTGAACATTTGCTCGTAACCTTTAATCTCAACCCTTTGTAAATTTGTAACATGATTGGTTTATAATGGTAATTAACGTTAGAGATGTCTGTTTAAGTGATGTAACTAGTTTACTTTTTCTAGGTAGAAAAGAAAAAGAAAAGTGACATCAATATATTAGATTCTGATTGGTGCAAGATTATATTCATCATTTGTCATTTTTAACTAATAAATACTACGTATTAGAAACTTTTTGTAGTAGAATAGATAAGTATACATAGTACTTAAAACAATGCGTAATGTGCATTATAGGAGCATGAATGAGCTTGATAACCAGGGCGTTAAAAGGGCATGAAGAGGGATGGACATTTCTAGTATAACGCCCAATGAGTAGAAAAATATGGAAAGTTATTATTGACAAGGTATTAAGGGGTGTTAACCATTACACATTTTTTGTAGGAGTGTTATGATCCTAACGGGGCGAAAAATGTCTCTTAGGTGGTATTAACCATTACGAATGCTCTAAGTATTTTCTTAATAACTATACTATTCATATGATAATTATCATATAACAAGGTATAAGTTACACCAAACCAAAAAGTAACTAATTGTTAAGATAAATCTAACATTATTTAGGTCAATGTTTATCGAAGATCATCTTTTATTATATTTAAATTGTTCAAATCAAAAGCCTACATTGACAAGTTTGTTAATGTAAAAATACATCGTAAAAGAGTTAAGTTTGTTCATAATTTAGTGATAACTAGTGAGACGAGAGTCGCACGTTGCAGCAGGCAGTGTGTGTTGCAGCGAGTGTTGCACTAACTATAGCAAAGAATATAGAAAACCAAAAACCATATTCATAATATACTGCAAATGTGTTCGGTTCATTAGTTTTTTTATTGAATAGTAGTTAGATAATAAAAGAAGAAAACGGTTTTAAAATTATGAGAGGTTATTTAATTAATTTAATATTAAGTTAGATAGTTAGAAAAAAACAACAAAAAAGGCAAAAGAATAAAGAAAAATAATAGATAATAGAAAGAAAAATAACAACAATATATTGGCTCTGGTTGGTGCAAGATGGTATTCATCATTTTTCATTTTTAACTAACAAATACTACATATTAGAAACGTTTTCTTTATTAGAATCAATATAGATACATAATACTTAAGTAGGAATGGGTTCATATGAGAACCCCCTTGAGTTGAGAGCACCATGAGAACCCCTCTAGACCAATAACATAGTGACACATATACCACTTACCATTATAATATTAAAGGGTATGATAGTAATTTAACCCAACCCCAACCCCACCCTACCCCTTGTCAACAGATTATAATCTGTTTTTTTTTTTGTTTTTTTTTTCAAAACAAACACACACACACACACACACACTCCTCTTTCTCTCTTCTCTCACACCTCTCTCTCTCTCTCTCTCTCTCTTCTTTCTCACTCACGTCTCTCTCTCTCTATCTCTCTCTCTTTCTTCTTTCTCACTCACGTTTCTCTCTCTCTCTCTTTCTCTCTACATAGACGACGAGGGGGTGGGGTTGGGGGAAGCTGTAGTGGTGGATGTGTGGTGGTTGTGGGGGTTTTGGGCGGATCTGAACGGTGGTGGTTTTTGGGGGGTGGTGATGATGGGAGTGGTGAAGGGGGAGACGGTGATGGGGCGGTGGTCATGGTAGGGCTTCAGAAACAGATCTGACGAAGGAGATGAACACACACAGTGGCTGTCGACGTTTTTGGGGGGCGGTGGTCATGGTGGGGCAGGGGGCGGAGGACGCTGGTGGTACGGTGGAGGTGAAACAGGGGCGGAGGACGGTGGTGGTATGTTGTTATTTTTATTATTATTATTATTATTATTATTATTATTACTACTGTTTTTTTGTGGTTTGAAATATTGTTTTTTGAAATACTGTTTTTGAAGATGATGGGGGTTGTGGTTTGACGGTGAACAGATCGATGGCGGAGGACGGCGGAGACGGCGGAGGACGGCGGCTGACAGGTTTGTTCTTCTTCTTCTTCTTCTTCTTCTTTTTATTATTATTATTATTATTATTATTATTATTATTATTATTATTATTATTATTATTTGGTTTGAATATGATAACATTGGATGGATGATGATGATATTGCAGATGCAGCAGGGGTTTTTTTTTTTTTTTTTGTAGCAATAATGTGTAGGATGATTTTTTATAAATATTTTTGTAACATTAATGTGTAGTATTATTGTTAGTATGATTTTTTTATAAATGTTTTTGGGTTTTTTTATAAATAATGATGATGTAATGCATAGAAGTTTTGGTTGATTTATATTGATGTAATACATTTTTTCGTTTGATTTAAATTGATTGTATGGATGTTTACATTGGTGTAATACGATTGTGGGGCATTTTACATCGGTGTAATTCAATTGGATGGATGTTTTTCTTTTCGGTTTTACGTTGGTGTAAAATAATTACACTGGTGTAATATGAATGTTGCAGTGTTGTGTATGGTAGATTTACACTGGTGTAAATATTTACACCGGTGTAAATCATCCTCGTCAATTTTATCTGATTATTTGGTTTAAAAAAATAAAGAAATTTAAAAATAAAATATAGTTTAAAAAATATGTTTTTTTGAATTATTTGAATAAAAAATCCATATGATATAATATTAATTGTTTATCTCACATAATGTTTTACCTTAATACCCCTAATGTACTTTATTTATAATAAAAAATTAAATTGCAAGTGGGGGTTTTGGTAAAAGACAAAACACCCAAACTTTTAATCTCAACCTTTGATTGGCCAAGATCAATGGCTTACAATGGTTCTCATGGTTCTCACAACTCACCATGGTTCTCAAAATAACCCATCCCTACTTAAGTATTTTCTTACGAACTATACTATGCATATGGTAATTATCTATAATCTATAATCTATAATACATTATAAAAGAGGAGTGATGTACAAGATAGTAATTTGCATTTACAACACATTTAAGCAAGAAATTTAAGGGTATTATGGGCGTAGTTATGACAATTAAGACACTTAGGAGGGTATGTTTGTAATTTTACCATCATCATCTCACTCACAACTTAAAATTCTATTCCAATCCTACCCTCATGACCATACTAATTGTCACACCCTCAAATTCCACGTGCGGGGTTTTACCGCGAGGCGCGTGACACACCAGGATCTCAGTCAACGATCACAATAAACATACAACAAACATGCATTCATAATTATATTTAAAACCAAAATATCATGCTTTGAGCTGTAAACCAGCAGCGGAAGCATTCTTGTTTACAACCAAAAGACATATCATTGTTTACAAAGACATTGTTTAATATGCTTCAAAATAATAGACGCTGTGCATGACTTCGTGCGCCTAGCCCATTGACTGCTACCTTAGCGACCTGAGAAAACATGCCAAAAATGTCAACATATAATGCTGGTGAGTTCACAGGTTTTCTTTTATAAAGCGTTTTCTGTAAGTTGTGAAGATCATATCCGTTACTACTAGGTTATAAGAACGTTAGCTAGACGTTAAGTGTTTGTTTACTACTGCGGTTGGGAATCCATTACTATACGTTTATAAGTTGTTGAGGCTTGCCCAGCAGTTTTGGCTATAACCGATGCCTCGGCGAGCCAGTAATAAGAGACAATATGCACCCGCCCGGCCCAGCCGTCGAGTGGGGTTTGTGAGGCCCAATAGATCTATCCACATTTCCCCCGTTGTGCATCCCCGCACATTCATGGTTTCCCCCCTGGGACTTTCCGTAAAAGCCGCATAGTATATGTAAAGTAACCATAGTATAACATGACCTTTAATAAGTAAGTAAGTAGCATGTTTCTCCCCCGTAAGTAAAACGATAAAAGTGGGGCTGTGAAACTCACCTTGGGTTGCGTTACTTGAAAACAGTTAAGTAATTATGTTATGATAGCCCCAAATAGCGGCGACCTATCATAAGATGCGTATAAGTATTGGACTAATAACCCGCAGGCTAACTAGTCCCCGAATGTCCAGACCGTGACCATAAACGTTTGAAAACACCTTTAACTGTTAAACCGACCGTGCCAGACAAGACCCGACATCCCATTGGTGACCCGACATTCCACGTGTTAGATAAATGCAAGACATCATGCAACATATGCAATTAAACACTTAATACGCGCAAGAGTTCACCTAGTCTAGCATAATGTCCAATTAACGCATAAACAGGTCCGAACACGTCTTACTAAGTCATTGGGTGTATCCCGGGGTTCCTAACATGTTCCTAGGTGTCAAATCATGTTCCGGGATGTCAAAACGCGTTCACGACAGCAGTACATGCGATTAGGAAGGTTACACGCGAGTAGGCATCAGCCTATAGGCGATTAGGGCCTAATCGCATGAAACATGAGGCGAGTAGGGTCCTAATCGCCCCACATGCTGCATAATCGCCTCCAGCTCAGGCGATTAGGATGCCTAATCGCCTGCAGCTGCTGTACAACGGGTTTTCGCGCGTTTAACCCTCCAAATCAGATCCGAAACATGCAACGACACCCAATATCAAACCTAAATCATTTACCAACCCATTTCAAGCAAAAACCCCCCGACATATCACTGATCTAGCATGTTCTATGCAATTGTTTCCTAAAATGGCAAAGTACTAGGTTTCACCTACCAACCTTATCTTTCCTTAAATGGAAACAATCACATTTCAACCTCTACCAACATGTAGATCATCAAACCTCTGTTCTAACATCTTCCTAGCATCAATTCTAACAACATTGCATCAACAATCATAGCATAACCATCCTAAATCTTCAAGAACATACAAATGGGTCAAAATATGCATTTTCTTCAAAACACCATAATAATGGCTAAGATTCTAAGACAACCTTCCTAATAACCTCTACATAGCAGAAGTACAATCATATCTTGAAAACATTCATGTTAAAATCACCAAGAAGACCAACATATGCATGTAAACTTCACATATAACAAGCATTAAGGTGTAGACTTAGTTTAGGACTCTTTTGAAAGGTTTTTAAAGACACATTTTGGTAAAACAAGGTCTGGAACTTTGGGGAACTCAAAATAACAACTTTACAAAGGTTAGGGATGAAGAACACACCTTGGATTTTGCTAAAGAAAGGTGTGTAAGCTTGGGGATGATGATTTTTGTAGCAAAAAGAGTTCCAGAGGTGTTTCAAGGTGTGTGGGTGGTTTGGGAGCAGCTAGGGTTGTTCTAGAGGTGTTTGGGGAGTTAAGGGTTCTATTTATAGGTGTTTTGACCCGGACTCTGCTGTTCATGCGATTAGCAGTACCTTACACGCGATTGGGGGCCTAATCGCGTATAACATCAGGCGATTAGGTCCCAATCGCCTATAATCTCCCCTACTCGCATGTCTCTATAGGCGATTAGGCCCTATTCCAGGCCCTAATCGCCTGATACCTGTCAGGTTGGGTTTTCGACGCGTTAAACGCTATTTTAACATATATAAACACGTATTCACATACCGACAAGTCACATAATGATTCCAAACATATAATGCATGATAACTAACACGTTTACATCCGTTCACCAATTCCCGGGACTCGAGACTCGTGTGTGCATTAAACCCGGTGATTCCACGAATCACCGATCCTTGTACTCATGGTTATGGACCGACTCCCGATGACCCCGCGGATCATCATAACGACTCCCGATGATTCCCAGAATCATCATACTGACTCGACTGACCCCGTTAAGGACGTAATATGCATGACTCGCTAAGGTAGACTTACTAGTTTAGTCAACGTTACTAACCTGAGTTTGCCGGGTGTCACATCATCCCCCTGTTGAAAGAATTTTCGTCCCGAAAATTGCCCAAGGCCAAAAAGGAAGAGACGAAAGAGAAGAAAAATTTTCCGGTTGCCACATCATCCCCCTGTTGAAAGGAATCTCGACCCGAGATTCATTCAGCTTCAGCAGAGACATGTCTTGATTCGAACGCGCGCTTAGGAAATAAATGGGGATACTTAGCCTTCATTTGATCTTCCCGTTCCCACGTGAACTCCGGTCCACGATCAGAGTTCCAACGGACTTTAACAATGCGGATTTTACTCCGGCGAAGGCTACGGATTTTATAGTCAAGAATTTCAACCGGTTCCTCCACGATACGCAGACGATCATCCACCTTGATCTCTTCGAGAGGAACAACCAAAGATTCATCCGCCAGACACTTCTTCAGATTAGAAACATGGAAGACATTATGAACATTACTGAGCTCAGCCGGCAGATCAAGCCTGTATGCTACCAGTCCAATCCGTTCCAGGATTGCGAACGGTCCCACATACCGAGGATTCAATTTGCCCCGCTTCCCAAAACGTATAACGCCCTTCCACGGAGATACCTTCAACAAAACCCTGTCGCCAACCACAAACTCCAAAGGCTTGCGACGACGATCGGCATAGCTCTTTTGACGATCCCGAGCTGCTGCCATGCGGTTACGGATTTGTACGATCTTTTCGGAAGTCTCGTACACAAGTTCCGGGCCGGTGAGTTGACTCTCACCCACCTCGGCCCAACAAAGAGGAGACCGGCATTTCCGCCCGTAAAGAGCCTCGAACGGAGCTGCCTTGATGCTAGAATGGTAACTGTTGTTGTAGGAGAATTCCACCAACGGTAAATGACTCTCCCACCCCTTGCCAAAATCGATCACACATGCCCGAAGCATGTCTTCTAGCGTTTGGATTGTCCGCTCACTTTGACCGTCAGTTTGCGGATGATACGCTGTGCTCATGTCCAACTGAGTACCTAGAGCTTTATGCAAAGACTTCCAAAAGTTAGAGGCGAACCGAGGATCACGATCAGAAATAATAGAGACAGGCACCCCGTGCCGGGAGACCACTTCCTTGAGATATAACCGTGCCAAACGTTCGAGACCATCGGTCTCTTTGATAGCGAGGAAGTGCGCAGACTTTGTCAACCTATCGACAATCACCCAGATCATGTCACAACCGCTGGGCGATTTCGGAAGTTTGGTTACAAAATCCATCGTAATCCGCTCCCATTTCCACTCGGGAATTTCAGGCTGTTGTAGAAGGCCGGATGGCTTTTGATACTCGACCTTGACCTTGGCACAGGTCAAGCACTTGCTCACGTACGAAGCCACGTCCGCCTTCATGTTCGGCCACCAATAAAGTATCTTTAGGTCTTGATACATCTTATCGGAGCCAGGGTGAATAGAGTACCGGGACTTGTGAGCTTCATCAAGAACGAGCTCCCGCAAGCCCCCAAATAGAGGAACCCAAATGCGTTCAGCAAAATAGTGTAACCCATCGGATCTGAGTTCAAGGTGGCTATCAGCACCATGCATGGTTTCAGCCTTAAGGTTTTCCTCCTTCAAAGCTTCTTGCTGCGCTGAACGGATTCGATCAGGTAAGCCGGAATGGATGGTGAGCTGAAGAGCTCGAACACGACGAGGTTTAGCCGTTTCCTTCCTGCTCAAGGCGTCTGCGACCACATTCGCCTTGCCAGGATGGTATTTGATAGCGCACTCGTAATCATTAAGAAGCTCGACCCAACGACGCTGTCTTATATTCAACACCTTCTGATCAAAGATATGCTGGAGGCTCTTGTGATCGGTGTAAATAGTGCATTTGGTACCGTACAAGTAATGCCTCCAAATCTTTAAAGCAAAGACCACCGCACCCAATTCCAGATCATGGGTGGGGTAGTTTTTCTCATGAACTTTAAGCTGACGAGAAGCATAGGCGATGACCTTCTCGCGCTGCATCAGTACACAACCAAGACCCCGGATAGAAGCGTCACAATAAACCACAAAATCGTCCGTACCCTCAGGCAAGGACAAGATAGGAGCAGAACAGAGTTTAGCCTTTAACAACTGGAAGGCCGACTCCTGCGAATCACCCCAGTCGAACTTTCTGTCCTTCTGGGTAAGCGAGGTGAGGGGTTGAGCGATCTTCGAAAATCCCTCGATAAAACGACGGTAATAACCTGCAAGGCCTAGGAATTGCCGCACCTCAGATGGCGTCTTTGGTGCTTCCCAGTCTTTAATGGCTTCAATCTTTGCTGGGTCAACGTGAATTCCTTTCTCATTAACAACATGACCAAGGAATTGAACTTCACGCAACCAGAAGCTACACTTAGAAAACTTGGCGTACAACTGTTCTTGCCTCAGGAGTTCCAAAACAAGACGTAAGTGTTCCTGATGGTCCACCTCGTTCTTGGAATAGACTAGAATATCATCGATGAAGACAATCACGAACTTATCAAGATAAGGCTTACAAACATGGTTCATCAGATCCATAAAGATGGCAGGTGCATTGGTGAGACCAAAAGGCATGACCAAGAATTCGAAATGGCCATAGCGAGTTCGAAAGGCGGTCTTCGGAATGTCAGCTTCTTGAACCCTCAACTGATGGTACCCCGACCTCAAATCAATCTTCGAATAGAAACTAGAACCCTGAAGCTGGTCAAATAAGTCATCGATGCGAGGAAGAGGATAGCGATTCTTGATGGTAACCTTATTCAACTCCCGGTAGTCGATACACATCCGTAGGCTTCCGTCCTTCTTCTTGACAAACAAAATAGGGGCTCCCCACGGGGACGAACTGGGTCGAATGAAACCCTTCTCTAACAGCTCCTGCAACTGGTTCGATAACTCCTGCATCTCGGGAGGTGCAAGACGATAAGGGGCACGAGCAATAGGGGCCGCACCCGGAGCAAGTTCAATACCAAATTCGACCTGGCGATAAGGCGGAAGACCAGGTAAGTCTTCGGGAAATACATCGGGAAAGTCACGGACGACAGGAATATCTTCAATCTTCCTCTCTTCTTCAGACGGAACCGAAACAAGTGCCAGAATGGCAGAATACCCCTTCCGAAGATACTTATAGGCTTTCATGCACGAAATGATACTCAATGGGACCCCGCTCTTCTCACCGTGCACCAACAGAATTTCTCCATCAGGGAGAGGAAGTCGAATGACTTTATCAAAACAAACGATCTCAGCATGATACAGGGACAACCAATCCATACCCACGACGACATCGAAACTACCCAAGGACACCGGCATAAGATCAATAGGGAAGGAATAACCTGACAACTCAAGGTGACACTCCCTAAGGACGTGCGTTGCCTCGACTTTCTTACCATCGGCCAATTCTATCAAGTACTTAGCCTCTAGAGGTGTAGGTACCCTATCAAGCAATTGACTAAACCCAAGAGATATAAAACTCTTATCGGCACCGGAATCGAATAAAACCGTAGCATAGCGATTATCGAGGAGAAACGTACCAGTAACAGTGTCAGGATCTTGTCGAGCACCGCTCGAACCAATCACGAAGGCGCGAGCATTCCTGCCTCCGCCCCCATTGTTTCCATTACCCGACCCGTTCTTCCCAGCTTCGCCCTGCTTCAACTTGGGGCATTCACGCTTGTAGTGACCAAGTTCACCACAATTGTAGCACCCCTGTTTACCCTGATTTCCCTGGGAAGCAGCAACAGGAGGGGCCGGAGTAGATGTAGCATGAGGGTTCCGGTTACCCTGAAGGTTAACCCTGCAGTCATGGGCCACATGCCCGGCCTTGTTGCACCGGCGACAATGGCTCTTGTCGCAACGACCAGTATGATGAAACCAGCATCGTTCACACTTTGGCAACCTCCCCTGATAACCCCCTATTTTCTGTTCAGACGACGATCCCCCAGTATCAGACTTCTTCACCTGCTGAGGCTGAGCCGAGCTCGAGCCTTTCCCCACAGCTTCCCACTTCCGCTTGTTACTATCAGGAGCCTTCACAGCAGCGCCTCGAGGGGGCAAGACCCCTTCAGCCACCTTCATGTTGGTCAGCCTGTGGGCCGACCGAACCACCTCAGAATAAACAGTGAGGTTACCCGCAGCAACTAACCCGGCAATCTCCGGTACTAACCCAGCAACATAATGCTCAATTCTTCGGTATTCGGGTGCGTGCAGATCGGGGCACAACACCGCCAATTCATTGTGCCGAGCAGTATAAGTTTCAATCTCAGAACCCACCATCTTATGATTCCAGACTTCATGCTCAAGCTTCTGGATTTCATCCCTCGGGCAATACTCATTTTTCAGCAACTGAATGAATTCTGCCCAGGGCATAGCGTGGGCTTCCCCAATGCCCATAGTCTGGGTGGTGGAGTTCCACCAAGTCAAGGCTTGACCCTCCAGGGTCGCAGAAGCATACTTCACCCGGTCGCCTTCCGGGCAGCTGCACATCGAGAAAACAGATTCGATTTTCTCCAACCATCGGAGCAGTCCCACTGCCCCTTCAGTGCCGCTAAAGTTGTGGGGCTTACAATCCATAAACTTTTTATAGGAACACTGGGATGGAGGAGGATTGACAGCACCACCTGGAACAGACACGTGGGTGAGAATCAAGAAAAGGTAAAGTACCCTAGAACAAGGTAGAATAGGTGAGGATCGACGTACCACCCATAGCATTATGAGCGGCTTGGAATGCAGCCAGAGCAATATTCACGTGCTGCTGCATTAAGTTATCCAATTCAGCTTGGGTCATATTAATATTCCCGCGGCCACCGCCGCCACCACGGCCGCCAGCACGACCGCCCGCACGGCCGCCTCTGCGACCTCCACGAGCTCCTGACATCTTCTGTCACAAAATGAAACAAAAGATTTAGGCTCGCCCGTGGTATAACCCATTAGGAGTTTCAAGAAACTAGACAGAGCCCAGCTCGGGTCCATCCGTTCAAGCCCAAAGTCCGCCAGGGATCCCATGCGTCACAGTTTATGATCTCGTGTGCACCCGACATGATAAACTGTTCCACATGGTCCTCCAGGCGCGCTTTAAGTTTGAAGTTCAAGTCACCGAACACTAGCGCCCAATCATGGTATTATCATAAGTATAAGTACAAGATAATATGCATAAGAACGAGCGTGTCCATTAGGGCATAGAGGGGAGATGTCCAAATCCTTGGACAGATCTCAAGTGTACGCCGAAGCTACCCCAATGTACACCGCCGTCAAGAAAGTTCAATAGTATATCGTCCGCCATCGGATCATAGTAAGGATGAGTCAAGAAATAGGATGATAAGGAGTAAATAGATGATGTAGCGTAGTAGATGATGACACCGACACCCCGACAAGTCATATTGTTACCCACTTGCTAAGACTCGACTAATTGTGACCGTCTAGTGTGTGCGACTCAGTTATAGACTAGACTCTACATGCAGTCTTAGTTTACTATAACCGTTGGCTCTGATACCAATCTGTCACACCCTCAAATTCCACGTGCGGGGTTTTACCGCGAGGCGCGTGACACACCAGGATCTCAGTCAACGATCACAATAAACATACAACAAACATGCATTCATAATTATATTTAAAACCAAAATATCATGCTTTGAGCTGTAAACCAGCAGCGGAAGCATTCTTGTTTACAACCAAAAGACATATCATTGTTTACAAAGACATTGTTTAATATGCTTCAAAATAATAGACGCTGTGCATGACTTCGTGCGCCTAGACCATTGACTGCTACCTTAGCGACCTGAGAAAACATGCCAAAAATGTCAACATATAATGCTGGTGAGTTCACAGGTTTTCTTTTATAAAGCGTTTTCTGTAAGTTGTGAAGATCATATCCGTTACTACTAGGTTATAAGAACGTTAGCTAGATGTTAAGTGTTTGTTTACTACTGCGGTTGGGAATCCATTACTATACGTTTATAAGTTGTTGAGGCTTGCCCAGCAGTTTTGGCTATAACCGATGCCTCGGCGAGCCAGTAATAAGAGACAATATGCACCCGCCCGGCCCAGCCGTCGAGTGGGGTTTGTGAGGCCCAATAGATCTATCCACATTTCCCCCGTTGTGCATCCCCGCACATTCATGGTTTCCCCCCTGGGACTTTCCGTAAAAGCCGCATAGTATATGTAAAGTAACCATAGTATAACATGACCTTTAATAAGTAAGTAAGTAGCATGTTTCTCCCCCGTAAGTAAAACGATAAAAGTGGGGCTGTGAAACTCACCTTGGGTTGCGTTACTTGAAAACAGTTAAGTAATTATGTTATGATAGCCCCAAATAGCGGCGACCTATCATAAGATGCGTATAAGTATTGGACTAATAACCCGCAGGCTAACTAGTCCCCGAATGTCCAGACCGTGACCATAAACGTTTGAAAACACCTTTAACTGTTAAACCGACCGTGCCAGACAAGACCCGACATCCCATTGGTGACCCGACATTCCACGTGTTAGATAAATGCAAGACATCATGCAACATATGCAATTAAACACTTAATACGCGCAAGAGTTCACCTAGTCTAGCATAATGTCCAATTAACGCATAAACAGGTCCGAACACGTCTTACTAAGTCATTGGGTGTATCCCGGGGTTCCTAACATGTTCCTAGGTGTCAAATCATGTTCCGGGATGTCAAAACGCGTTCACGACAGCAGTACATGCGATTAGGAAGGTTACACGCGAGTAGGCATCAGCCTATAGGCGATTAGGGCCTAATCGCATGAAACATGAGGCGAGTAGGGTCCTAATCGCCCCACATGCTGCATAATCGCCTCCAGCTCAGGCGATTAGGATGCCTAATCGCCTGCAGCTGCTGTACAACGGGTTTTCGCGCGTTTAACCCTCCAAATCAGATCCGAAACATGCAACGACACCCAATATCAAACCTAAATCATTTACCAACCCATTTCAAGCAAAAACCCCCCGACATATCACTGATCTAGCATGTTCTATGCAATTGTTTCCTAAAATGGCAAAGTACTAGGTTTCACCTACCAACCTTATCTTTCCTTAAATGGAAACAATCACATTTCAACCTCTACCAACATGTAGATCATCAAACCTCTGTTCTAACATCTTCCTAGCATCAATTCTAACAACATTGCATCAACAATCATAGCATAACCATCCTAAATCTTCAAGAACATACAAATGGGTCAAAATATGCATTTTCTTCAAAACACCATAATAATGGCTAAGATTCTAAGACAACCTTCCTAATAACCTCTACATAGCAGAAGTACAATCATATCTTGAAAACATTCATGTTAAAATCACCAAGAAGACCAACATATGCATGTAAACTTCACATATAACAAGCATTAAGGTGTAGACTTAGTTTAGGACTCTTTTGAAAGGTTTTTAAAGACACATTTTGGTAAAACAAGGTCTGGAACTTTGGGGAACTCAAAATAACAACTTTACAAAGGTTAGGGATGAAGAACACACCTTGGATTTTGCTAAAGAAAGGTGTGTAAGCTTGGGGATGATGATTTTTGTAGCAAAAAGAGTTCCAGAGGTGTTTCAAGGTGTGTGGGTGGTTTGGGAGCAGCTAGGGTTGTTCTAGAGGTGTTTGGGGAGTTAAGGGTTCTATTTATAGGTGTTTTGACCCGGACTCTGCTGTTCATGCGATTAGCAGTACCTTACACGCGATTGGGGGCCTAATCGCGTATAACATCAGGCGATTAGGTCCCAATCGCCTATAATCTCCCCTACTCGCATGTCTCTATAGGCGATTAGGCCCTATTCCAGGCCCTAATCGCCTGATACCTGTCAGGTTGGGTTTTCGACGGGTTAAACGCTATTTTAACATATATAAACACGTATTCACATACCGACAAGTCACATAATGATTCCAAACATATAATGCATGATAACTAACACGTTTACATCCGTTCACCAATTCCCGGGACTCGAGACTCGTGTGTGCATTAAACCCGGTGATTCCACGAATCACCGATCCTTGTACTCATGGTTATGGACCGACTCCCGATGACCCCGCGGATCATCATAACGACTCCCGATGATTCCCAGAATCATCATACTGACTCGACTGACCCCGTTAAGGACGTAATATGCATGACTCGCTAAGGTAGACTTACTAGTTTAGTCAACGTTACTAACCTGAGTTTGCCGGGTGTCACACTAATAGATTATCCATTGAATTGTCTTTAAGAATTTTTTTTAATGTGTTTATTGGAAGGAAACAAAGAGGTAGTATCACTTCAAAACATATAATCAAACTAAACAAATCATTTATGTCAACATAATCGAAGCAAGAGAATGAAACTATGTACACAAATGTGTTTATTGGAAGGAAACAAAGAAGTAGTATCACTTCAAAACATATAATCAAACTAAAACAAATCATTTATGTCAACATAATCGAAGCAAGCAATGGAGAATGAAACTATGTGCACATCTATATTATATTATATTATTATTATTTATCTATATCTCTATTACCTTATTAAGGACCAAAGATGTCTAATAAGGTAATTTCACATCATTTTTAAGATGAGAGTTGAAGGGTCCCTTTACAAATCTTCATTTTTTAATTATGTTTTTCCTTTTATGCCCTAAAGTACAACCTCTAATTCAAATTGTATATAATTATCTAATACACACTTTATATCCCTTTCAATATAACAATATGTAACCATCATTTCATAAACACCCAATTCAATACTTACATTGTAAGAGTTTATTATAACTTCCTTTGAATTAACAACGCAACATAATAATACATAGTTTGTAACTCCCCTTGAATTAACAACCCATCATTGAATAAAACACATTGAGTCAATTGAATAACCATAGAGGTTACAATAGAAACTCCACATTTATACTCCTCAATGCTATTATCTTTCCATTCCATTCTCACAACCACTCAAGTATGTTTTGTATCTTTCATTTGTTCATGCTTATGTATTTTGTTCTGTTGTGGGTTAATGATCGCATTTTGCAGCTTGGTCCATTTATTAATTGGTGTATGTGTGTTCTTACAGGAGGTTTGCTTCTTTCACTCTGCGCAGGAAGTACATCATTTGTCTAGGTATGTCGTTATCATAAATGCTTTATTTTGCATACTTTACCAATTATTTTATTTGTGGCAGGAAATTTCATAAACTTATAGTCCATTTTGAACAAATGTCTTACAGTGGTGAATTTTTATGACAAAGATGAAAATGGCTAAAATTCAAAATTATCAATTTAATTTGTTGATTCGTTCATGTTATTTAATTCACATTACGGGTAAATGGTTGTAAGGTGTTGAAATTTTGATTTCCAATAATTAAAACTCACACAGGGACAAACCCACTATTAAGGTTCTGAAGGAAGACTTTATGCATTATGGCACATTAGGCTGCATGTATTTACTAAATTTGGATGTGGTCTTGCTATGCATATGGCACAATTAGAAAAAGAAAAAAAATTAGGCAAGTAATTTTGTTTCACTTTATAAATTGATCGACCTCTTATATTTTTACACTTAAGAAACCTGTTTTAGTCGTTAATTTGTAAATTTACTAATCAATTTGTGAACTTACAAAAAAAACACAATTTATTAGGTTTGTTGTTTTGTTGTATTTCTGGATCATACTTATAGATTTAAAGGGATTTCTGGTACTAAAGATGCAAAAGACTGGATGCCTCTTAAGCGTAAAGAACCCGCACGCGAGATAGCTATAAAGGCAAATTAAATTAAGAGAAGAAACTACAAGACTGGTCAGGCAAGATGTTTGCGATTTTGTTGTGCCTTGTGCGCAAGGGCAGTAATCATAGTATCATACTTTATGAGTTATGATTGAGAATAAATACCAAAATTTTTATTTATCTTCTGATGGTAGTTACTACTGTGCTATATCTCAAAATGTATAACAATTCAAGGCCACAATAGTTGATCAAACTACATAGGCATGACTCCACAGTCCATGGTCCACATTTCCATCATCGGATTATCTTTTTCATTCTGCACCTTAGTGCAATAAATTAAAAGAAGATGGTATTTTTTACAATGAAAGATTCAAAGATGCACACTTTACTAACCTTAGCCCCAAGTCACCGTAGTCTTCAAACTTGATCTTCTTTGATGTAGGCACATCAGTACATCACTAATCACCCCACTTGTTTTCCAGATTAAACAAAATTAGCGTTGACCAACTCATACTTCAAAGACAACCAATGGGCACAAATACAACCCATTAGCAAAATGTGCGTCAACTGGTATTTGCTTTTCATGTAGACTCGACTCGTGTTGGCCTGAAACATTATTTTTCCAAAAAAGTTACTTTTCTATTTATAACTTTACCCATTAAAATTATTATTGGAGTGACCTTTTACTAGCTTGACCCGTTTCCTTTTACGTACACCATACCAATCAATGTTTAAATCACTTAAAACACATTTCAAAGTAAATTGATATATAACCACTAGACTTTCATCGTTGCCAGCGACATCCACCAAAACACGAAATATAACGCAAGGTAAAGAAAAACTTCAACCAACTGACACTCCACCGTCTGTGACACCCGGCATGTTCGGCTTAAACATATTAGTAACATCTAAGTCTACCTTAGCGAGAAACGTTTATAAACAAACTTAACTGGGTTAGTTGAGTCGGGTCAAGTTAGGATTGTCCAGGGTACAATGATCTGGAGGATCATTGGGAGTCGTTTTGGTAATACACTAGTACCGGGTTCCATTGTTGGTGACATTACATGAACCAATTAAGTATATGTGTAGATTATGGGTCGTGTGGTGGATTATATACATAGATGTGTTTAAACGATGTGTAAATGATTATCTGTGCTTTAATGTGTTAAATATAGACTAAGGATGCATGCTTATGTGTTAAGATGTGTTAGAATGCGTTAAACACGACAAACTGGAAAACTAGTTAAAAAGGGGTTCTGGTTCGACCACTTCGAGTGGTCGAAGGAGAAGAAAAGTGTCTGGTTCGACCCATGTAAGTGGGCGAACCAGGGAAGTGGAATTTGAGGAATTCCCTTCGACCAAACAGGTCTCATTCGACCCTGTGAAAGGGGCGAAGGAGACCACCTTCGACCAATGAATTGGGGCGAAGGAGGACTAGTATAAATACCAACCTTTGTCATTTTTCATCATTTCACAAACCCTAACCGTCCCAAAACGCTCTCAAACGATCTTAAACACTAAGGAAGGAGTTTTTGCTCTTCTTTTTCATAATCTAACCCATCTACAACATCTAAACAAGAATCCAAGGTGTGTTCATAATCCTAAATCTTTTAAAAGCATTTTAATTCGTTTTCATCTAACCCTAATTGTCCGGATCTGTTCTAAGGGTGTTTTTATGATTAAAAACCTTTTAAACATCTTTCTAAATCAAAACATGATCATTTAACATAGGTTTTCATGATGAATAACATATGTAAATTGTGTGTTATGTGGTGTTATGTGTTGTTCAATGATTTGCTGCTATATCTATGATAGGAACATGATATAGGATTGTTGTTAATGATTGGAATATTGTTGTCTAGGGTTAGGATTGGATATATTGATATTTGGGGGTTTTATTGGATTAATACTTGATGTATGAATAATTATGATCAATAGAATGAATAAGAAAGATCGGATAATCGACAAACTGAGTATTTTAAGCTAAGCATGAATCGATTTCAAAAGTTTCCAAATTGGGTAAATAATTCATGCATGAAAGTGATGTTTCCATAATCTTTACCATTTTGGGAAAGGGCTAAAACGGATGTATTATCGGGGGAAATCGGTGGGGTTTTGTAGGGATAAGTTATTCATGCTTGACTGCTGTGTTTGATGATGTTTCGGGTCGTTTTGAATGTGCTTGAAGCGTTTTTAGGAAAAATTATACAACAGGGGCGAACCTGGCCTCCTTCGACCAGTCGATGGTGCGAAGGAGGGATCCAGGGTCGAACCTGGGTTTATATTGGACGAATGAGATAAAACGGGCGAAGGAAGCATCAAACGGTCGAACGAGATGTAAAACGGGCGAAGGAGACAAAAAGGTGCGAAGGAGACTTAAAACTGACTGGTTCGACCGTTCTGATGCAGAAATGAGATTTTTGATACAAACTAAGTGTTTTATGCTTGAACCTTGTGTGTAATCTATGTGTACTTGATTAGTTAGGGTAATGGGTCACCAACGGGATGTCGGGTCGGTCTAGTGTGTCGGTTAAACATTTAAACACGTTTTAAAACATACTTGGTTACGATCTGGACAATCAGGGACTAGATAACCTTATGGTTATTAGTCGGAACACTTATGTGAACATTTTGATAGATCTCCGGTAGAGGGATTATCAAGGGCTAAACATCTTTACTTATATTTGAAGAACGCTACTTAAGGTGAGTTCACGGCCCCACTTTTACTGCTTTAACTTTTGGGGGAGAAAACATGCGCTAAACGGTTTTGGTAACATATGTCATACTATGGTTTTAACTTTATATTGCTATACGATCTTTTGGAAAGTCCCGGGGGAAACCATGAATGTGCGGGGTTGCACAACGGGGGAAATGTGGATAGATCTATTGGGCGTGACCTGCCCCACTCGTCGGCTTGGAGGGCCGGGCGGGTGCATATTGTCTCGAACAGGTACATTGGTATCATGTTGAACATACGGGCTGCTTAAACATGCTGAACATTGCTAAACGTGTCTAGTAATGGTTTCCAATCGTAGTAGTAATAAAACATACGCCTAGCTAGCGTACGTGGTAACATTGAAATAGTATGGACATGGTAACGTTTTGGTAACATTTTTGAACAAACCTGTGAACTCACCAGCATTATATGTTGACATCTTTTTGGCATGTTTTTCTCAGGTCGCTAAGGTAGCAATGAACGGAACTAGGCGCACGGGTCTGCATTGGCGTCTAGATTTAGTGCACGTTTTGTAATAAAAGTATTTTGAACAACTTTTGAGATGATAGCATAGTTGATTAAATGCTACTGAAACGCTTCCGCTTATTAAATTAATGGTTATGTCTGTTTACGTTTTTCATATAGAGTTGTTTATTGTGATCGTTGACTTGGATCCTGATTTGTCATGCGCCTCGCGGTAAAACCCCGCAAGTGGTAATTTGAGGGTGTGACAGATTGGTATCAGAGCCAATGGTTATAGTGAACTAGGACTGCACGTAGAGTCTGGTCTAAAGCCGAGTCGCACACACTAGACGGTCACATACTTTGGGTCTATTAGTGGGATACGTACTAACGTTGTCGGGGTGTCCTTACATCATCATCATGTTTCTCCGTTATATCATCCGCTTTTATTTGGGTTCTTACCTACTCTTGTTTTCTTCTTCTGGATTGAAGAAGGAAGGGTTACTTTGTTGGTTCTAGCACACACATGCCTTCTTACACTTGCACCTATCGTAACACGTTACTAGGTGACGATATTCGGTGGCTGGGGTCTGGATTAGGGGTACATCTGGAGGACCATGTAGAGCAGTTTATCATTTCGGGTGCACACGAAATAATAAACTGGAATGCGTGAAAATCCCGATGGACTTCGAGTTTGGATGAATAGTCCTGAATTTGTCCCTAGGTTAACTCTTGTAAATTTCTAGTGGTTGACACTGGAAGTGAATCTGAATCCCTCGATTTCTTGATTTGTTAGATCATGTCTGGTGCTCGCGGTGGTGGATGTCGTGGTGGCGGCGGTGGCCGTGCTGGCGGCGGTGGTCGTGCTGGAGGCGGTGGTCGTGGAAATATCAACATGACCCAAGCTGAATTGAACAACTTGCTCCAGCAGCAAGTGAACATGGCTATGGCTAATTTCCAGGCTGGGATTAATGCCATGGGTGGTGAGTTGATTTCTGTCGACCTTGTCTCATTTTCGGGTTTCGTGCCTTTTCGTTTGTGTTTTATTCGTGTACCGTGTTTCAGGTGCTGGTGCCAATCCACCCCCACCTCAGTGCTCTTATAAGAAGTTTAGGGACTGTCAGCCCTATAACTTCGCTGGAACTGAGGGAGCGATGGGACTGCTCCGATGGCTGGAGAAGGTGGAATCTGTGTTTGTTATGTGTAACTGTCCTGCTGGGGACCGAGTGAAGTATGCTACTGCGACATTTGAGGGGCCTGCATTGTCGTGGTGGAATGCTACTACTCAGAACGTGGGACTGGGGGAGGCTATTGCTATGCCTTGGGCGGAGTTTGTGCAGCTTTTGAGAGGTGAGTACTGTCCGAGGGAGGAGATACAGAAGTTGGAGCATGAGGTCTGGAGTTTCAAGATGATTGGGTCGGAGATTGAGGAGTACACTGTGAGGAGGAACGAGCTGGCGGTGTTGTGTCCTGACTTACACACACCCGAATACAGGAGGATCGAGCACTATGTGTCTGGACTAGTGCCCGAGATTGCTGGGTTGGTGGCTGCTGGGAATCTTCCCACTATTGCTGAAGATGTCCGATCAGCTCATCGGATGACTAACCTGAAGGTGGCGGAAGGCGTTTTGCCACCCAAGGGTGCTACTGTGAAAGCTGCTGAGGGGAACAAGAGGAAGTGGGAGAGTGTGGGGAAGAGTGTGGTGCCAGCTCAGCCGGCGAAGAAGTTTGAGTCATCTGGGTCTTCTTCTGGGTCGAAGACGGGTGGGTATGTTGGGAAGCATCCCAAGTGTAACAAGTGTGGTTTTCATCACTCTGGGAGTTGTGATAGGGCTCGTTGTCATCGGTGCCATCAGTTGGGGCACCATGCTAAGGATTGCAAGGTGGCGCTCACCCCAACTCAGACTCCTGCGGCTACTCCTGCTCCTGCTGCTCAGGGGACTCAGGGGAGACAGGGGTGTTATAACTGTGGTGACACGGGGCATTTCAAGCGTGACTGTCCCAAACTGAAGCAGGGCGATAATGGGAGGGGCGGGAACGGTAACGGGAACAATGGCGGCGGAGGCAGGACTGCACGTGCTTTCGTCATTGGATCTGCAGAGGCTAGGCAGGATCCAGACACAGTTACCGGTATGTTCCTTCTTAATGATCGCTATGTTTCTGTTTTGTTTGATTCTGGTGCCGATAAGAGTTTCGTATCTTTGGATATTAGTCGATTGCTAGATATAGTACCCACACCTTTAGAGGCTAAGTACTTAATAGAATTGGCTTATGGTAAGAAAAACGAAGCGACACACACCCTTAGGGAATGTCGCTTGGAACTGTCGGGTTTGTCTTTCCCCATTGACCTTATGCCGGTACCTCTGGGTAGTTTTGATGTCGTGGTTGGCATGGATTGGTTATCGTTGTATCGCGCGGAGATCGTTTGTTTTGACAAGGTTATTCGGATCCCTCTCCCTGATGGAGAGATTCTTTCGGTTCGTGGCGAGAAAAGCGGTGCTCCGCTGAGTATCATTTCTAGCATGAAAGCCCGTAAGTATCTTCAGAAGGGCTGTTCGGCCATTCTGGCACTTGTTAACGTTTCTACTGACGATGAGAAGAAGATCGAGGATATCCCGGTGGTTCGTGACTTCTCTGATGTGTTTCCTGATGATTTACCTGGTCTTCCTCCCCATCGTCAGGTTGAGTTTGGTATTGATCTCACTCCGGGCGCAGCTCCTATTGCCCGAGCTCCGTATCGTCTTGCACCTCCCGAAATGCAAGAGCTGTCCAGCCAGTTACAGGAACTCTTGGAAAAGGGTTTCATTCGACCGAGTTCTTCCCCGTGGGGAGCCCCTATTTTGTTTGTGAAGAAGAAGGACGGAAGTCTTCGTATGTGTATTGATTATCGTGAGCTGAACAAGGTGACCATCAAGAATCGTTATCCTCTTCCTCGCATTGATGATCTCTTTGACCAGCTTTAGGGCTCTAGCTACTATTCGAAGATTGATTTGCGGTCCGGTTATCACCAGTTGCGCGTCAGGGAAGCTGACATTCAGAAGACTGCTTTTCACACTCGTTATGGCCATTTTGAGTTCTTGGTCATGCCTTTCGGTCTCACTAACGCACCGGCGGTGTTCATGGATTTGATGAACCGCGTTTGCAAGCCTTACCTTGATAAGTTCGTCATCGTGTTCATTGACGATATTCTGATTTACTCCAAGAACAAGGTGGATCATGAGGAACATCTGCGGTTGGTCTTGGAACTTTTGAGACAGGAGCAGTTGTATGCTAAGTTCTCGAAGTGTGATTTTTGGTTGCGTGAAGTTCAATTCCTAGGACATGTGGTGAATGAACTGGGAATTCATGTCGATCCGGCTAAGATCGAAGCTATTAAAGACTGGGAAGCACCAAAGACGCCATCTGAGGTGCGGCAATTCCTAGGTCTTGCGGGCTATTATCGTCGTTTCATTGAGGGATTTTCGAAGATCGCTCAACCCCTCACTACTCTTACCCAGAAGGACCGAAAGTTCGACTGGGATGAACCACAAGAATCAGCATTTCAGATGTTGAAGCTTAAACTTTGTTCTGCACCTATCTTATCCTTACCCGAGGGTACGGATGACTTCGTTGTGTACTGTGACGCTTCTATTCGTGGTCTCGGTTGTGTGTTGATGCAACGCGGGAAGGTTATTGCTTATGCTTCTCGTCAACTCAAAGTTCATGAGAAGAACTACACTACTCATGACTTGGAACTGGGTGCGGTAGTCTTTGCGTTGAAAATCTGGAGACATTACTTGTACGGTACCAAGTGTGAAGTATATACCGATCACAAGAGTCTTCAGCATATTTTCGACCAGAAGGTGTTGAACATGCGGCAGTGTCGCTGGGTTGAACTCCTGAACGATTATGACGGTGCCATCAAGTATCATCCTGGCAAGGCGAACGTTGTGGCGGACGCCTTGAGCAGGAAGGAGTCTGCTAACCCTCGCCGTGTTCGAGCCTTACAGCTCACCATTCATTCGTCGTTGCCTGACCGAATCCGTTCTGCACAGTTGGAAGCCTTGAAGGAGGAAAACCTTAAGGCTGAAACGATGCACAGTGCTGACAAGCATCTTGAGCTCAGGACCGATGGCTTACACTATTTTGCGGGGCGTGTTTGGGTCCCATTGTTCGGGGGATTGCGCGAGCTTGTTCTGGATGAAGCTCACAAGTCCCGGTATTCTATTCACCCTGGCTCCGATAAGATGTATCAGGATTTGAAGATACTTTATTGGTGGCCGAACATGAAAGCTGACATAGCTTCTTACGTCAGCAAATGTTTGACTTGTGCTAAAGTCAAGGTGGAGTATCAGAGGCCGTCTGGTCTCCTGCAACAACCAGAGGTTTCGGAATGGAAGTGGGAGCGAATCACGATGGATTTTGTCACCAAACTGCCAAGGTCACCTAGTGGTTATGATATGATCTGGGTGATTGTTGACCGGCTGACAAAATCGGCACGTTTTATACCCATTAAGGAAACCGATGGACTCGAGCGGTTGGCTCGACTTTACCTTAAGGAGGTGGTTGCTCGGCACGGGGTGCCTGTCTCTATTATCTCTGATCGTGATTCTCGTTTTGCTTCGCGTTTCTGGAAGGCTCTGCACAATTAAAATGTTGCATTAGGCCTTGAAAAAGTTACAATATGTCTAATGCAACCTTTTATTGGGGGCTGCATCAGAAGCAGTTACCTTAGACCTAATGCAACCCTTTATAAGCTTAATGCAACCATTTTTTATAGTGTTACATTTGCTACTCTAATGCAACTTTTTTAGTATGCAACTTTTTCACATTCTAATGCAACTTTTATAACACTCAAATGTAACTTTTATAATACTCAAATGCAACTTTGGTTACAAAAGTGTAACCTTTTCTACACTTAAATGCAACCTTTATTATACTCAAATGTAACCTTTATTATATTTTAATTACAAATATTAGTCTTATTGCAACCTTTACTATTTTTATTATAGAAATAGTGCAACCTTTTTATTAATAGATACAACTTTTTTTATGAATTTTAATTACAACAAATGCAACACTTTTACACCAAAATGCAACTTTGTAACATAAATCCAATTACAAATAATTAAATTATGCATTAAATCACGATTATGCAAAAACAATAATAACACAAATATCATCATAATCAAATGATTTACTTAAAATTACTTGTCCAAACTTAAATAACAATAAAGTGTCAATTTACAATACACAAGAGAAATATAAACCTTCTAGTCATCTTGATCTTCAACTTGTAGTTGTTTCATAACCTCCTGCATCATAGCTTCAAAGTTTTTTCGTTGGTTGTCAATAATATCTTTTCGAATAACTTCAAGTTCGGCTTTTTTTCTTTCATGGTCCACTTCAAGCTCGGCTTTTTTCCTTTGATGATCCTCTTCGATCTCTTTGCGCAATTCTAGCAACTGTTTTTTCTCAACTTCAACGTTTGCTTTAAAAGATTCTATCATCCCCTCTCGAACCATGTATGACGTGCAAACACCATCCACTTTTTTATCAATGTATTTGTAACACCTCTACCATAAATTCGACGATGCCCATAGTTTTCTTTGCTCATAACAACTAAATAAGGATCAACCGTAGCATTGTCATCCTCCTTTGGCTTGTAGTTCTTCATTTGTTCCTTATATATTGTCAAAAAAAATTAAGAAAATACTTTAGAAACAATTTTATTATTAAAATCATGCTATGGATAAATGTTAAAAATGGATATCTATTTTCATGTGTCACTAGAGCTTTTATCAAAATTAAATTAATCCTATATGTAATAAGCAAACTAGATAGATGAATATTTACATAAGGTGAACATAGAACATGGATATTTACATAAAGATAAAAGTAGAAAGAACTTACAATTTTCCTTTGCGTGTCATCATATGTATCAACATATAGACGCCCTTCCGTCCTTTTACGTGTACGTTCAAACATTTGTGTTAAAGTAGGTAATTGTTGGTTGGGGTCAACATTTTTCTGTATTCATAATAAAATAAATAAAAGGAAACAAAAACATTAGTGTATTGCACAACAAAAATAATACAAATCATGGGCAAACTAGAAACATATTACCATCTCCTCACAAATCCTAGCAAAACTTTTTGGACCGGCTGTGTGCATATTTTTTTGAGACATGCGTGATTCCCTAGCTCGCAAACAGCGTTGCAGTAAACACATTAATATATACACATCAACTAATATAAAATTCTAAATAGCAAATACTATTAATGGAGAAATTGTTGAAAAAATACCGCCACATCTTTATTACTCCATAAACGCAACAATTTTGCAAAATCATCTTCTGGAATGCTGTCAGGTCGGTTCTTCCACCTTGTTTTATTGTCCTTAAATTGATAGGAGTGTTTTCGCTTAAACCGACATTTATGAACCTTATACAATTCTCCAATAGTGGTTAAAACCCATTTCTTAGCAGCATTTGGCACATCATATTTTTCCTTTAAAAAAGTAAGCATTTAGTTAACAATGAAAATCTAACAAATAAATGAAACAAAACTACCAAAAAAACCATACCAAGACATATTCCCATATCTTTTCTTTATGTGGCACCTTCTGCCACGAACTATAAATCAATGGTGCATAACTATAATTACGAGCTAATGTGCCCAAAAATCGAGAGAATTGTCCGGGTATATCTTTCCCCTCTAGTTCGGGTCCAATGGGTTGTCCAAATTTATTACATATAATGACCTCCCGCTCTTTGACTGTTCGTGTGTGCACAGCATGCAACATTGTTGATCCTCTTTTTTTGGATTTGGGAATTTCTGTACTCAAGTATAGTTTATAAAAAAAATATGTATATATAGTAAATCAATAACATCCCAAAAACATGGTATAAGTAATCAAATTGTACCTATTGCCTTTTCTAATTCAGGGCGTTGTATTTGTTCAATTTCAAGGCGATGTACATCGTCCTCATTTTTCGAATCCTCGCTGCTATCATCCATATTCATATCGTTATTTGCCGCTATTATATCTTCAATGTCTTCATCCTCTTCATCTTGATCAGCTTCAACTTGTCATTAGAAATAAAATACGATCAATAAACAACAATTACAAAAATGCTAAAACAATAACCAAGGAAATACTTAAATCACTAAACATACGTACCTTGAGATCTCATAAAATCTCCTACATTCTCATCATTTTCCAAACCATGTAGTTTCGTATAATTCATTAACATGTAAAAGAATAAATGAGTTAATTGATATAAAACATAGTTTTAATTAAAATAAATTATACAAACATAATAATACCTTGAAATATCCCATCATCATCATCCTCATCAACAAGATGCAATTGTTCCTTTGATCTATCTTTAATACTATTAGGCCTTCCCGCTTTTTTTACTCAATACGCCCCTTTGTGTTTTTTATAGTAGTTCACCCATCTTAACTGTTGATCTACTTTGATTCTCTTTCAACGCCTTTGAATTCAACGGAAACTTTTCAGTGTCCTTTGGAGCGATCATTCGATTCTTCTTCGCTAAATTAGCAATCCTATTCATTGAGAGTGGTGCAATACATGGTGGTCGATGTTGCTATAAAAAATATCATGTTCATTAGAAAATATGTGTTTACAAAATAAAATAAAATAAAATAAATTCATAATCTATTACTTTTTTGAATACTTCTACACTTGTATTCACTTCTGGATCTTCCTCACTATTATAATCATTATCATTATTAGGTATATAGTCTACGTCTTTCGCATTATTGTAAGTTGGTTTCACTTTCTTTTTCTTCATATTTTGACTATCTACCAAACTTGTAGATGAATTTGCAATCCTTTTCAATCCCAACTCTTGTAATTTCTTATTATTTTCTTTAACCCTTAATAGCTTCCTCATCTCATAATGATTGACTTTCCCTTGATTAATTTGAATTTGGTTGCTTTTCTTTGCCATTAGACCTGCTTAAAGTCGAGAGTTATGTGCCAACAAGCATAATCAATATGGGTTTAAACAAGCCCATTCTATTAAAAGTGTTTAAACAAGCGTAAATACTTAAAACCCCCCTTGACCAATCTGTAAAAAAACTAAACTAAACCTAACAAAAAAACAAATTGTCAGTCCTTGGTTTAAAAAAGCGCGCTTTGGGCGCGCTTTAAGCGTTTGAGGCGCGAGGCGTTTAGGAAAACGCTTTTTTTTTTTGCCAAAAAGCGCTGGACTACAGGAAGCGCCGCCTCAAGCGCTTGAGGCGCGCGCTACAGTAGCGCATCAGCCAAAAAAAAACCCTTTTAAACTGCTTTATTTGGCCCACTACAGTAGTGCCTCGTCGTTTTTATGTTTTGAATATGCTTTTTAAGTGTTCAAGGGTATTTTATAATCACGTTTTTGTGCTTATGATTGATTAACATGTAGAAAAATGTCATATTGACATATATAAATATTTTTTTTTATAATTTTTTTTAATACTATACGTGAAGCTCTCGCCTTGCGCTTCGAATTTTGGACCCAAAATGCCTCGGAGTGCCTCGCGCTTTTTTAAACCAAGTGTCAGTCAAACCATGAAACCACAAGCCACCAAAACAAATCCATGAACCAACCGTATTAATTTGTTATATGAGCTTGAGCACTAACATGACACAAATGAATTAGAATTTCTGCAGCCGACACTTGAATGAACATTGCAATGGGCCCAACAGTGTCATACGGATTGAATTAGCTGAATTAAAGATAATTAATAAAAGCTAAAATCAACTAGTTGTTTAGAACTAGTACTGACAACATATGATAGAAGAGAGCATACAATACGATTTCTTATGATAGAACCTTAAGTTGAAGCTGCAATACTGACCGATGTTTGAAGATTTGAAGGAGGGTTGAAGCTGCAATGTAACCCTTTTGGTTGTCCTCTTCAATTGGGAGATTGAAACCTTCTAGTTTCCTTCAGCGTAAATGAGGGCATGTTTTATTTAGGAATGATTAAAGAGGGAAACTTCAAACTTTTCAGCCAAAAATTGCCCACAATTCATTTTCATTACTGTACCGCCATTTTTTTTTTGTGTGTAAATGAAGGTTAAAATCATTGAGATACATATATATTTATTTAAAACTAAAAGGTTATTTAAAATAATAATTTCTTTTCATGTTAAAATATCAAATAATCATAAAATTAATTGATGAAAAGATCAAATAGTCATAAAATGGAAAAACTAATATTTTTGATCTATAAATGTAAATTATTTAAATATATATATATATATATATATATATATATATATATATATATATATTTTAATGGATATTTAGGCATGTAAATGAGTCGAGTAAAGCCTGACCTCTATCGAATATTCAAGCTCTGCTTCCAAAGCTCGAACTCAGCTTATGGGTAGTTTTTCAAGCTCACGCTCATGAACCGGCTCGAGCTCGAGCCCGTTTATCAAACAAGCTTATTTCTAGTCTCGATCTCATTTATGCTCGGCTTGATTCAAGATTAATATTTTAAGGAATAGGATTTTATTAATATTTTAATGGATGTGATGGTGTGCATGTGTGTACAAAAGTTTTTGTGTATGTGTGTTATTGTAGGTACATATATGTGTGTTATGGTTGTTTAGGCTGAATGATGGGTAGTTATGCCAAGTGATAGTAAAATTAGGATCGTTTAGGCCCAATGAGGGCTAGTCATGGTTGTTTAAACTTATTGATGGTCAATAAGGGTTGTTGAAGGCCAATGACGGTCAATCAGGGTTGTTTAGACTCAAAGATGGCCAATAAGGACTGTAGAGGGGCCAATGATGATTAATTAGCCCAAATGAATGCTAACTACGGTCATGATGGCTAATGAGGCTCAATAAAGCCCTTTAACGACTAACTGACGATCATTAGGCCTAATTAACAATCGTTGCTCTAAGTGACTATTGTTGGGCCTAATGGACCATCATTAGGCCTATGTGACTGTCATTGGGTCTAACTACCCGTCATTAGGCCTAAGTGACCATCATTAGGCCTAAGTGGCCATCATTGGGTCTATTTGATCATTATTGAGCCTAATTGACCATCATTAAGCATTAACAAACTTAATTGACCTCCATTGAGCCTAATAGACCCTCATTGGGTCTAACTGATTGTCATTGAGCCTAATTTGTCATCGGTTGATCTAAATAACCATTAATGGGCGTAATTGACAATCATTGGGCTTAGTTGACCATCATTGGGTCTAATTTTCTGATGAGTCTCTATATACCGTACCGATTTTTTACTCACGAGCCAAGCTCAAGCCCTTTTAAGTTAAATGGGTTTGAGCTTGAGTCAAGCTCGAGCTTTTAAAATAATAAACGAGGTCGAGCCTAAGCTTCACTTATCAAGCTCGAGTTGTTGTGTGAGCCTCAACAAACCTGTTATTTATTTATTAATCGGCTAACAAATTTTTTTGATTAATTTCACATTACTCTTTTTTTTGAACGGCTAACAAATTTTTTTTTTATTAATCGCCTAGGCTAGTGGGGTACTAGCAAATCACCATGTACAATATATCATAACAAATCACCATCTAGAAATACTAGTACATATTCAGTAAAAGATTCGACAACTCAAATCCTCGCCACCTATTCCAACTTAAGTCACCTTGTTTCGCCCTTGTTTTAATCCATAGGAGAAACCCGCTCCCGAGTGATGATTTTTTTTTGCCGCTTTTGTAAGAATAATGGCCTTTTCTCACCAAAAGCCAAACATGATTGTTGAGAAGTCAATCACTCAACTTGGAATAGCTTTCAAATCTGGTAAACCAATATGAAAAAGGACTGTAAAAAGAAATCGCTTCCATTGTACGTTTACACGACCATTGAGTCATTACCTTTATATTCTAAACTTATTATTTCAGGTGGCTTGTGGGAAGAGGGCTGGAGCAGTTAGCTGTTTGCTTGATGAAACACGGAGGTATGATTCCCCTAGATATGCCAATGTTGAACATAAACCAGATTACAAGGTATCCTCCCTTGCTCAATTTCATTCCCTGCTGGAATCAAACTTTGACTTAACACCCTGACTTAATGGAGATCAAGACTTTTTAAGTGGACTTCCATACAAGATTTGATTTTAGGATCCGAAACGAACACAAACCAGATATCAGTTCTTCAACCTTTTGTGGGCTAAACCAGTTGGCCAAAGAACTAGATCAGCATTGTAGATTTTGGTGGTATTTCCAGCCATATCATTGGAAGTATTGTAGATTTGTAAAATGATCTCTCTGTTGAACAAAGTCAACATTAAAAGTTGATCCGAGTGTGCGCATTTTTCTTTCCTTATTGTATCTTTCTGAGTATTGCTGGGATCAGAACTGTCTACCCGACAAATGGTCTGGTTGCAATCGTGTCTGACTCGACTGACAAATGGTCTCGTTTCAGTTACAATCGCGCAGACATATGGTTTTGTTTTTGCCTTTACGTTTGATCAAAATAGAAAATTCTTGTCAAGTCTTTGCGACAACTGAGGTCCCATTCTTGCAGAAATTGAGCTGAATCTATGCTTCCTTCTTTTACTTTAACCAGAAAAATATCGTACTTCACTGCACACTCTGGCATAGTAGGTCATGACCCATTGACCCATCAACAGGTTTGCCATAAATTGAGCTGCAGCAGTGCTTCTTTAGGTCGTGTCCCTGACAAAATGGTATCAGAGTGTGTTCACCTTCCTAAGTTCTTAAATGGTGGTGGGAGAAGATTCATCGTGGAAGTTCATGTATGTGAGTCAAGCTGATGAGTGAGATCATTATGTCGCACGTTGCGTCGCAGGAAGTTGCGAGCCTTGCTCAGGGGCTGCCACAGGGCAAAAACAGATCATCAAAAGTCTTAGGCCAACCTAAGGGGGATCGTGTTAAGACTGCCAAAGGGCTAGAATATGATCAAATGGATTCTTAACGAAACAAAATATAGGGAAAATGATCAGTATATGTGATGATCGTCCCTTTAGCCAAGAAGCCAATGTAAGGCCAAATCTTTGATGAAATAACATGATCTTATAAATTCAAGGATTCAACACAAAATTCTTTACGAAGATTGGGTTAACAGTTAGTTGGCATTTAAATATCTATATTGATCCATCCATTAGATGGCATACCAACATACTTGATTGATGGATCATTTATTTATATAACTATATCTCTTGCATTACGTGAATAAATAGAACACGGAAACATAACCAAACCAAATATATTTTATCTACTGGGTTATCAAACAATTGGATTATCCTTCACACACATAACAACTTGATACATGAACTCCCGAGTCCTACTCTGCTATGAACCTTTTGGTGCAGCCTTGTTCATGTCCGAATTGACACATATGCTATTCTATTTAATCTAGACTAATGTGTCTTATGACTAACATACTAATGCATACATATACTAACACAGAATACATATGTTTAATTGTACAAACTAAAACATAAAATACAAAGTTATATTTATCATTCTAACAGTTCAATCATTTTTTTAATATTTAATTTAATCATTTATTTAATATTTAATAAATTTCAATTTATATTTTATTTATTTTTTAAATTAAATAAATTTCAGTTTATATTGGGAGGCGGATGAATCTGGGAGGTTCTCTGTAAGGATCGGGCTGCAGCGGTGTTTTTCGTCAATTGGCAATTGGAGTTCGCGTGGAACAGTTGGGTGCCGATAAAAGTAAATTTTCTGTTATGGCGGATGGTTCAAGATAGGCTGCCTACTGTCGCTGCGTTGAGTGACAGAAACATCCACGTGCAGAACCCTTTGTGCAGGTTCTGTCAAGACGCCGAAGAAGCTGCTGTTCATCTGTTCATGTCATGTCGATTAGCATCGCAGATCTGGGAATTCATCTCCAACTGGTGCAGGCTGTCTTCGGTCTATATTTTGGAGCTGAAAGACCTCACAGTGCTGCATAAAAGGATAAACGGGTCAAAGAAATGGCGGAAAACTGTGCAGTCAATCATTCAAACGACAATTTGGGTATTATGGAGATGGCGAAATGATGCAATTTACAATGGATTTGTTTCTCGCACTAATGGCGAAGGAATGAATTTTGCATATGATTGGCTTTAATATGTTCTAGAGCAATATTTCCCCTTTCTTTTGTTATTTTTCTCTTTTCAGGAGTTACAGAAAAAAAATATTTAGTTGTTGTAGGCACTTATTTATGCATTATTGATTTATATACATGGCATAACATTGGTTGTTCACTTAAAATGCTTATATAATCTAAAGTATATGTGTCTGTTTGTGCCATTATTAGATAGTATAAATGGGAACTTCAGAAAGGATTTATGCAGGTCTCTGGGTACTCACCTATCAGCGGGTTGACCTGTTGCCTTAAACATAACAAGTTTAATACATTGATGTGTGATGCGCAATGCTGCGCGGGGCTTTTATTTATTTATGCAGGTAGAGTTTGGGTTTAGGGCTGCTTTCTTTGAGAGTTTATTTTAACATTGCGTAATGCGTAGTGCGGAGCTAGGCGTTTATTTATTTATGCAGGTAAATCAATAGCAGCAGGTCAGCAGCCAACTATCACAGCCGCATTTTCTGCACAATGCGTGAAGGAATAATCCTAAACTGTGGGCGTAGGCGAGAGTTGTTTGGAATCTTGCCATAAGATGTTGGATTATATGTACAGGTTCATTCATAAATGGCTTGTAAACTAATTATAATACAGTGTCATTTCCCAGTTAGAAACTTCTATATCTTGGATTAATCCCATAAACAAACACAAGACCAATCAACTGGTTGGCAGGAAAACACTTTCGATTCTTGTAAAATACATACCTTTTTTCTTTATATGTAGATCATGTTGGGTAGTCTTCTCATAGGGGTGCAAGCGACCCGAGCCGATTCGAGTTTTGCTTCTAAGGCTTGAGCTCGGCTCGAAAGTGTTTTTTCTAGGCTCGGGTTCGGCTCATTTTTTATTTATTAATTAATTATAATTATTATTTTATATATAACTAGGTTATTTTTAATAATTTAATAAATAGTAATTAATATTACTTGAATATATATGTATTTAATATATTAATTAGAAGTTGCATTTAACTTTTCATAATGCAACCTTTTAGAAAAAAGGTTGCAACATTTAGTAACATTTGCAACCTTTAAATAAAAAGGTTGCAAATTTAGTACTAGTTTGCAACCTTTTATGAAAAAAGTTGCATTAGATCTTTTAATGCAACCTTTATGTTCATCGGAGTTGCATTAGATTCAAATGCAACTTCTTTGAAAAATGTTGCTTCTAAAAGGTTACATTAGGCCTATTTTCTAGTAGTGCCAAGATCAATGGCTTACAATGGTTCTCATGGTTCTCACAACTCACCATGGTTCTCAAAATAACCCATCCCTACTTAAGTATTTTCTTACGAACTATACTATGCATATGGTAATTATCTATAATCTATAATCTATAATCTATAATACATTATAAAAGAGGAGTGATGTACAAGATAGTAATTTGCATTTACAACACATTTAAGCAAGAAATTTAAGGGTATTATGGGCGTAGTTATGACAATTAAGACACTTAGGAGGGTATGTTTGTAATTTTACCATCATCATCTCACTCACAACTTAAAATTCTATTCCAATCCTACCCTCATGACCATACTAATAGATTATCCATTGAATTGTCTTTAAGAATTGTTTTTAATGTGTTTATTGGAAGGAAACAAAGAGGTAGTATCACTTCAAAACATATAATCAAACTAAAACAAATCATTTATGTCAACATAATCGAAGCAAGAGAATGAAACTATGTACACAAATGTGTTTATTGGAAGGAAACAAAGAGGTAGTATCACTTCAAAACATATAATCAAACTAAAACAAATCATTTATGTCAACATAATCGAAGCAAGCAATGGAGAATGAAACTATGTGCACATCTATATTATATTATATTATTATTATTTATCTATATCTCTATTACCTTATTAAGGACCAAAGATGTCTAATAAGGTAATTTCACATCATTTTTAAGATGAGAGTTGAAGGGTCCCTTTACAAATCTTCATTTTTTAATTATGTTTTTCCTTTTATGCCCTAAAGTACAACCTCTAATTCAAATTGTATATAATTATCTAATACACACTTTATATCCCTTTCAATATAACAATATGTAACCATCATTTCATAAACACCCAATTCAATACTTACATTGTAAGAGTTTATTATAACTTCCTTTGAATTAACAACGCAACATAATAATACATAGTTTGTAACTCCCCTTGAATTAACAACCCATCATTGAATAAAACACATTGAGTCAATTGAATAACCATAGAGGTTACAATAGAAACTCCACATTTATACTCCTCAATGCTATTATCTTTCCATTCCATTCTCACAACCACTCAAGTATGTTTTGTATCTTTCATTTGTTCATGCTTATGTATTTTGTTCTGTTGTGGGTTAATGATCGCATTTTGCAGCTTGGTCCATTTATTAATTGGTGTATGTGTGTTCTTACAGGAGGTTTGCTTCTTTCACTCTGCGCAGGAAGTACATCATTTGTCTAGGTATGTCGTTATCATAAATGCTTTATTTTGCATACTTTACCAATTATTTTATTTGTGGCAGGAAATTTCATAAACTTATAGTCCATTTTGAACAAATGTCTTACAGTGGTGAATTTTTATGACAAAGATGAAAATGGCTAAAATTCAAAATTATCAATTTAATTTGTTGATTCGTTCATGTTATTTAATTCACATTACGGGTAAATGGTTGTAAGGTGTTGAAATTTTGATTTCCAATAATTAAAACTCACACAGGGACAAACCCACTATTAAGGTTCTGAAGGAAGACTTTATGCATTATGGCACATTAGGCTGCATGTATTTACTAAATTTGGATGTGGTCTTGCTATGCATATGGCACAATTAGAAAAAGAAAAAAAATTAGGCAAGTAATTTTGTTTCACTTTATAAATTGATCGACCTCTTATATTTTTACACTTAAGAAACCTGTTTTAGTCGTTAATTTGTAAATTTACTAATCAATTTGTGAACTTACAAAAAAAAACATAATTTATTAGGTTTGTTGTTTTGTTGTATTTCTGGATCATACTTATAGATTTAAAGGGATTTCCGGTACTAAAGATGCAAAAGACTGGATGCCTCTTAAGCGTAAAGAACCCGCACGCGAGATAGCTATAAAGGCAAATTAAATTAAGAGAAGAAACTACAAGACTGGTCAGGCAAGATGTTTGCGATTTTGTTGTGCCTTGTGCGCAAGGGCAGTAATCATAGTATCATACTTTATGAGTTATGATTGAGAATAAATACCAAAATTTTTATTTATCTTCTGATGGTAGTTACTACTGTGCTATATCTCAAAATGTATAACAATTCAAGGCCACAATAGTCGATCAAACTACAAAGGCATGACTCCACAGTCCATGGTCCACATTTCCATCATCGGATTATCTTTTTCATTCTGCACCTTAGTGCAATAAATCAAAAGAAGATGGTATTTTTTACAATGAAAGATTCAAAGATGCACACTTTACTAACCTTAGCCCCAAGTCACCGTAGTCTTCAAACTTGATCTTCTTTGATGTAGGCACATCAGTACATCACTAATCACCCCACTTGTTTTCCAGATTAAACAAAATTAGCGTTGACCAACTCATACTTCAAAGACAACCAATGGGCACAAATACAACCCATTAGCAAACTGTGCGTCAACTGGTATTTGCTTTTCATGTAGACTCGACTCGTGTTGGCCTGAAACATTATTTTTCCAAAAAAGTTACTTTTCTATTTATAACTTTACCCATTAAAATTATTATTGGAGTGACCTTTTACTAGCTTGACCCGTTTCCTTTTACGTACACCATACCAATCAATGTTTAAATCACTTAAAACACATTTCAAAGTAAATTGATATATAACCACTAGACTTTCATCGTTGCCAGCGACATCCACCAAAACACGAAATATAACGCAAGGTAAAGAAAAACTTCAACCAACTGACACTCCACCGTCTGTGACACCCGGCATGTTCGGCTTAAACATATTAGTAACATCTAAGTCTACCTTAGCGAGAAACGTTTATAAACAAACTTAACTGGGTTAGTTGAGTCGGGTCAAGTTAGGATTGTCCAGGGTACAATGATCTGGAGGATCATTGGGAGTCGTTTTGGTAATACACTAGTACCGGGTTCCATTGTTGGTGACATTACATGAACCAATTAAGTATATGTGTAGATTATGGGTTGTGTGGTGGATTATATACATAGATGTGTTTAAACGATGTGTAAATGATTATCTGTGCTTTAATGTGTTAAATATAGACTAAGGATGCATGCTTATGTGTTAAGATGTGTTAGAATGCGTTAAACACGACAAACTGGAAAACTAGTTAAAAAGGGGTTCTGGTTCGACCACTTCGAGTGGTCGAAGGAGAAGAAAAGTGTCTGGTTCGACCCATGTAAGTGGGCGAACCAGGGAAGTGGAATTTGAGGAATTCCCTTCGACCAAACAGGTCTCATTCGACCCTGTGAAAGGGGCGAAGGAGACCACCTTCGACCAATGAATTGGGGCGAAGGAGGACTAGTATAAATACCAACCTTTGTCATTTTTCATCATTTCATAAACCCTAACCGTCCCAAAACGCTCTCAAACGATCTTAAACACTAAGGAAGGAGTTTTTGCTCTTCTTTTTCATAATCTAACCCATCTACAACATCTAAACAAGAATCCAAGGTGTGTTCATAATCCTAAATCTTTTAAAAGCATTTTAATTCGTTTTCATCTAACCCTAATTGTCCGGATCTGTTCTAAGGGTGTTTTTATGATTAAAAACCTTTTAAACATCTTTCTAAATCAAAACATGATCATTTAACATAGGTTTTCATGATGAATAACATATGTAAATTGTGTGTTATGTGGTGTTATGTGTTGTTCAATGATTTGCTGCTATATCTATGATAGGAACATGATATAGGATTGTTGTTAATGATTGGAATATTGTTGTCTAGGGTTAGGATTGGATATATTGATATTTGGGGGTTTTATTGGATTAATGCTTGATGTATGAATATTTATGATCAATAGAATGAATAAGAAAGATCGGATAATCGACAAACTGAGTATTTTAAGCTAAGCATGAATCGATTTCAAAAGTTTCCAAATTGGGTAAATAATTCATGCATGAAAGTGATGTTTCCATAATCTTTACCATTTTGGGAAAGGGCTAAAACGGATGTATTATCGGGGGAAATCGGTGGGGTTTTGTAGGGATAAGTTATTCATGCTTGACTGCTGTGTTTGATGATGTTTCGGGTCGTTTTGAATGTGTTTGAAGCGTTTTTAGGAAAAATTATACAACAGGGGCGAACCTGGCCTCCTTCGACCAGTCGATGGTGCGAAGGAGGGATCCAGGGTCAAACCTGGGTTTATATTGGACGAATGAGATAAAACGGGCGAAGGAAGCATCAAACGGTCGAACGAGATGTAAAACGGGCGAAGGAGACAAAAAGGTGCGAAGGAGACTTAAAACTGACTGGTTCGACCGTTCTGATGCAGAAATGAGATTTTTGATACAAACTAAGTGTTTTATGCTTGAACCTTGTGTGTAATCTATGTGTACTTGATTAGTTAGGGTAATGGGTCACCAACGGGATGTCGGGTCGGTCTAGTGTGTCGGTTAAACATTTAAACACGTTTTAAAACATACTTGGTTACGATCTGGACAATCAGGGACTAGATAACCTTATGGTTATTAGTCGGAACACTTATGTGAACATTTTGATAGATCTCCGGTAGAGGGATTATCAAGGGCTAAACATCTTTACTTATATTTGAAGAACGCTACTTAAGGTGAGTTCACAGCCCCACTTTTACTGCTTTAACTTTTGGGGGAGAAAACATGCGCTAAACGGTTTTGGTAACATATGTCATACTATGGTTTTAACTTTATATTGCTATACGATCTTTTGGAAAGTCCCGGGGGAAACCATGAATGTGCGGGGTTGCACAACGGGGGAAATGTGGATAGATCTATTGGGCGTGACCTGCCCCACTCGTCGGCTTGGAGGGCCGGGCGGGTGCATATTGTCTCGAACAGGTACATTGGTATCATGCTGAACATACGGGCTGCTTAAACATGCTGAACATTGCTAAACGTGTCTAGTAATGGTTTCCAATCGTAGTAGTAATAAAACATACGCCTAGCTAGCGTACGTGGTAACATTGAAATAGTATGGACATGGTAACGTTTTGGTAACATTTTTGAACAAACCTGTGAACTCACCAGCATTATATGTTGACATCTTTTTGGCATGTTTTTCTCAGGTCGCTAAGGTAGCAATGAACGGAACTAGGCGCACGGGTCTGCATTGGCGTCTAGATTTAGTGCACGTTTTGTAATAAAAGTATTTTGAACAACTTTTGAGATGATAGCATAGTTGATTAAATGCTACTGAAATGCTTCCGCTTATTAAATTAATGGTTATGTCTGTTTACGTTTTTCATATAGAGTTGTTTATTGTGATCGTTGACTTGGATCCTGGTTTGTCATGCGCCTCGCGGTAAAACCCCGCAAGTGGTAATTTGAGGGTGTGACACCGTCAGCCCCCATAAACACAATCTTGTGCAACAAACATATAAACAGCGACTCCGACAGTAAATGATTCTCAACCAACATAGACGCAATCATCCTAGCTTGCAACCCGTATGACACCAAATGAATTATGCTGATTATTTACCTATGTTATACCAGTAACAAAAAAAATTTGTTGGATATCTACAAAAACTTTTAGAAGTATTATGATTACTAATATAACTTTATTCCTTCCTTTCTACACTTTTTTACCATTTTTATTTCTCTATGTTGTTTTATAAAAAAAAAAAAAAAAAAAAAAAAACTTTGTATGGTGAACCATGGAAATACATCTGAAAAACCATATATCTATGTCCAAATTGTCCAAAGTTAAGATGGTATACAAAGAGTCCTTTACAAGTCTCTAATTTTTTGTCAATTTCTTCCTTTTATGCCCTCATGTACAACCTTTAATACTAATTGTATATATCTCTTATACACTCTTTATATCCACATGAAGATATAACCCCTTCATAAACACCATAAACACCTAATTGAATGTTGTAATCCTTGAAACCCCACAATACTCTTCACCTTTACTATGTTTTTTTTTTCTTCTAAAAGTGGTTAAAAATATAATATATGATTATTTTGGTGGCCCTTTTTGCTAATGCATATCACCAAAAGAAGAATACTTTAAGTATTCATGGTCCGACTTGAATACTTTTTTTTTATTTTATAATTTTGTTGTTGGAATATCCTAACAACTTCTTGTATATATTCTTTTAGTTCAAGTTGTAACAAAGTTGCTTGTTACATTACTTATGATGGGAAGCAATTAAGCATTGATCTATGCATTATATAACATCCCTAATTTGCAATATATGTTGGTTGATTTCACTTAAATTTACAAATTTAAATTAGTGAATTTCGTGTGAATGCCAGTTTAAATTACTAGATTTGAGTGATTGCCACCCATCACCCCACCTACCCATTGCCAGCGACACGACCATGACCTCACCACCTACACGTCGTTCTTCCAACTAGCCACTATAAAAAGAAATAAGAAATGTAGCGGGAGAACACTATTTTGGAACATCTTTGTCATTCCTAAGATTGACCAGTTTGTAAAAATTGTACATCTACATGTATCATGACCACTTTACAAATATTGTTTTCAGATATAGCAATTAATGACTATCATGGTTTGAACATTGGAATAATTATAATGTTTTTTTTCTACATGTAATGTAGGACAACAAAAGGACAAAGTACAACCGATAGAAAATTTTGATAGGCAAAAAGAAGTACTAATAATTAAAGTGCCCGCACTTTTGCTTGATTAACTGAAAGAGAAAACAAAAATGTTGGATCAAATGTATTGATTGGTAAATGCTCTATTGGAATGGTTTACCAATGATAGTGAAGAAGAGTGGCGTTTACCTAAAAAGACGTCCATGAAATTTTATTCCACCTAATGTACTTGTAAGATGGGGTTTTTTTCCTATATTGTTTCTCTTGACATAAATTTTATGATTTCATACCAATAGGCTTGCTAGCTATATTCATTTAAGTGAATTAAAGTATTGACTTATTTCCATGTCACATGCTTTCACCTATTATGATCTATTCATGGTAAGCCGGCAGTCTACATGGTTTGAGACTTTGAGATAATGGTACGGATTTGGCAATTTCAATGTTCGGTTAACAATTTATAACATGGATCAGGGTTGTGTAAACAGACGCTCCCGCTGCAACACGCGGGCAATCACACTAGTCATATAACAGGGTGTAAGTTACACCAAATCAAAAAGCAACCTATTGTTAAGAGAAATCTAACATTATTTAGGTCAAAGTTTAATGAAGATCATCTTAATATAAGCCTACATTAATTAAAAACAATATGAATAAAACACTAAAGTAAAAATATTCAAATTTCTCATTGTTACTCCACGTGATTACATTAACTATTTTATTCATTTAGTTATAATTAGTGAGATGAAAACCACATGATGCAACGGATGGTGTGTTTTCAGGCGGATGGTCTTGCTATAGAAAAAATAGGAAAACCGAAAAACATATGCATAATGTGTTGAAAACGTGTTCGGTTTATTGTTTTTTTTTAGTTAGATAATGAAAGTAAAAAACGATTTTAAAAATTATTAGAAGTTGTTTACTTTAGTTTAATTTAAGTTATACGGATAGAAAACAAAAACAACAAAAATGGCAAAAGAAAAGGGGAAAGAAAAAAAATAAGAAAAGATGTGATATGTGGGATTACATCGTGGATATTAAACTACACAGTGTAGGGCGTGAAAGCGGGGATGTGAAACCCCTCCACGCTACCAACACCACCCGTGTGTGGCGTAGAAGCTGTCGTGGGGGCTAAGGTGAGGGTGATGTGGATGGTTGTCGTTGGTTGTTGGATTATGAACGGTTGTGATTGGTTGTAGGATTAAAAAAAAAACTCGACAACACTCTCCCACACCACCACCACCCTGTGGTTTTTTTGCTACCAACACCACCCGTGTGTGGCGTAGAAGTTGTCGTGGGGGCTAAGGTGAGGGTGATGTGGATGGTTGTCTCTCCATGTCCCATTCACCCCTTGACCACACCGATAGCCTTAAGAGGTGTAGAGGTCCCGCCTAGACTCAGAACCTACACATCTTAAAGAGGCGAGTGCCAACTTTTTGCTTTACACCATCAAGCCAAGTAATCACTTTGGTTAGTAATATGAACAGACTATAATACACACACATGTATATATATATATATATATATATATATACATATATGTGTGTATAGCTAGCGGGTTATGTTCATGCTTTGCAGCGGGCAGCGAACTGCATTTTAATAAGATTTAGAAGACTGAAACATTGTAAAAAAATCAAATTGTATATTCAAAAATCAAGAAAAGAAATTATGTCCTTATAAAATCTAGCATTAAAAAACACTACATCTCAGCCTAGACATGCTCGGTTTGAATAACATTTCGAAGATACATATTCTAAATATAATCTTATGAGCAATGTATTCTTTTTTGTTAAGGGGAAGATACCAAGTTTTACCATCACGTTAACCCTCTTTACACATATTTCACTTTGTCACACCCAAACATATGGTCCTACTCCTCCATATCCGTACATGAGCCTATTAATTTTATTGTAAAAATTACATAACTATCACACTAAACTAATGAACTCGACAAAATCGGTATCGGTAGGGGCAGGGTCACACTTTTGTGTCTTTTTTTTATAAACAGCTAAGACCATGTGTAATTTTGGGTGAAATGGGCATTTTTTGACACTTGGCAATGTGGGGCCACTTGGTAGGTGAAAGAGGCTTGAAATTTATAAAGGGTGTAGTGGTGTGGTGTGGGGGTGAATATATAATGGTATTAAATTTGAATTAAAAAAAGAAAAAAAAAATGAAGTGTCAAGAAATGATTGGACCATCAATTTTTTTAGATTAATATAATCTTACACTTTTAGATTAAGAGGCTATATGTATAAAAAAGTATGCTTAATTACAACAACTTTCAACCTGACTCCTTTCTATTTTAGTTATTTTTTTATGAGCCAACCGATAACTTTAGCATACACCATAACTTAAATCAACTTATTTATAACTATATATGGTTCAAATTTGCCACATATACTTGCAAGCAATCTTCTTGAATATAGGAAAAAAGAAATTCACAAAGACTTCCAGAAAAGACACTCACTAATCTTTGTACATGATATAGATTGATTTTGTTTACATGTTTTATCTAGCGTTAGACACCTTTTCTATCTGATATAGTTTGGGTTTTCTTTTTGGGTAGGCAAGAACTCAGTTTTTTTGCTAAAAAAATAGCAGATGTGACATGATTTTCCAAATAAGCTACATTTTAAAACTACTAATCTTCTTGAAGAACTTCACCTTTTGGATCAAATGATCGTTCAACGATGGGCTACAACAAATTTAGCTAATCGTTTCTTCCTTCTATTGGTGATTCAACTTGTGTCCTTTTAAATGTAGGCGGTGTAGCCTATTTTGTTACAATGATCATGAGCAACAGATTAGCACCCACAACATGAATTAAATAATTACTTTCTATATTCAATGTAACGAATTTAATAAAGATATTCATCTGCAAAAGATATCTTTTATACAAAACATTCTGATGGTTTGTTGTTTGTTCACGGGAATAACTAGCTATCTTTGAAGCTTTGATATCATAATAATGCGGTTGTTGTTTCATATTTCCCACAAACAATGACACAATGATAATTGCAGAATAGTTAAATAGTTGATGCAGAAGAAAGTATTTTTTTTTTGAACGGCCAACAAATTGGAATCACTCACGGAACACTGGAGTATCATCGTGCCACCAGTGTTGCCACGCGATCATATTCCACCACCAAGTCACCAATTCAGGAGGAAACTCATAATTATGAGAAAACCCCCTTTTGTGAGATTCGAACCCAGGACCTTATGGTCCCTAAGTCTTATCTGTCACACCCTCAAATTCCACGTGCGGGGTTTTACCGCGAGGCGCATGACAAACCAGGATCTAAGTCAACGGTCACAATAAACGACACTATATGATACGTAAAACGAAATAAACAACCATCAAGTTTCATAAATCCATTCGCTGCGGAAGCGTAACTTTATTTACAACCCAAAAAGTAAAAGTGCGTAAGTCTGAAAAAGATATGATAATGCATATGAAGCCTAGACGCCGTGTGACTCCGTGCGCCTATAGTAAGTTGCTACCTCAACGACCTGAGACAAACATGCTAAAAACGTCAGCAAATAATGCCGGTGAGTTCACAGGTTTTTAATTAAATGTTTAAAGTAATGAAAGCCATCATGTTATCACTATATCAGAAGTAATAGCGTTAGCTAGACGCATGAGTTATACTACTACGACCGGAAACCATTACAGACAACGATATATGATTTTTGCCCGAAATGATTTAGCGTACGACCGAGACAATATGCACCCGCCCGGCTCCCAGCCGACGGGTGGGGTCTGTCAATCCCAATAGATCTATCCACATTTCCCCCGTTATGCTATCCAGCATATTCATGGTTTCCCCGGGACTTTACGTATCGTATAGTATGTAAATGAATCAACCACTAGCATAACATGATAATTTATGTAATAAGTATAAGCATGTGTCTCCCCCAAAGTGTAAAGCATAAGACGGGGCCGTGAAACTCACCTGATGCTGCTCTTCGCACTACGATAAGTAAACCTGCTCAATAGACGGCCCCTAATACCGGTGACCTATCATGACGAGCACATAAGGTGTTAGACTAACAACCCGTAGGTTGATTAGTCCCTAGTTGTCCAGACCATAACCGTGTACATATGAAATGATGTTTCAACGTTTAACCGACCGTACCAGGCAAGGCCCGACATCCCATTGGTGACCCGACATCCCATGTGTTAGACAATACAAGACATCATGCCACATATGCAATTAAACACTTAATACGCGCAACAGTTCACCTAGTCTAGCACAATGTCCGTTTAACGCATAAACAGGTCCGAATACGTGTTACTAAGTCATTGGGTGAATCCCGGGGTTCCTATCATGTTCCTAGGCGTCAAATCATGTTCCGGGATGTTAAAATATACATACAGCAGCATTACACGCGATTAGGAATCAAACTAGCAATTAGGAAAAGTCAACATGTGATTAGGGCTAGTCAACAGGCGATTACAAGGGCTAATCGCCCCTAAGGATGGGCGATTAGGACTACTCGTGTGAATTAGGGGCGAGTAGGGTCATAAGGTATGCAATTCAGGGCTTAACTAGTGATTAGGATCGTAATCGCATGAAATGGAGGCGAGTATGACTCCAATCGCCCATATATATGCGATTAGACTTCCCATTCAGGCGATTAGGCCTCTAATCGCCTATAACATAGGCGATTAGGATGCCCAATCGCCTATAGTGCAGCTGAAGTGGTTTTTCGCGCGTTTAATCCTCCAAATCAGATCCGAAACGTGTAGAAACACTCAATAATCATCCTAACACATTAACAAACATATTTCAAGCAAAACCCCTAAGTTTTCATCATTATAACAGTTCCGAATGCGAGCGTTTTCCTAAAATGGCAACTTAGCATGTAAACATCACATCAACATGCAAGAACTTGCCCTAAATAGCAAATATCCAGATTAAATCACATAACCACGTTGTCCGATAGCATCCTACTGTTCTAGCATCATCCTATAACAAACCCTAACATCATACAATCAATAACATGCCTCATATCATCCTTAATCATCAAAAATCCTTCAAATGGGTCAAAACATCAAGTATCACAATACACCACCAAAACCATTCAAACTCCTAGGATATCATCATACTAACTTGTATTAGCAATAAACATCATAATAACACAAGGACACCCATGAATCAATCCTAAAAATCCTATCTTTAAACACATATAACACATATAACACATGTAAAGGTGTGGGTTTGTTTAAAAAGGGTTTTAAATGGATTTTCAAAGATAAAAACATTTATAAGTCAGGTCTGGACGTTTAGGGAGTAAAACATAATCATTTAAAGGTTTGGGTTTGAAGAACACACCTTGTAATAAAGAGGTGATGATGGAATAAGCTTGAAAATGGTGGTTTTGATGCAAAAACGAGTTCCAGAGGGTGTTTGTGCGTTGGGTTATGTTATGGGACGGCTAGGGTTGCACAAATGGTGTTTTGGAGGTCAAGGGTGGTATTTATAGGCGTTTCTAGTCGTTTGGGGCAAATCAGGCGAGTATGCAGACCTATACGCGAGTAGGGCTTCTAATCGCATGAACCATCATGCGAGTAGCCTCCTACTCGCCAATAACTCCCCTCCAATCGCCCCATTATTGGCGATTAGGCTATTCCCCATAAGCCTAATCGCCTGTAATCTCTATGTTCGTGTGTTTTGCGCGTTAAACCCCGTTTTAACACATGTTAGCACATATTCACATACCGACAAGTCACATAATGATTGTAAACATATAATACATGATAAATAACACGTTCCCGCCCGATCACCAATTCCCGGGGCCCGAGACTTGCGTGGTTGCGTTAAACCCGGCGATCCCACGAATCACCGATTCTTGTACACGTGGTTATGGACCGACACCCAATGGTTTCTCGAACCATTGTAACGACTCCCGATGATTCCCGAATCATCAATACGACTTAATTAACCCTAGTTAAGTATGATATTAAGTAGTTATTTAGAATGTTTTCGTTGAGATAGACTCGTATGCATGTAAAGTACGAAACGCATGTATGTAAGGTATAAAAGTATTGACCTGAATATGCCGGGTGTCACATCATCCCCCAGTTGAAAGAATTTTCGTCCCGAAAATTAAATGAAGTCCGTAGATGAAGAGACGAAAGGAAGAAAGAAAAGAAAAAAAAATTTTCCCCGCTGTTACATCATCCCCCAGTTGAAAGGAATCTCGACCCGAGATTCATTTTTCTTTGGAGGCCACATAGTTCGATTCAAATGCACGCTTAGGAAATAGATGAGGGTACTTAGCCTTCATCTGATCTTCTCGTTCCCACGTGAACTCCGGTCCACGATTAGAATTCCAACGAACCTTAACGATACGGATTTTACTCCGACGAAGGCTACGAATCTTATAATCTAAGATTTCAACTGGTTCCTCCACAATACGTAAACGATCATCAACCCTGATTTCTTCGAGAGGAACTACGAGAGATTCGTCTGCCAAACACTTCTTAAGATTCGAGACATGGAAGACGTTATGTACGCCACTAAGCTCGGCTGGTAAGTCAAGTCTGTATGCCACCGGCCCAATACGTTCCAAGATGGGGAACGGTCCGACATAACGAGGGTTAAGTTTGCCGCGCTTCCCAAAGCGTATAACGCCCTTCCATGGAGATACCTTCAATAAAACCCTGTCGCCAACCTGGAACTCCAAAGGTTTGCGACGACGATCAGCGTAGCTCTTCTGACGATCACGAGCTGCCGCCATACGATTACGAATTTGTACGATCTTTTCGGAAGTTTCGTACACCATTTCTGGGCCGGTGAGTTGGCTTTCGCCCACCTCGGCCCAACAAAGAGGGGACCGACACTTCCGTCCATACAGGGCCTCGAACGGTGCCGCCTTAATGCTGGAGTGGTAACTATTGTTGTAAGAGAACTCCACCAACGGTAGGTGAATCTCCCAACTCTTACCGAAATCGATGACGCATGCTCGTAGCATGTCCTCAAGTGTCTGAATCGTCCGCTCACTCTGACCATCAGTTTGCGGATGATATGCGGTGCTCATGTCCAGTTGAGTACCCAACGCTTTATGTAATTGTTTCCAGAAACGGGAAGCGAAACGAGGGTCACGGTCGGAGATGATAGAGACGGGCACCCCGTGCCTGGAAACCACTTCCTTAAGATAGATACGAGACAACCGCTCCAGACTGTCGGTTTCCTTAATAGCGAGGAAATGTGCGGACTTTGTCAACCGGTCGACAATCACCCAGATCATGTCACAACCACTGGGCGACTTCGGAAGTTTGGTCACAAAATCCATGGTAATCCGCTCCCATTTCCATTCAGGAATTTCCGGTTGCTGTAGAAGACCAGACGGCTTCTGGTACTCCACCTTGACCTTAGCACAGGTCAAACACTTGCTGACATACGAAGCTATGTCAGCCTTCATATTGGGCCACCAATAGAGTATCTTTAAGTCCTGATAAATCTTATCGGAACCCGGATGAATAGAATACCGGGATTTGTGAGCTTCGTCCAAGACAAGCTCCCGCAAACCCCCAAATAAAGGAACCCAAACGCGCTCGGCAAAGTAATGCAGGCCATCAGACCCAAGCTCGAGGTGTTTATCAGCACCGTGCATGGTTTCAGCTTTAAGGTTTTCCTCCTTCAAAGCTTCCAATTGAGCCGAACGAATTTGGTCAGGCAACGAAGAATGAATAGTGAGCTGTAAGGCTCGAACACGACGAGGTTTGACAGACTCCTTTCTGCTCAAGGCGTCTGCCACAACGTTCGCCTTACCAGGATGGTACTTAATGGCGCAGTCATAGTCGTTCAGGAGTTCGACCCAACGTCGTTGCCGCATGTTCAATACTTTCTGGTCGAAAATATGCTGGAGACTCTTGTGATCGGTGTATACGTCGCACTTGGTACCGTACAAGTAATGTCTCCAGATCTTCAACGCAAAGATCACCGCACCCAACTCTAAATCATGAGTGGTGTAGTTCTTTTCATGGACCTTAAGTTGGCGAGAGGCGTAGGCAATAACCTTCCCACGTTGCATTAACACACAACCGAGACCACGAATGGAAGCGTCACAGTACACAACAAAATCATCTGTGCCCTCAGGCAAGGATAAGATGGGCGCAGAGCAAAGTTTAAGTTTCAGCATCTGAAATGCTGATTCCTGCGGTTCACCCCAGTCAAACTTGCGGTCTTTCTGGGTAAGAGTGGTGAGGGGTTGAGCGATCTTCGAAAATCCCTCAATGAAACGACGATAGTAACCCGCAAGGCCTAGGAACTGCCGCACCTCAGATGGCGTCTTTGGTGCTTCCCATTCCTTAATAGCTTCAATCTTTGCCGGATCGACATGAATTCCCAGTTCATTAACCACATGCCCTAGGAATTGTACTTCACGTAACCAGAAATCACACTTTGAGAACTTAGCGTACAACTGCTCCCGTCTCAAAAGTTCCAAAACCAATCGTAAGTGCTCCTCATGATCCGTCTCGTTCTTAGAATAAACCAAAATGTCGTCGATAAACACGATAACGAATTTATCGAGATAGGGCTTGCAAACGCGGTTCATTAAGTCCATGAAAACGGCAGGTGCATTTGTAAGACCGAAGGGCATGACCAAAAACTCGAAGTGGCCATAACGTGTACGAAAAGCGGTCTTTGGAATGTCAGCTTCTTGTACCCGCAGTTGATGATACCCAGACCTCAGATCTATCTTGGAATAAAAACTGGAGCCTTGGAGCTGATCGAATAAATCATCAATTCGAGGAAGCGGGTAACGATTCTTGATGGTTACCTTGTTCAGTTCCCGATAGTCAATACACATACGAAGGCTCCCATCTTTCTTTTTGACAAATAGGATAGGAGCTCCCCACGGGGATGAACTAGGTCTAATGAACCCTTTTTCTAACAACTCCTGCAGTTGGTTAGATAATTCTTGCATCTCAGGAGGTGCAAGGCGGTAAGGAGCTCGGGCAATAGGCGCCGCGCCGGGCGCAAGATCAATGCTAAATTCAACCTGACGGTGAGGTGGAAGGCCAGGCAAATCATCGGGAAACACGTCGGGAAAATCACGAACGACAGGAATGTCCTCGATCTTCTTCTCATCGTTGGATGAAACCGAAACAAGAGCTAAGATCGCGGAATACCCCTTACGTAAATACTTATACGCCTTCATGCATGAAATGATGCTCAAGGGAACTCCACTTTTCTCGCCATGAACTAAAAGAGTCTCTCCATCCGGGAGAGGGAGGCGAATGATTTTATCGAAGCAAACGATCTCTGCGCGATATAAGGACAACCAATCCATACCCACTACAACGTCGAAACTACCCAATGACACCGGCATGAGGTCGATAGGAAAAGATAACCCTGATAGTTCCAACTGGCATCCTTTAAGAATATGAGTCGCCTCAATATTCTTACCATCAGCCAATTCTATAATATACTTGACCTCTAAGGGGGTCGGTACAATGTCTAACAGTCGGCTAAACTCAACAGATATAAAACTCTTGTCGGCACCCGAATCAAATAAAACGGAGGCATAACGATCACAAAGAAGAAACGTACCAGTAACAGTATCCGGATCCTGACGGGCCTCGCCCGACCCGATGACGAAGGCGCGCGCGTTTCTGCCGCCACCCCCGTTGCCCCTGTCATTTCTCCCAGCATTCCCTTGCTTCAGCTTGGGGCAGTCCTTCTTAAAGTGGCCCGTCTCCCCACAATTAAAACATCCATGGTTACCCCTAGGTGCAGCAGTGGTAGTAGTAGTAGGGGCAACCACCTGTTGCTGAGTCTGAAGATTCACCCTGCACGTCTGGGCCAGATGCCCGTTCTTCTTGCACCGGGTACAAAAACTACAATTTCCCACATGATGATACCCACAACGATCACACCTAGGCAGCCTACCAGTATAACCACCCTGCTTTTGCCTAGAAGACGAACCCGTAGTCTCAAACTTCTTATGCTGCTGCTGCTGCTGAGGCTGCGCTGTACCCTTACCCGTGTTATCCCATTTCCTCTTGTTGCTGTCAGAGGTCTTCACCACAGTACCCTTAGGAGGCAAAAGACCCTCCTGAACCTTCTGTTTAGTCAACCTGTGAGCCAATCGAATGGTATCCCGAAGTGTAGTAGCATCATTAGCGGTCACCAACCCGCGAATCTCAGGCACCAACCCACTGATGTAGAACTCAATAGCCTTATATTCAGGCGTCACAGAATCCGGGCACAAAAGTGCCAGCTCATGGTAGCGAGTGGTATACTCCTCTATCTCAGATCCCACCATCTGATGATTCCACAGCTCATGTTCCAAACTCTTGATCTCATCCCTGGGACAATACTCCATCTTCAAACGAAACACAAATTCGGTCCATGGCAACGCATGGGCCTCCAACAAACCAATAGTCTGAACGGTCGAATTCCACCAAGTCAAAGCACGTCCCTCAAACGTCCCCGAAGCATACTTCACACGAAACTCCTCAGGGCAGTTGCACATGGAGAAAGCAGACTCAACCTTCTCCAACTAACGGAGTAGTCCCACAGCCCCCTCAGTCCCACTGAAGTTATGGGGCTTGCAATCCTGGAACATCTTATAAGTACAGTGGACTGGAGGAGGTGGAGGTGGTGGAGGAGGAAAAGCATCCCCTAATATCAACAAAACAACACGGTCAGAACACGATCAACACACGATAAAAGATAAGGAATGAGGGTAGGAGTAATTAAATTACCACCATGGCCCTGATGGGCGGCCTGCTGCGCAGCAATAGCAGCTGCCACGTGCTCCTGGATCAGATGGTTCAGCTCCGCCTGGGTCATGCTGATGTTGCCACGACCCCCATTACGTCCCCCGCCATTCCGGCCACCAACTCGACCACCAACGCGACCACCACGACGTCCTGCCATCTTCTGTCAAGATCAAAGACAAGACATCAGATTCCAGAACAGATAACAAAGAATCATGAAGAAACCGTAAAAATAAGGTGAATCAAAGGATTGGGTTCCATCATAGTCATTAGATCAAACGCAGAGTCCACCAGGATTTCCATGCATCTCAACTTATTATTTCGTGTGCACCCGAAATGATAAGTCGCTCTACATGGTCCCCGAGGCGTGCTCCTAGCCCGACTTTCAAACCACTAGGCACCCATGTCCAAAATATAAACAGCAAGTACAAGTGTGTGATAATGTGTGCAAGCAGGTGTGTCCGTTGGAGTATAGAAATGGGAGACGTCCGAATCTTGGACGAATCTCCGCAGGATGCCGAAGCCACTCCAACGTACGCCACCGCCTGTGCAAAGGTAATAAGGATCCTCGTTTCCAACGCGAAGTTGAAGTACAAGATAGGAGATAAGAGTAATAGATAGATGATGTAAGCATAAGTAATAATAACGAATGTAATACGAACACCCCGGCAAATTCCCGTATGACATGACTTTTATGAATGTGACCGTCTAGTGTGTGCGACTCGGCTATAGACTTGACTCAACATGCAGTCCTAGTTCACTATAACCATTGGCTCTGATACCAATCTGTCACACCCTCAAATTCCACGTGCGGGGTTTTACCGCGAGGCGCATGACAAACCAGGATCTAAGTCAACGGTCACAATAAACGACACTATATGATACGTAAAACGAAATAAACAACCATCAAGTTTCATAAATCCATTCGCTGCGGAAGCGTAACTTTATTTACAACCCAAAAAGTAAAAGTGCGTAAGTCTGAAAAAGATATGATAATGCATATGAAGCCTAGACGCCGTGTGACTCCGTGCGCCTATAGTAAGCTGCTACCTCAACGACCTGAGACAAACATGCTAAAAACGTCAGCAAATAATGCCGGTGAGTTCACAGGTTTTTAATTAAATGTTTAAAGTAATGAAAGCCATCATGTTATCACTATATCAGAAGTAATAGCGTTAGCTAGACGCATGAGTTATACTACTACGACCGGAAACCATTACAGACAACGATATATGATTTTTGCCCGAAATGATTTAGCGTACGACCGAGACAATATGCACCCGCCCGGCTCCCAGCCGACGGGTGGGGTCTGTCAATCCCAATAGATCTATCCACATTTCCCCCGTTATGCTATCCAGCATATTCATGGTTTCCCCGGGACTTTACGTATCGTATAGTATGTAAATGAATCAACCACTAGCATAACATGATAATTTATGTAATAAGTATAAGCATGTGTCTCCCCCAAAGTGTAAAGCATAAGACGGGGCCGTGAAACTCACCTGATGCTGCTCTTCGCACTACGATAAGTAAACCTGCTCAATAGACGGCCCCTAATACCGGTGACCTATCATGACGAGCACATAAGGTGTTAGACTAACAACCCGTAGGTTGATTAGTCCCTAGTTGTCCAGACCATAACCGTGTACATATGAAATGATGTTTCAACGTTTAACCGACCGTACCAGGCAAGGCCCGACATCCCATTGGTGACCCGACATCCCATGTGTTAGACAATACAAGACATCATGCCACATATGCAATTAAACACTTAATACGCGCAACAGTTCACCTAGTCTAGCACAATGTCCGTTTAACGCATAAACAGGTCCGAATACGTGTTACTAAGTCATTGGGTGAATCCCGGGGTTCCTATCATGTTCCTAGGCGTCAAATCATGTTCCGGGATGTTAAAATATACATACAGCAGCATTACACGCGATTAGGAATCAAACTAGCAATTAGGAAAAGTCAACATGTGATTAGGGCTAGTCAACAGGCGATTACAAGGGCTAATCGCCCCTAAGGATGGGCGATTAGGACTACTCGTGTGAATTAGGGGCGAGTAGGGTCATAAGGTATGCAATTCAGGGCTTAACTAGTGATTAGGATCGTAATCGCATGAAATGGAGGCGAGTATGACTCCAATCGCCCATATATATGCGATTAGACTTCCCATTCAGGCGATTAGGCCTCTAATCGCCTATAACATAGGCGATTAGGATGCCCAATCGCCTATAGTGCAGCTGAAGTGGTTTTTCGCGCGTTTAATCCTCCAAATCAGATCCGAAACGTGTAGAAACACTCAATAATCATCCTAACACATTAACAAACATATTTCAAGCAAAACCCCTAAGTTTTCATCATTATAACAGTTCCGAATGCGAGCGTTTTCCTAAAATGGCAACTTAGCATGTAAACATCACATCAACATGCAAGAACTTGCCCTAAATAGCAAATATCCAGATTAAATCACATAACCACGTTGTCCGATAGCATCCTACTGTTCTAGCATCATCCTATAACAAACCCTAACATCATACAATCAATAACATGCCTCATATCATCCTTAATCATCAAAAATCCTTCAAATGGGTCAAAACATCAAGTATCACAATACACCACCAAAACCATTCAAACTCCTAGGATATCATCATACTAACTTGTATTAGCAATAAACATCATAATAACACAAGGACACCCATGAATCAATCCTAAAAATCCTATCTTTAAACACATATAACACATATAACACATGTAAAGGTGTGGGTTTGTTTAAAAAGGGTTTTAAATGGATTTTCAAAGATAAAAACATTTATAAGTCAGGTCTGGACGTTTAGGGAGTAAAACATAATCATTTAAAGGTTTGGGTTTGAAGAACACACCTTGTAATAAAGAGGTGATGATGGAATAAGCTTGAAAATGGTGGTTTTGATGCAAAAACGAGTTCCAGAGGGTGTTTGTGCGTTGGGTTATGTTATGGGACGGCTAGGGTTGCACAAATGGTGTTTTGGAGGTCAAGGGTGGTATTTATAGGCGTTTCTAGTCGTCTGGGGCAAATCAGGCGAGTATGCAGACCTATACGCGAGTAGGGCTTCTAATCGCATGAACCATCATGCGAGTAGCCTCCTACTCGCCAATAACTCCCCTCCAATCGCCCCATTATTGGCGATTAGGCTATTCCCCATAAGCCTAATCGCCTGTAATCTCTATGTTCGTGTGTTTTGCGCGTTAAACCCCGTTTTAACACATGTTAGCACATATTCACATACCGACAAGTCACATAATGATTGTAAACATATAATACATGATAAATAACACGTTCCCGCCCGATCACCAATTCCCGGGGCCCGAGACTTGCGTGGTTGCGTTAAACCCGGCGATCCCACGAATCACCGATTCTTGTACACGTGGTTATGGACCGACACCCAATGGTTTCTCGAACCATTGTAACGACTCCCGATGATTCCCGAATCATCAATACGACTTAATTAACCCTAGTTAAGTATGATATTAAGTAGTTATTTAGAATGTTTTCGTTGAGATAGACTCGTATGCATGTAAAGTACGAAACGCATGTATGTAAGGTATAAAAGTATTGACCTGAATATGCCGGGTGTCACATTATCTCACCACCAAGATACCACTAGGCTATAATGCCTTGGTCAGAAGAAAGTATTAAATGCAAAATTCTCAAAACTTTTGTCAAATGATTATTTACATATTATATTAAATACTTTGGTAACGAAAAATGATGTACATGAGATGGACCACCCTGTGACAAATTTCCTGATACATCAAACTCTAACTTTGGTAAATGTACATGTAAAAAAAATCATTAAAGATGGGCACACGATGTATAAAACTATATAGAAATAAAGGAAATACCACTATTTAAAGAATTTAGGAAAGAACAAGAAGCAACTCATGAATGCAAATGATATGATAGATTCAAAAGGTCTCAATCGAATTCACTAATTTTAATTTACAGCAAAACAATTCTTAAATCATACATCTCAAAACACTACAAAATATGTTCTACATGCTTACATCAACTATTTTTTTCACAAGTTAGTTATTAATAGCATACATCAAGGTCTCCACTAATTTAGGGAGGTTTCCTAAATACAATCAATCTATAATCATTACTATAATTACGGATATGCTATTAGTTATAATCAGTGAGATGAGAGCAGTGTGTATTGCAACAAGTGGTGCACTCGCTATAGCAAAGAAAATAGAAAAAGTAAAAAAAAAAAAAACATATTCATAATATGTTGAAAATGTGTTCGGTTCATAGGTTTATTTTTTAATTTTAGTTAGATAATAGAAGGAAAAAATAATTTCAAAAACTATCAAAAGTTGTTTAATTATGTTTAATTTAAGTTAGATATATATGAGAAAAAAACAACAAAAAGGCAAAAGAAAAAGGAAAAGAAAAAAAAAAGGACAAAAAAGAAAAATAATAACAATATATTGGACTCCTATTGAAGCAATATGATATTCATCATTTTCATTTTTCATATAACAAGGTGTAAATTACACCAAACCATAAAAGTAACCCATTGTTAAGTGAAATCTAATATTATTTAGGTTAGATTATATGAAAGATCATCTTAATATATTTAAATTAAGCCTCCATTGATTAAAAAACAACACGAGTTGAACAACAAAATATTCAAAATTTTCACTATTACTCCACCTCCTTACATCCACTATTTTGTTCATAATTTAGTTATAATTAGTGAGATGAAAGTCGCCTCATACAGCACGCAGTTCATGTTGCGGTGGTGGTGCACGCACTACAACAAAGAAAAGAAAAAAAAACCAAAAGACATATTCATAATATGCTGAAAACGTGTTCCGTTTGTTTTTTTAATGAATTTCAGTTAGATAATAAAAGGAAATAAATGGTTTTAAAAAGACTGAATTACAAGTTTTGTCCTTTAGCTTTATACCCGATTGCAAAGAATGTCCTTTAACTTTAAAATTGATTGGTTTTGTCCTTTATGTTCCAAAATATTGCACGTTTTGTCCTTTGACCCTAACTCTGTTAGATTTTAACGCTACTTTGAGGGTAAATTTGTCTTTTTAATCTTCTAGGGACTAAGTGTATAACTAATTTAAAGTTTTGGATCAATATGTAGAAATACATGTCTTTTTATAAAGTTTGTACTATCACCCCAAACATATCCAGATTAGAGAGACAGAGGGAGAGTGTTCTAGAGAGGAGGGTGGTGGTCCGGCCACCGACCACCACACCTGTGGCGGAGAACAAGCGGTCGTGGTAGAGGCCTCGTCGTCCGGCGCGTGCACGCGTTCTTCTTTTTTCTTATATATGTAGCTATCTTGACATCCCCCAAATCAATTGAGTTCCTCTTGTTGATTGAGTAAAAAATCAATTGACCTCCAAAGATTCATCAGATGGAGTGAAAATGGTGAATTTTTTCATGATGTTAACAACAATACACACCAAAACAGCCACCATCACAATACAAGAAACAAGACAGAAGAAGAAAAGTCAACTATTTGCTAGTTAATGGCCATTCTTACTAGCAATAAAGTACAAAGAATTCAACAAGAAGCATTAGTTGTGAGAGCATATGAAATGATGGCTTTATATCTACAAAAAGAAAAAATCGGCAATAGCAGAAAGAGACCGTCACAATCGCCGGAACCCTAGCCGCCATCACCAAAGATGTGGCTAGAGCCTCCCGATTACCACAACGGAGGAGACAAATAGTGGTGGGTTTGCTGTGGGGTTAAGGTTTCGAGGTGAAGAAAGATGGTGATGGTGAAGAGTTTCGAGATGAAGATGGTGACGGTGACGATGGCGGTGATGGCAGTGGAAGGAAATGTTACTGGTATACACAAGATCTTGAGCTTCTCCCGCTTGTATTTTTCTCTTGTTTGGTGCAACACTTTTGACAGAAGCTTTAGGATATTGAATTTCACTAGGAAACTTCCCCTGTTTGGTCAATGTTGTTTGATTGTTGGTTATCTACTATAATGTCCTTTGGTGCTAAACTGACAGATGATGTCTCCTTATGTTCATCAGAATTCTTGATATTAAGTGAACCATCTAGAAACCTGTGATCAAGTTGATTAAATTAGAGGATGATGTTGGAGAATGATGGTGAGGATGGTGAATGTAGAGAGAGAGAGAGAGAGAGAGGGAGAGAGAGAGGGGGGTGGATAAGCAGAATTTCTTTTATTTCTAAACTTTTTTTTAATAAACATTTTATAAACTTATCATTTTGGTTCAAAATTTTAAGTTAACTACATAAATAGTCCCTTAAAGAGTAAAAAGACGAGTTTACCCTCATAGTAATGTTAAAATCTAACTGGGTTAGGGTTAAAGGATAAATCATGTAAGATTTTGGAACATAAAGGACAAAACCAATCAATTCTAAAGTTAAAGGACATTCTTTGCAATCGGGTGTAAAGTTAAAGGACAAAGCTTGTAATTCAGTCTTTTAAAAATTATCTGAAGTTATTTAATTAAGTTAAATAGATAGAAAAAAACAAAGGAAAAAGAAAAAGGGAAAGCAAAAAAAAGAGAAAAGTGAAAAAAAAAAGTGTGTTCCGTTTGGTTTATTTAATGAATTTTAGTTAGATAATAAAAGGAAAAAAAATGATTTTAGAAATTACCTAGAGTTGTTTAAATAAGTTAAATGGATAGAAAAAAACAAAGGAAAAAGAAAAAGAAAAAAAAAGAGAAAAGTGAAAAGAGAGGATATGTGGGGTTAAACCCGTTAGATAATAAGATGTGTAGAGGTCCCGCTCAGACCCAGAACCCGCACATCTTTAAGAGTTAAGTGCTAACTTTCGGCCTTAAACCATCAAGACAAGCAATCACTTCGGTTAGTAATGCGAATAGATTTTATAATATATATATAAACTAGCGGGTTATATATTCACACTTCACAGTGAGACTGAAAATCAAGAAAAAACTTACGTCCTTATAAAATTTAGCATTAGGAAACACTACATCCAAGCGTTGAGCTGTTCGGTTTGAATAAAATTTATAATATATATATATATATATATATATATATATATATATATATATATATATATATAGGGTAGGGATCCTAAGAGAACCAACCCCTATTTGAGAACTGAGAGAACTATTCTGAGCCACACATTTCATATAAAGGTAAAAAAATTTTTTTTTTTTTTTTTGCTTTAATCGCACATTTTTATGCAAGGAATTTTTTTTTTCATTTATACATATGTGTATATAGCATTTTTCAGCTATACATATGTGTATATTTCAGCTATACATATGTGTATATTTCAGTTATACATATGTGTATATATAGCATTATACATATGTGTATAATGCAATTATACACATGTGTATACTGAAAAAAAAAATACAAAAAAATTAAAAAAAAAATTTCCTTACATATAAAGCAGCGATTTTTGCAAAAAAAAAAAAAAAAAAAAAAAAAAAAAAAAATTGCCTTAGATAAATGTGTGGCCCAGAATGGTTCTCTAGTTCTCAATTTGGGAAAAGGTTCTTATTTGAACCAAATCCTATATATAGGGTATGGACCCTAAGAGAACTAACCCGTATTTGAGAACTGAGGAACCATTCTAGACCACACATTTTATATAAAGACAATTTTTTTTTGTTTTAATCGCACATTTTTATGCAAGGAAAAAAATATTTTTTTTATTTTTTTCATTTATATATATATATATATGTGTGTGTGTGTGTTTGTGTGTAGGGGAAAGTTATTTTGAGAACACCTATATTTTGTGCGAACTGTGAGAACGACATCTAAAACCATTCAAATTCAAAATTTCTTTTTACACTTGTCTTTATTACTAAAATACAATCTCCAAAACACAATTTACGTGTAAAAATTTAAACCTATACGAAAATAATTTGTTTTTACACATGTGCAAATTTACTGTTTATATATGTGTAAACTGTTTCATTTACACATGTGTAAAAAGTTAATTTGAAAGTGTTTTTACAAGAAAAGATGAATTATTTGAAAAGAAAATTCATTTATTAATGTTGTATTTTGATTATAATGAGATTTGTATTAAAAAAATTTGATTTTGATTGATTTTTTTACTTGTTCTCACGGTTCTCACAATATTTAGCATTCTCAATATAACCCTCCCCTATATGTGTATATAGTAATTATACATATGTGTATATAACAATTATACATATGTGCATAGAGCATTTTCAGCTATACATATGTGTATATTTCAATTATACATATATGTATAATGCAATTATACATATTTGTATATTGAAAAAAAATAAAAAAAAAATTCTTGCATAAAAAACAGCAATTAAAGCAAAAAAAAAATTACATTAGAGAAAGTGTGTGGTCCAGAATGGTTCTCTCAATTCTCAATTTGACCAAAGATTCTCATTTGTACCAATTCCTATATATATAGTGAAAGGATCATTTCAGAACACTATTTATCATGAGAACAAAAAGAACAACTGTAAATCATTTAATTTCCTAATTTATGGTTCAAATTTTTTGAAGTTTATGTTTCTTACATTTATATGTGTATCTATATTATCTTATTAGTGGGAATGTCAGCGCGTTGTCGTCGGTGTTTATTTTTTTCACATTTTAAATTGCCCAAAACTTTATACACTATAATATCAATTATGCAATCCGACCCGTTCTAGATTTTTATTTACAACAGTTAGTTACACACATCAACTAAAGGGCCTTTAGCCTACTGGTAACAAAGTGTTAAATAAGGCTTAGCCTTTAATTAAGTTAATATTAAGTTAGATAGTTAAAAAACAACAAAAAAGGCAAAAGAAAAAAAAGAAAAATAATAGATAAAAGAAAGAAAAACAACAACAATATATTGGCTCTGGTCGGTGCAAGATGACATTCATCATTTTTCATTTTTAACTAACAAATGCTACATATTAGAAACATTTTCTTTATTAGAATCAATAAGCATACATGATACTTAAGTATTTTATTACGAACTATACTATTCATATGGTAATTATCATATAACAGGGTGTAAGTTACACCAAATCAAAAAGCAACCTATTGTTAAGAGAAATCTAACATTATTTAGGTCAAAGTTTAATGAAGATCATCTTAATATAAGCCTACAGTAATTAAAAACAATATGAATAAAACCATAAAGTAAAAATATTCAAATTCGTCAGTGTTACTCCACGTGCTTACATTGACTATTTAGTTCATACTTTAGTTAGAGATGAAAGCCACATGATGCAGCAAATGGTGCGTTTTCAGGCAGGTAGTGCACTTGCTATAGAAAAAAAATATAGGAAAACCAAAAAACATATTCATAATATGCTGAAAACGTGTCCGGTTTATTTGTTTTTTAGTTAGATAATAAAAATAAAAAAAGATTTTAAAAATTATTAGAAGTTGTTTACTTTAGTTTAATTTAAGTTATATAGATAGGAAAAATAACAACAAAAATGGCAAAAGAAAAAGGGAAAGAAAAAAAAAAGAGAAAAGATGTGATATGGGGGGTTACAGAGTAGATATTATACTACACAGTATGAGGCGTGGAAGGGGGATGTGAAGCCTCTCCACGCCACCAACACCACCTTCTGTGTGGGTAGAAGCCGGCGTGGGGGCAAAGGTGAGGGTGATGTGGATGGTTGTAGGATTATGGACGGTTGTGATTGATTGTTGGATTAAAAAAAACTCGACACCAGTCTCTCACACTACGACCACCCCGTGATATTTTTTGGGCTTGGATGGAAATTCTCACTCTGCTAATGTGGCTGCCACATGTCACTCCATGCCTCATTCACCCCCTTGACCATTCTGATATCCTTAAGATGTGTAGAGGTCCCGCCCAGACTCATAACCTGCACATCTAAAATAGGCGAGTGCCAACTTTTTGTTTTAAACCATCAAGCCAAGCAATCACTTCGGTTACTAATACGAACATATTATAATATATATGTGTAGCTAGCGGATTATGTTCACGCTTCGCAACAGGCAACGAACTGACTTTTAATAAGATTTAGAAGACTGAAACATTGTAAAAAAAATCAAACTGTATATTCAAAAATCAAGAAAAAAAATAGGCCCTTATAAATTTTCTAAGATACATATTCTAAATATAATCTCATGAGCAATGTATTCTTTTTTGTTTAGGGGAAGATACCAAGTTTTACCATCACGTTAACCCTCTTTACACATGTATGGTCCTACATATCCTTACATATATGGTCCTACATATATGGTCACACGCAAACATTATGAACTTTCTCACACCCAAACATATATGGTCCTACATATCCTTACATGCACTTATTAATTTTAGAGGGTGTTTGGGATTGAGTTTCAAAATAATTTATTGACTTATTGGCCTTTCCAAGAAGCCAATAAGTCAATAAGCTGTTTGTGTAACCCAAAAACACTTTCTGTTTTGACTTTTGGCTTTTAAGGGTGGAAAAACTATTTTTGAGAAGTTAGAAATCCTGGCTTTTGGCTTTTAGCTTTTGGATTTTGGAAAAAAATTACAAATCTACCACCCTTACAACCAATATTCACAATAAATTAAGCGAAACACTTAAAAAAACAATATATTGATTTTTTGACGTTTCTCATCCCAAAAGCTAATCAAAACACTTTTTTTAAAACTCTTTTTCAAAAAGTCTTAAGCCAATAAACACTTCTGACCAAAAGCACTTTTGCATTTCCAAACTCAATCCCAAACACCCTCTCATTATAAAAATTACATTACTATCACACTGAACTAATGTAGTCAACAAAAACAAGTTATTAATACACGACACTTCTTAGATTTATCATTATCAACCAGGGCGCTGACATTTGCTAACTGATCTGCAACTCTGCAAGCACTTTCAGTTCTTGACAATAGGAGGACGTATTATGAAACCCATCGAGATGGGTGTTTGAAAATCGGAGTCGTAGGTGGATGGCCCTTGCGGATTTGTTATCATGGAATAGTCTTAAGGGTGGTCCACGCCTCATGATATGCAGAGGTGTTGAATTTGATTATTGTGTTGAGGAAATCGTTCGATATCGTACAGTAGATCCATTGTAGGACGATAGCGTCCAAGCTGTCCCACGAGTCCTCTTGGGTAGCAGGTGGAGAAATAGGTTTTGTTGGTGTTGTTCCATCCGTTGTGACAACCGAAGAAAAGTGGTTGGGGACGTGGCGGCAATCGTGGGTGTGGAATAAATAAGATGTTTGTGGACTAAAAATGGACGGCAATGTATTTTGAATAGCTCGCTCCGGAAAGCATACTAGCTGCTCTTAATCTCTAGGGTAATCAGTATAAAACTCACTCTTAATGTTAGAAACAGTTGTAGCGGAATGGATTTTAGGTTTCAGGATGAACGGTGATCGGATTTTAGGGAGAGAAGGAGAGAGGGAGAGGTGTCCGGAAAAAGAAAATATGAGGATGATGAGGGAGGAGCGGCGGTGGTGAAAAACATGTTAGAACCTATGCTCTGATACCATGAATAATGGTATGGTTAGGATAATGAGTTGCTTGCGTCATTCTCATTCATAACCTCAATATATACAAATATGGAAGCAATATTATCCAATAAGACTATCCGTTGTGGGTAGAGGTGAGTGGGTGATTTATCGAATAATATTGTGCCACGTCAACGCTTACTTGGCACTGGATACCGGCCGGCGGTCACTCGCTAGAGGGTGTTATGGGTTAAGGTGAGTGAGGTTTTTTTTTTTTTACCAAATCTATTTAAATTTTTACCACAATTTTTTTAATAAAAGCAAACATTAAACTAAAAATAAAAGAAAAGTTACACTAAAAAAAAATTAAAAAAAAAACATTACATTAAAAAAATTACACTAAAAAAACATTACACTAAAAAAAGAGGAAATTACACTAAAATAAAATAAAAAACCTAACGTAGGCCCGAGCGTAACATTTGCCACGGTGAAACGTGGTTGAAGTTGGGTTTGAAAATTGAAGGTTTAGGGTTTGAGTATGTGAAGAAGAAGAAGATGTGTATGTGAAGAAGAAGAAGATGTGGTAAATAAATATAGGGGGTAACAAATTTGGTGGGTGAAAATTTAATTTTTGAAATTTAAACCGTCAGCCAGCCGGCTAACAGACGCGAGTTGGCTTACGTCCCACCGCTCGCTGACTCAATCACGTGGACATGTTATGAACAGCGCGAGACAGGTGTACAAAGTTGTGGCTCGCAGCAGGCTGCTCGCGGACCACAACGGATAGTCTAATATGAAATTGATATATATTACAATATATTATGTAAATAATATATTTTCTATTAGTTCTCAATACTAAAGTTTTCCTTTTTTTTTTCAGTTCTAGTCACAATTTGACACTTATTTCTTTTTTCATGAATTTTATTTTAATTTATTAATTATATTATTACTCTAGTTTAACTATAATTAGTTTAAACTTATTTTGTATTTATTTTATAACTTTAGTTATACATTGTTTTTTATCGTTATGGGTATATAGTCAGGACTCCTTGTTTTTATCTACACATTGATTAAATTTTACGGTAAACTTAGTTGAAAATAGTATTTTACAAGTAACTAATGCATAGACTTATTATTTTGTTAATATTTAGGTTTTAGTCTCATAACTCTTTAACTACGATGTTTTAAAGTTTCGAGTATTGCCTTGCGATTTATTCTTTTATAAGCATCAACATAATATCTACTCAAAACTGATTTGCGAATAGTGATGTACAAGCGATCAGAGCACAAACGTATTATTTTATTATTATAATTAGTTTTGGGTATATTTTGATTTTTACTTATAACTTTTAATGTATTCTCGAAGATTTCGAGTGTAATGTTTCGACGTGTAATCTTCCTCCTAATATTAGTTTTACTTAAATTGTTTCGACATTTGCCGGTACCGGTACTGCTATGCATTCTCATGGCTTTCAAATCTTTTTCTGTTACTATACCTAATGTGAGTAACGTAACAAATTGAACCGATACCGACTGAAAGCCCGCACACATAACGCAGGGTAATCTCACTAGATTTTTTTATTAAATATCATAAATACTGTAAAAGTCAAAAGTTTTAAAAATAAATAAATTAAGAATAAAAGTCAAAAGTTTTAAAAATAAATAAACTAAGAATAAAACGATAGTGCTACTCAAGTGGTAGTTCTCAACAGATCTCTTCCCTATATAGAGTGTATTTACAAACCTCTATAAAAGCCTCATCTTTCTCTCACAATGTAACAACCCCCCCCCCCCTCAACAAAAAAAAAAAAAACCACAAACCAACTAAAAAAAATATGTGTGTGTATGCTGATATGTGAGTGGTGCCCCCCATCTTACTTGTCGGATTGCAGTCCGGGACCGCTAACCTGCTGCAAACTAGACCACCGAAAACCATCTCCACAATATTGTTGGACAAGGGTAAGAAACCCGTGGACCTCCATTTAACGTACGAGAAAAATGTCCACATTGTGACTGCTCTAAGAAAATACTCATGTGTACCGAAAATAAATAATTGTCAAGAAGAATAACTTGATGACATAAATGGATAAATAAATTAAAAATGTTACAAAGTGATAAAATCGTTGTATAATCCCAATGAACGTAGGAGTCTTAGATGCAAGTGGTTTCTAGTTCTTAACCAAACCAAAACCCATGACAACCAACTTGAATAATTTATAACAAATCTAATATGCAAACACGTAACATAAACGATAAACTTGAATACTACAGAAAACGTGCAACCAACAAAAATATACAAATCTTTTCAAATATTGCATCCATTAAAAAGTTATCACTTGTCTGGCTTGTCTACGAAGCAGTGAAAAATATTCATACTTGTTTGCCAACCTTCACAAACCATTGCCATCAACCCAGCCGATGTAAATGTGGCACGTTATATCATTTGTGCTAGTTGGATAACTTTAAAAAAAATACTTCATTTTATTTGAATGTAAATTAACATAGAACTCTTGTTTTTATAGGTCGACCCTTATGCTAAATCAACATCTACTGAAACCCAAAACCCCTTATCTCCAAAGGTCGTATGCCTCAAGCACCCGAAATTTTTGTGAGAAGGGAGGAGAGACGTTGTTTGTGATCCGTGGAAGAGTAGTGAAGTTCGTAAAGCAAACCGCAAAATGCTATTGTGAAGAAAACAAGGAGTGGCTTTGACTTTTGTGAGCCCCCATTGGACATGCTTCGATCGAGCACATAAACCTAAAAACACAAATATAATGGGGGAGGGATGATTGAATGGGAAAGGACTTGTTATTACTCTTAAATATTGCAAATATCTAATTAGAAAAAGTTGATACAAACATGTAAATTAACGCATCAAGAGCATTAACAATGGTTTCTTCATTTCACCATCAATCTCAAAATTGTAGAGAAAAAAACATAGTTTTCATTCTATTTAACATCTACATCAGGTTCTTTGTGGAATCTATAGAGAAAAATCACTCACCTTTAGCTAACTATAGCACCCTCAAGTGGTATTGATTGTTGTTAAAAGGTTTATCATTCCAGGTATATTCTTTTCAACTCTTTTACCTTTACTTTTACCTTTCAGTAAGAATATGTTACTTCTTATGTTTATTTGTATTTTTGTAAGGTAAAGGTATTGGGCCATAGATGAAGGGATGCATGCTTGTTGTTGTGTTGATGTTGCGGCCCAGATAGAAGTTGTACCAGCCCAAGAGTTACAGCCCGTCTATTGTCTTCATGTTGGCCTTTGGTCCATGACCAGGCCCTATTGTCTCTTTATTTTGTTCGAGCATCATTCTGAGCCATTGGATGTCAATCCGTGTGACTTAATCCAATGGCTGATAATATGTGCATGTGTGCTTTCTCGATAGAATGTTCGAGAGTCTCTATATAAGAGCTCTCTCTCTCTCTGGTCGAGGGTTAGCTCACTTGTTTCTTATTATTCTCTCTTTCGTCTGATTCAGAAATTACGGTTTCATTGTGTTTAGTCAAATACATCTTGTATTTGATCTCGTGAAGTTCGTGTAATCTGTTTGATAGGTATTGAGAGATTATTATTGTTGTGTGAGTTTGTTCTTGAGAGGGTTTAGATCTTGTAAAACTTCTAATTCTTTTGATTATTAAAGTATTTGAGTTTCTTGATATCATGTTGAGTTTGTAACATGGTATCAGAGCTCTAGGATTTGTTATCGGTCTTGATTATCTTCTTCCGCTGATTTTTAGGGTTTCTAATTGTTTGAAGGTGCTTATTCATCTTCTTTCAGTTGTGTATCCCGAGGTTCAGTTCTTGGATCATACTTGTGTAGATCTGTACATATATACAGATCTAGGGTTTCTGTTCTTGAAGGAATAAATTGGGCTTTGGGAATCAGATCTACTCTTGAGATATGTGCTAATTATTGGAAGGCATTTCTTCTTTGCTCTCTGGTGTTATAACCCTAAGTGAAGGTTATAACACTACGAGTTATTGGCAAACCCTAACCTGGGCCCCCTTTGGTGAGATCTTTCCTGGACTTTAATTCTGTTATCTAGAGTTTGTCCTATGGAGTCTGTGCCAGGGTTTGCATCCCTGTTTAGTTTTAAGGTTTGTCTAGAGTTTAGGTGGCTCCTATACTAGGACCTACACTGGCACCTTTTGAGTGATGAACCAGTGATCTGGATCACCAGTACAGCTTCGCCTTGTGTCTTCTTGATTTGGTTGTTTGTGTTTGATTGTTTGCTTTTCTTCATTGTGTGATCTGCTATTGTGTTTACCTGTTTTGTCTGTTTACTTATGGTGAATGAAACTGATGGACAGGGTGGAGGGGGTAATGCTGGCCCTATCATTGACCCTGTAACTCTGGTCAATAAGATAGATGCTGGAGATCCCCTTTACCTTCATCCCAACGATTCTACCAATTTGACTATTGTTAGTATAAAACTAAAAGGTACTGATAACTACAGTGTTTGGTCTAATGCTATAATTCTAGGTTTACAAGTTAAAAATAAACTTGGATTCATAAATGGAGAATGTGTTAAACCTGTTGATGACCCTGTCCATGCTAGACAATGGGATAGGTGTAACTCTATTGTGTTAACTTGGATCCTAAATTCTACGTCTGAAGAATTATATTTAGGACAAGTATTCTCTAAACTTGCTAGTGATGTGTGGAAGAAACTTATAACACGATTGATGGTTCTGTGGTCTTTGATTTGTATCAAAAAATAAATAGTTTTAGTCAAGATGGTACTTCTGTTTCAGAATACTATCAAAAGTTAAATATTATGTGGAAGCAATTGGATCAGATTCTCCAATTACCTCAATGTACTTGTGATGCTTCAAGGGATTTCAACAATTTTAGTCAAATGATCAAACTTATGCAGTTTTTAATGGGATTAGACAGTTGTTATCAAACAGTTAGAACTAACTTGTTAACTAGGGATATTTTGCCTTCTGTAAGGGAGGCCTACTCTATAGTTTCTAGAGAAGAGTCACACAGGAATTCTAGTGGTTCTAACAAGAAAACTCAAACTGTTGGTTTCTTAGCCAAAACTGGTCAGTTTGCTAATTTTAACAAAAAGTTTGGTAATAAAAGTACTAGTCAATCAACCTTAAAATGTACTCACTGCAATAAGAATGGTCATTTGGCTGAAAATGCTTTGAGTTAATTGGGTACCCTCCTTGGATGAGGTCAGGGGGTAATCAGTCAAGGAAGGGTAAGGGTAATAATAGCAGTAATAATGTTGATATTGACACTAATACTCCTTTTACTTCTTTGACAAATGATCAAATGGCTAAACTGTAGAGTCTTCTGAATGAAAAAACTAAGGAAAGTCCACAGAGCTGCAATGTTTCAGGTAGTTTTTTCTGTGCTAACATAAGTGGTAAACCTGTGTTTGGTCTTGCTAGTAAAGTAGGGAATAAAATTAAAATTGGTTGGATTGTTGATTCAGGAGCCAGTCAACATATGGTTTCTAATGATGTGGAACTAACTGATTATGTTGAAGTTTCTGATTTAAATATTCATGTTAATCACCCTAATGGCACTAAAGCCTTAATAACTAAAATAGGAAATGTGAGTCTTGTAAATGGAGTTGTTTTAAAAGATATGCTAGTGGTTCCTGAATACAAAGTTAATCTCATTTCTGTGCACAAACTTGCTAGGGATAATAAGTTATATGTTGGTTTTGATGAGAATACATGTTACATACAGGACCGACTAACCAAGAAGGTCCTGGTGACTGGTAAACAGATGGATGGACTTTATTTGTGTGGAAATGCATGCTTAAATGCTAAGGTCTGTTTTAATACTGAGTTATATGACATATGGCATGCTAGATTAGGACATCGTGCTGAACAAGCTGTTAATACTCTTAAAACCAAACTTAACATAGGAGAACATGATAAAAGTCAACCTTGTGAGATATGTCATAAAGCCAAACAACATAGAGAACCCTTTCCATTAAGTGAACATAAATCAACTCAGGTTGGAGAGCTTGTTCACTTAGATATATGGGGTCCTTATAAGGTTGTTAGTAGAGATGGCTTTAAATATTTTCTTACTATAGTTGATGACTATTCCCGGGCAGTTTGGGTATGTTAATTAAAAAACAAAACTGAAGTGTTTGAAAATATTAAAGATTTTTTTCAATATTATTCAAACTCAGTTTAGTAAACATATAAAATGTTTCAGAAGTGATAATGGTCTTGAATTTGTAAATAATCAAATGTCAAGGTTTTGTAAAGATAAGGGGATTGTGCATCAAACAACTTGTGCCTATACTCCTCAACAAAATGGCATTGTTGAGAGGAAGCATAGGCATCTTCTTAATGTGGCTAGAGCTTTGCTATTTCAGAGCAACATTCCTATTAGGTTTTGGACTGAATGTGTGTTAACTGCTGCTTACTTGATTAATAGGACCCCTTCTGGTGTGTTAGGTGGAAAAACTCCATATGGGTTGCTGTATGGTTTTGAACCCTTTCTTGATCATTTAAAACTGTTTGGATGTCTGTGTTTTTTCACTATATTAAATGATTCAGATAAATTTAATAGCAAAGCTGAAAATGTGTGTTTATAGGATATTCAAATGTAAAAAAGGGATACAAAGTTTTTAGTCTTGATAGTAAAACTATAGGTTATTCAAGAGATGTTAAATTTTTTGAAAACTGTTTTCCTTTTAAAGAACAAAAAATCCTTGATTCTTTTGATTCTAATCCTGAAAAACAAATTAATAGCTTAAACTTTTTTGACAATTTTGAAAACACAGACTCTCAAAACTATTTTGAAGTAAATGAGCCCAATGATGATTGAAAGGGGCAAGGTAGGTTAGATGTAGGAACACATGCAGATCAGCAATCAGATAGTCAACCTTCTGTTCATGACATGGCTGGGAGTCAGCAGTCAAACAGTAGGCAAAATGACACTGATAAGGCAGATCATGTGAATACTACAAATGATAACCAAAACAACACTGAGGGTGATACTTCTGAGTCTGTTGATCTTAGTAGTATCAGAAAGTCTACTAGGAGTTCTGTTTTTTCTTCAAAATATAGTGAATATGTGGATAAGGGGAAGGTTAAGTATGGATAGAAAAATCAGTTAATTTTACTAATCTGCCTTTTCAATCTAAATGCTTTGCCTCTACATTGTCCGAGAGTCATGAACCCAGAAACTATTTTGAAGCTTCTAAAAGTCCTAAATGGATTCAGGCTATGAACAATGAAATAGAAGCTTTAAACAGAAATGACACTTGGACAATTGTGGATACTCCTAAGAATAAGAATATTGTTGGAAGTAAATGGATTTTTAAAATAAAATATAAATCCAGTGATGAAGTAAAAAGATATAAGGCTAGGTTAGTAGCCAAATGGTACAGTCAAAAAGAGGGTATTGACTTTGATGAGACCTTTGCTCATGTTGTCAAAATTGTTACTGTTAGGTGTATTATTTCCCTTGCTGTTCATAATAATTGGCAGTTATATCAATTAGACATCAACAATGCCTTTTTATATGGGGATTTAAATGAGGAAATGTATATGAAACTTCCTGAGGGTTATTGTAGTCATGAAGAAAATAAAGTCTGTAAATTAAATAAGTCTTTGTATGGACTAAAACAGGCTCCCAGAATGTGGAATGAAAAACTTGTCAATGTTTTGGTTGAATTTGGTTTTCAAAGAAGCAAGTGTGACCTATGTTTTTCAAAAATTCTAATTCTGTGTTTATTGTTCTTTTGGTTTATGTTGATGACATAGTGGTGATTGGTAACTCTGTAAGTGAAATTGAAAAACTTAAAGTTAGTCTTAAGTCAAAGTTCATGATAAAAGATTTAGGAAAAGTGATCAGATTAAACTGAAAGCTTTTTCAGACTCTGACTGGGGAAAGTGTATCAATACTAGGAAATCTGTGACTGGTTTTTGTGTTTTCCTAGGAGATAATTTAATATCTTGGAAAAGCAAAAAAACAATCTACAGTTTCCAAGTCATCAGTTGAAGCTGAAGCTGAATATCGTGCTATGTGTTCTGTTGCTTGTGAAGTGATGTGGTTATGAAACTTACTTGAAGAATTATGTGTGTTTGTTAAGACTCCTGTGGAAATTTTTTGTGACAATAATGCAGCTTTGTCAATAGCTGCAAATCCTGTGTTCTATGATAAAACGAAACACTTTGAATTGGATCTCTACTTTTTAAGAGATCAAATTCAAAAAGGTGTTGTTAAGACTGTTTCTATCAATACTAAGGATCAAGTTGCAGATTTATTTACAAAGGGGTTGCTTGCTACTGCACATGAAGAAATGTGTAAAAAACTCTGCTTGTTTGACCCATTTGGATAGTGATGTTTGCATATGTGTTTTTTTTTTGGTAAAAACAAGTGGTGGTTTTATGTCTTGACCCATTTGAGTTTTGGCTATAAGGATAAAAGAGTTGAGGGGGGGGGGGGGGGGGGGTGTTAAAAGGTCTATCATTCCAGGTATATTCTTTTCTATTCTTTTACTTTTACTTTTACCTTTCAGTAAGAATATGTTACTTCTTATGTTTATTTGTATATTTGTAAGGTAAAGGTGTATTAGGCCATAGATGAATGGATGCATGCTTGTTGTTGTGTTGATGTTGCGGCCCAGATAGAAGTTGTACCGGCCCAAGAGTTGCAGCCCGTCTATTGTCTTCATGTTGGCCTTTGGTCCATGACTAGGCCTGTAAACGAACCGAACGAACACGAACACATAATCGAACACATTTTTGTGTTCGTGTTCGTTCATTAAGAAATTTGTCGTGTTCGTGTTCGTTTATGTTCGTTCAATTAAAACCTAAACGAACAGTTCATGAACACAAACAAAAACAAGTTTAATAATGATTCATCACAATTCAATCAAGTCTAATACATCACAATGCAACCAAAACAAAATCTAAATTAGTAGGGTTATGGAATGTGAAGAAGAAGGGAGGTGGGGCTGTGAAGTGTGGAGAGCGGCTGATATGTTTAGAATGTTAGGGTTAGGATTAAATTTTAGAACATATCAAATATATTGTATATAATATATAATATGAATTAAGGTTACTTAACCAAAGGGAAATAAATAATAAACATAAAGTAAAGTTTAATTAAACGAACATAAATGAACGAACAAAACGTGTGTTCATGTTCGTTCGTTTAATTAAACGAACAAAGAATTGTGTTCGTGTTCGTTCATTTATCTAAATAAACGAACACAAACGAACTTCGCGCTGAACAGTTCACGAACAGTTCATGAACGTTCGGTTCGTTTACAGGCATATCCATGACTAGGCCCTATTGTCTCTTTATTTTGTTCGAGCATCATTTTGAGCCATTGGATGTCAATCCGTGTGACTTAATCCAATGGCAGATAATATGTACGCATGTGTGCTTTCTCGATAGAATGTTCGAGAGTCTCTATATAAGAGCTCTCTCTCTCTCTGGTCGAGAGTTAGCTCACTTGTTTCTTATTATTCTCTCTTTTGTCTGATTCAGATTAGGGTTTCATTGTGTTTAGTCAAATACATCTTGTATTTGATCTCGTGAAGTTCGTGTAATTTGTTTGATAGGTATTGAGAGATTATTATTGTTGTGTGAGTTTGTTCTTGAGAGGGTTTAGATCTTGTAAAACTTCTAATTCTTTTGATTAATAAAGTATTTTAGTTTCTTGATATCATGTTGAGTTTGTAACAATTGTGATAACATCTCTGCCTATGTGGCGCCTACTTAACGTACGTGCCTTTCAATATCAAAAGTATATATCAACAACATAGCTGGCCATACAATGTGGATTATAAGCATAATGTTACGCGCATTTTTTTGTTAAACCTGTGACAAGAGAATTTTTTTTATTCAAAGCTCGTTTGACTAAAAAGGCAATATGATCGCTAAAGACCTCAAGATTTAGCCTGAGATGATCGTGACTGATCAATTGTCTTCTTGGTATGTTGAGGTAGCTAGGTTTCAAATGCACAAAAAAGGATGTTTCATAAAAGTTCAACAACAAACTATCGTACATACATCTAGCTCCAACATGGCATGATGTATGCTAACATGGCTAGAGCTAGAGTGGTCAATATCTAATATAATGGACCATTAAATGACACTGTTATCATCACCACCAAACACATCTTTAAAGTCTCAATATCCTTACATTAATATTGATTTTAATAAACTTGTATGAACGTGTAAGGAGTAGTTTATATAAAATAAGTGCAAATATCTGTGTAGCCCAAGCCCATTTTCTCCTCTATTTAGGGGAAAACTAGCCGTTGAAGGCTTATTGTGGTGAAACCTGATTGAGATTGGATTCGAACTTGATGCGTGTTTTCAAAATGCAAGTCCCAAATTTTAATGCGTGTTTTCAAAATGCAGCTATATTTGTAAATTTTTATTAAATTTATAACTTGTTGTGCTTCAGCTATTCACAATCTTATTTAAAATGTTATTAAGTGAAATTTAAAAATTTTGATAAAAAATTATACAATCTTATTTAGAACATTACAAGAGGTGACAAGTGCTCTTAATTTAAAGCGGATCCTTAGGTGTTTTTATCTAGTGTCGGGTTTGAAGGCAAATCTTGGGAAATGTAGTATCTTTGGGTTGGGGGTGGAGGATAATGAGATTCAACATATGGCGGATGTCCTATTATGCAAACCCGGTTCTTTTCCGTTTACGTATCTTGGTTTGCAAGTTGGGGCAAACATGAACCTCTACAAGAATTGGAAACCGGTGGTGGACGCCTTCAAGAATAAAGTTTCTATTTGGAAAGCAAAGACGCTTTCTTTTGGTGGCCGTGTTACGCTACTAAAGTCGGTGCTTAATGCTTTACCCACATATTATTTTTCTCTATTTAAGGCACCCGGGAAGGTTATAGATGAGTTGGATAAACTTAGAAGGATATTCTTTTGGGGTGGATCGGAAGTGAAAGCGAAGATGAATTGGGTTGCTTGGCAAAGGGTTAGTGCTCCGGTTGAATATGGTGGTCTTGGTTTCGGCTCCCTTCATGACGCGAACTTGTCGTTATTAGCCAAATGGTGGTGGCGTTTCAAAATAGATCCTAATGCGCTTTGGCGAAAAGTAATCTGGGCTGTGCACAGTTCCTCTAGGGACTGGAATCCGATTCCCACGAGGTTGACGATCCCCGGTCCTTGGAAACAGGTGTACAGTTCGATGCAGTTGATCAAGCGGGCTGGGGTGGACATGGGCTGGGCCATACGGGGGTTATTGGGTGATGGGCTGGGTATTTTTTTTCTGGTTGGACAGCTGGGTTACGGATAAGCCTCTGGCGTCCGTTTTCCCGGCTTTGTTCGCGCTAGAAAAGAATAAAATGGCTTTAGTAGCCGACCGTGTTCTGCCGCTGGGTAACGGGTGGGGTTGGGATTGGAGAACAAGTAATTTCACTGCTGTGGAACAAGCGGAGTTTGATCTATTTTGCAAGTTGTTTACGGCTCCGATTCTGAATGGGCTGAAAGACAGGTGGATGTGGCGTCTGGACAATAGTGGCTGCTTCTCTGTTTCTTCGCTGAAGGGCCGGCTGCAGACTACAACCTTTGAGCGAGCTGAGTTCATCATGAAGAACAATCCGTGGGTTCCGAAAAAGGCTATCATTCTCGCTTGGAGGGCACAACTCGACAGACTTCCGACTAAAGTAGCTTTGGCACGCAGAAATGTCCAGATCGGTGCTGAAACATGTTCATTTTGTGGTGATTTTGCTGAATCAGTGGAGCATTTGTTCGTTTCTTGCGGGTTTTCTCAAGTCCTATGGCAATTGGTGGCGCAATGGTGCAAGGTTGGTAATCCTATAGTTTTTCATTTCAAAGATTTACTTGAACTACACGAGTATATTAGTGGTTCGACAAAAAAGAAGAAAGCATTTTACGCTATTGTTTTGACTACTATTTGGTGTATATGGAAGCATCGAAATGAGGCGGTATTCAACCAAAAACCGGTCTCAATTCAGCGGGTTCTCGGTGACATCAAGTCTCTTAGTTTGTTTTGGGTAAAGGCGAGAGCTAGACAACCTTCGTTGGATTGGGATTCATGGAGATCCTTTAGTGTCTTCTAGTATTGGGTGTCTAGAACAAGCTGTTTGTATTGCATCTGCTATATCAGTTTGTTTGTATTGTTTCATTAGGTGATTTATGTACGGTGTATTGCTAGTTCCCCGTTAACATTGGTGAATAAAATTTTGTTGATCGTTCGAAAAAAAAAACAAGAGGTGACAAGTCATTACCTTATTTTCTGTTCACTAGTACATGTATTTTAGACAAACTTAAAAAATTTAATATACCAAAACTTGTGGTGTGAGCCTCGGAGGCACTTTTTCATGTGTTTTGGACAAGCTATTATCGATTTTTGCGGAAGATGATTATTTTATAATTTTTTACCATTATATAATACTTTGTTGTCAAGGATCACCTAGATGCGCGCCTAGGCCCATCTTTCAGGCCAGCGCAGCCTTCTCAGTTAGCTTCAAAAGTCCTATTTTCAGCCCCTCAGGTCCATTTTTCATGCCAAATTTTGACACAGTTTCATCCAAAAAATGTACCAACATGTCCAAAACAATTATACCAACCCTAATTAAGCTTGGAATCAACCTAAAACAGTCTAAAATATGTCTAAAACCCTTAAAATTGATTTTTATGCTATATGTCTCGCCTATAAAACTCTTTGCTTTTTAAACGCCTTGCACTGAGGCCCAATGCTCATCCTTGACTTAAGTGTGTCTTGCACCTTCAACAACTATGATTTAATATATAACTTAATCACATATAGGCATCTCAACCCATTGTCATATTTCACAATAAAACCCAATAAAAGCTATTGAAAACATACCTAGCTTAGTGGTGTGATTGGTAAAAAAAAAAAGTAAGACTACGTGGCAGCATTTTATCATCACATTTAGCCCCAATAGACCCCGCCCCGCCCCACCCGCCACGTACAATGTTTCTCCGGCGACCACCCCTCCACCTCCGGCTACCACCTCTCCTTTTCCGGCGACCACCCCTCCACCTTCGGCGACCACCCCTCCTTATCCGGCGACCACCCCTCCACGTCCGGCAACCACCCCTCCTTCTCCGGCGACCGCCTCTCCTTTTCTGGCGACCACCCCTCCACCTCAGGCGGGACTCCTCCTTCTCCGGAGGTGGAGGGGTGGTCGCCAGAGAAGGAGGGCTGGTCGCCGGTAGTGGAGGGGTGGTCGCCGGAAAAGGAGAGGTGGTCCGGAGAAGGAGGGGTGGTCGCCGGAAAAGGAGAGGTGGTTGCCGGAGGTGGAGGGATGGTCGTCGAAGAAAGAGGAGGTGGAGGGGTGATCGCCGGAGAAGGATGGGTGGTCGCCGGAGGTGGAGGGGTGGTCGCCGGAGACGGAGGGGTGGTCGCCGGAGGAGAGCACCGGTCACCGGAGAAGGAAATGGGTTTGTTTAAAAAGTTTGACTAATGGGCAGAAATGCTCCTTGATCTTTTGAAATTTACATTTTTAGGCAAAAAACTAACTGGGTGTGTTAAAAACTAACCCCGGTTAGTTTTGGTCCAATAGAATAAAATACAAGACAAGTTAGGATTGTTGCCTTACAACTTTCAAGTTGAGATTATTGTATTGCAATACCCCAAAGTTAGGATTATTTAATTCCATTTCCCCTAATAATAATAATAATAATAATAATAATAATAATAATAATAATAATAATAATAATAATAATAATAAACTTTAGTGATTTATACGTGAACAAAAGGTAAAAAGACGTTCATAAGTGAGGATGATATGTTCAAAATGTTATATAAAAATTTAAGTATAGTTTTATAATAAAATACGAGTAAGATTCACGTAATTTACTCAAAGTGAGACCAATTCATGTGTTTTACCCAAATTTGAACATAACTTTTGGTTTGAATTTAAAGTAATAATCATCATACTCAATACTCAGTAAATTCCACAAATAACAATATTAATGTAGGGTTTGAAAGGATAAAATGCAGATAGTTTTATCTGTACCCCGTAGAAATAGAGAGGTTGTTTCCAGTAAGACCCTCAGTAAGATGGTAGTTTTGCATCAAGCGTTAGACATAAAACATATACACCGTAGCGCATGTAAAAAACTTGTGTTGCAATCAATTAAATGTGAAGATTTTTTAAACATGTATTTACAAACAACTAAATGCATAAGTAACTAATGCTAAATTTGTTTAGGACAAAAAGGTATTTGAAGAGTTGACCTCTCCATAGTCAACGATAAATTCTAGGACATTTTCCTGGGGATATAACGTTAAATGAATTTAAACACAAGCTGATACAACAATCGACAGTAAAAACCTTGGATACAACATAGGAAATTCAGAAGTTTGTAGGGAGCTTTTAACCTCTTATTTATACAAAGTACCAAAGTGTAATTAAATAAAACTTTGAGAGGTGGATCTCCTTACTCTAAGTAAGTGCTTCAAAAGGATACCTGTCTAGGCAATCAAGCCAAGGGTTGTTGCTTGAAGGCTTCTTTATGCTACGAACCGATTTCCACACAGCACTATTGCACTTAAAACCCGACCCAAATGACAACTGCCATATCCGATCGCCCCTTTTGATCCGTCCTTTCGCCTCGAGGTACGCTAGCTCATACCAAATACTACTACTCGAGGTGTTCCCAAACCGGTGGAGCGTGGCTCTAGACGGCTCCACATTGGCATCACTAAGCCCAAGGTTGCATTGGAGCTCGTTCACCACGGTCTTACTAGCGGCATGGACACAAAAGTGCTCAAACGCCAACTTGTAGTCAGGGATGTAGGGTTTGGTCCCAGAGGAAGAAGGTGACACTGCTTGTGACCCATTAAATGTGTCATTTTTAGCAGCACTGGCACCTTTTCCTTTGGAACCAGAGAAATACCTCTTCACTAAGGTCGCGAAGAAAAGTAGTTGCTCGGATAAAGGCAATACTAAAGGACCCAAGGTTGTGATGTTCGTCTTGAGCGCATCGCCTCCTATCTCGACCAGATCTTTGCTAATTTTCAACCCTTTAAACCGTTGTTCATCCTCCTCTTGATACACACTCCTGTAACACGAGTGGTACATATAACTAATTAACACATAACATGTACATGTGTTTTATATATTTTGGTCCCATCTAATAAACTTTATATGCAGAACCAACAGAAAGGATTGTATGACTTATGGCCTAACAAAACTTACACTGTTGCGTTAATCAATTGATGCTTTTTTTAACCATTTAATATTTACTCGTCATATATCTCATGCACTGCAATATCAACCCTACTATATTTTAAACCATTTTACCTGGTATTGCATAAACCCATCTAATAATCCCTATATTTTGACTCGTTTAGTATTTATGCAGAAGCAAGAGAAGGGATTGTATGACAATCGGCCTAATTAAACGTACACGACTCAAAATAACCAAACTTTCTAACTTGTATTCTTATTGAGTTGGAATTGACGAATTTGGTGCACTGCAGCCGGGAATAGTATTGGCTTTGGTGCCAAATCAAAATAAAGGTAACCAACAAGTCATAGTTAACTAGTTAAGAATCCATTTGACCAGCTTTTGACCAAACGACCAAGAAAGGCTTTCTACGCAATAATTTTAACGGCAATTTGGAGTCTATGGAGGGCCTGGAATGACAGTTTTTGGCAAGAAACAGGCCTCGGTTCGGGCGGTCTTGGAAGAGGTCAAAGTTATGAGTTTTCTTTGGGTAAAGCATCGAGCCAGGATGTCGGAGATGACCTGGGAATCGTGGCGCAGATTCGATACCACAAAAATGGGATAAGCCTGTTCGGATAACATTTGTTGTATTCGGGTCTTTGGTGCTAGTTACTTGCTAGCCTCAGAATAAAAATGGTTTTGTTTAGTATTTATGCTGAAGCAATAGAAGGGATTGTATGACAATCGGCCTAATTAAACGTACACGACTCAAATTAACCAAATTTGGAATTAAACGTACAATTTGGTGTACTGCAGCTGGGAATAGTATTGGCTTTGATGCCAAATCAAAATCAAGGTCACCAACAATAAGGTAATCCTAAACGAACTTGATTCAAACAAGATCCGTTTTAAAAGAACTTGATTCTAATATGCAGATCCTAAATGTTATCAAACTGATTCAAACAGCTAATAAGTAATAACCTTCTGTTAGCGAACTAAACACTTAGTTGTCCAATGATACATAGCAAGTCATAGTTAACTAGTTAAGAATCCATTTGACCAGCTTTTGACCAAACGACCAAGAAAGGCTTTCTACGCAGTAATTTTAACGGCAATTTTGTTGATTTGTAATATAACTCTAGTATGTTTATATTTATTGTGAATATTGAACTTATATTTGTGTATGTAATATGTATTAAGTAGAATAATTATAAGTATCATAGCATAGTTTAGTTAAGAATAAGTTAGACAAAGTTTGTATATGGGTCAAAACAAACGGATGCAAAGGATCAGATCGAGGCTGCGTATATCAACAAAATTCACATATGTTTCTGAGCAGAAGATCATATATATACGAATGAAGAATGGGTCAAAACAAAGAACAAAATGCTGCAGCATATTATTTAAAAGAAAAGGCGGGACAAGGCTGCAAAAAGGACGGAAATACCCCTACAGTTATTTCGGTTATTCAGCAACAAAACATCAAACGGTGGCAGTTGTTGAGGGACAAAAACATCACACTGATTTAGACAAAACTGCCGAAGACACACCCATTCACAACATATATATAGAATAGGATAGAATCATTTGTTCCTTACCAAGAATTATTTCCAAAAGTTCTTTTATCATTGTAAACATTCTATCCAGAATTCAATTCGAAGCATTCGAGTAATATTATTCAGTTTTTCATTTGTTAGTTACATTGTTCTTCGTTTGATTCTTGTGTATCTTAACATAATTATCCGCTGCAAATCTGTTCTGGGCCAACAAATTTGGATTCTATGGAGTGCCTGGAATGACAGTTTTTGGCCAGAAACAGGCCAACAATAAGGTAATCCTAAACGAAATTGATTCAAACAAGATCCGTTTTAAAAGAACTTGACTCTAATATGCAGATCCTAAACGTTGTCAAACTGATTCAAACAGCTAATAAGTAACAACATACAGTCATGTGAATCAAATGCTAGGGGAAAAAAATCATTTTATCAAACATCTGTTAGGTATACAACTAATAAGGTGCATATAGTTCACATTTTGTTTCAACATTCATCTTTACTGCAGCTACTCACAATAAACAACATCATTCAGATTCACTTATAACATCACAAAACGATTCGGTAAACAGAAATCATCTTGACTATAGAGGTATATAACCAACACATTAGATGCAGAATTCACTTAAGTATATCATAAGAATAGTAATTCAAGATCCATTTAAGAAAAAAACTGTATGCAATTCCTAGACGTCATCAACTGATTGAAACAGCAAATAGATAATAATATACAGTTATACGTGAAGAAAAAACAGAATGTATATGTCACAAATACGCCATTTCATCATATACGTGAAGCACAACACAAATGAAAAGCAAGCGCGATGCATACTTATCAAAGACAAAAAAATAACAGAAACCGCCTGCATAAAAGACAGACATTAGTAGTGCAGCAGAAAACAAAAATAACACAACCCAAAGTTGAGGAAGACATTCTCGATCACACAACATCCAGACACCCAAACGACTAAAAAACAAATTTTATGCTATCATATAATGTATATGACATCACAAAAAGACTACATAAACATAAATCATCATGACTGTACCTTTATGTAACCAACACATTTGATGTAGAATTGAGCACTATACAGTTATGTGAATCAATGTAACACCTGGTAGGCAGAAAATTATACACTGTATATAGTGCACTTATGACATCAGATTCAGAACACAAATACCTAAATAGAAATCATGATGATTGTAATTGTAGACAACCAACACAATTGATGCAGAATTCAAGTAAGCTGTAAGCATATCACATAAATAGTAAATCAAGATCCATTTTAAAAAAGAAATTGGATTGTCAAACTGATTCAAACAACTAATCAATCAAATAGTAGGCTAAATTCAAAAGCATTTCATCAAACACCTGGTAGGCATACAAAGATAAGAACCCAAAAATAATGTATCAGTCACATATCCCAAACAAAATTACTTTTATAAGCCCACTGATATTGATTTACCTGGAAATGGCCAAAATTATACAATAAAAAAATAGAATCTGTCAAAATAAGATTGTAAATAATAACAAAATAAATGTTGATACAACATATTACATACCCCAATTCAATTAATAAACAATGCAAACCAAACTAAATAATTGACTGCACACACACACACATAACAAAATTACAATAGTATGGATCAGTTGACAAATGAAGAAGCACACTTATGATGAAATGCAAAGTCACACCCCTCCAAGCACTTAAAGATCATCCTGTACTGCAATTGCTCATAACACTTAATGCACCAGCCATCAGTCTTAAGCCCTTGAACAAAGGCCAAGCGGTGTGGGTGAGCTTTGATCTCAAGCGTTCCTCCAAATTTGACATTGAGAAACTGATAGACGCATTTGTCATGATAGGCATATGTATGTTGCTCACATTGAAGTATTAAGGGGGCACAAGCAGCATGCATTGACTGGGCACATGGAGAGCAATGATAGAACCATTCCCAAGGGGTAAATTGATCCTCACATATTTCACAAAAGTATTTGTCAATATGGTTCTCTGCTGGTTCGTATCTTAGGGTCAAAGGGTGTTTATCAAACTTATGCTTTATTATTCTAGGCAATAACAGAGCACACTCTACATGAATGTAGAAATCACAAGACGGACAATGAATTACCAGATTCCTGTCCGCCCACCATTTGCATGCTGTGCACCGCTTATTATATTGTTCTCCTGAAGGTTTCACTATCGATAGGAGATGATTTGGATGAGAGTCATGTGTGATTTCTTTAGGTATGAATGCACAATTGATATCAACATAATAATCACATTTTGTGCATCCATATGCGAAACCATTGGATGGTAACCGGCAAACGGCACACTCGAAGACACCAAAGAACTTACCAGGTATTTTAGGCAGAAGAACAAGAGTATGCTCAGGATGGCCCACGTAGTCTTTTACTTTAGGTGGTAGTTTGGCACACCACTCATGAAGAATGAAACAACAATGTTCATCACCATCTTGGCAACACGTGTAAAACGGTATTGACATGATAGGTTTCACGCATCCATCACATAACAATTGAGTTCTTTTCATGGGGTCGTGTAGAGAAACACTACCAGATGTTTGCTTGTCGAAAAGTCTGAGTGGGTGTTGATGGCTATTACGGATAATCATCTCACCATCAGGTTGTTTGGTGTTACCAATCAACTTCTGTTGATTAGACATATAACGCTTCACAAGGTTGTCGCCTTCATCTTGAAATGGACAATGGAGCAGATTTGGATGCTCATCTTCCTTGAAATTTTTGGAAGTTTTGCCAAGGCCTGGTGAAGAATGATATGCTTGAAATTAGAATAAGACACAAACTGACAGAATAATAAAAATACAAGAAGAGTATGCTCACTTGCAGTTTGGAGTATGGACATGAATGGCTCTCTCTTTGAAGTCACACAATCAAAATGCACGTAATAATAACATTTATCGCATTTGTAAATCCATAAATGAGGATAGAACCTGTTACCACAGACCCTACAACGTGGATCATATTTTGCTTCTTGATCTAAAATGGGAAAGGAATAGGCAAGGGAAAGTAGATGTGAATGAGTGAAAGTCCCATCAGTATGATTTTGTATAAGTAATTTGGCTGGCAGCAATGCACAGTCCAGGTTGATAAAAAATCTGGGACAGGTGGTACATTGAAAGAAGACCCCTTCATGATTATTACCACACGCAACACAATGTAAGATGTTTTTGTGTCCCAGTATTCGCTCTAGTTGGTGAGGGTGACTAGGGTGCTTTATCTTCTGTTTTGAAATAGTTGCACATGTCATATCCATCTGATAGCGGCATGTATGACAATAATATTTAAAGTTACCCTCCCACTTAAAGTGGCAAACAGAACACTTAAATTTATAAGCCTTTTGAAGTAAAGTAATTGTATGGCCAGGATGAAACGGGTGATTTTGTAAGGTACGTGGTAGTTCTGCACAGAACTTGTGCAATGAGTAGTCACAAGCCTTGCAGGAGTAGTAACACAAATGGAATGACCAGATCTGTTCCTCACAAAGGCTGCACTGACGATCTTCCTCCACAAATTCAACTTCATCTTCAACTTCATGCTCATCCTCATCTTCATCATCATCGACATTTTCTTTTTTGTGAGTGGGCTGCTGCAGATACACAAGGTTGAGCGGATGCCAGTGACGAAAGTGATCGAGCGGGTCCACAGCAACTACATAAATAAAATATATGTTTATGTTAGACTAAATTACTATTCAAATGTATCCAAGTCATGATTTCAAGATCTACTAACCGATTGAACAAACTGAGATGAACAGAATAACATGAATTTTTACACAAATCGTGTATTCTGTATCATATTAACCTATTTGGTGGTACCATCAATGATTAATCGGATTAGATATGTAAAACACACACAAAAAAAGAAAAAAGAAAAAAAAAGAACTTGATTATTGTTTGAGAAATCTGATGAAAACCGTCGACAGCCATTTGTCGACCATTCTTATTATTGCCTCATGTCCATCTGTTTTTGTTTTTAGAAAACAATCAGACCCTAACCCAAATCAACAATCTGATCGTTACCAAGGCTCAATAAGTTTAATCATTAAATCTAAATTATTAAGCCCACTTAATGTTTGTTAATAAGGCCCAGAGCCCTGGTTTTCATAGCAACAATCCCATTTTTTTTTATAAATATAATTTATAAATACTAACCGGTTGTTAAAAAAGGCAGAATTCCCACATCTCCTAACTCGTTTATTTTTACTAACTTGTTTATTTTTTTAACAAGGCCTACTTAGTCAACAACTTAATCGAATAACACTCTAACTACGGCGATAACACTAAATTACCAACATTTAGTGGTAATGTGTGAAAAAGACAACTATTGTTTTTTTTTTTTTTTCTGTAAATCTAGGCTATGCTCAAGATGTGATCTATATGGTTGTATTATATGGTTAAATTTCATAGGAAATTAGAACTCATGAGATTTGGGAATCGTAAAGGGACATCTACTTTGGTATGATACTTATTATAATATTTTGTGTTGGTCCAGGTGAATCGATGTTAGTAGATGAAAATTATTTCATTATCCAAAATTCACATAATACATGCATGTTGAACAACATTGAGTTGGTTTTTGGTATGTGTTTGCGATCAAGTTCTAATAAAAATAGGTAATTTCAATCACCTAAAATTCTAGATAGAGACTCATTAATACTCACGAGAAATACACAAACATGACCAAATACCCAATAACTATATTAGATACGCTTTTAGATGTGTGCTCACATATATAAAGAAAGATATCATACTTTATTTTTTAATACAAAATAATAACTAAAGCGCACTTCTCTCCATCAACCTATTTTTTATTCCTCAAATGACAACCAAAATTAAGCATATATAAAGAAAACGAGACATACCAATTGAAGAGTCCATTAAGGAGCAAGTTGAATACTAAATTGAAGACACGCTAATGCACAGTTAATTTTCTTCTCAGATTGATGAGAAAGTATAATACTACAAATGAAGGAGCAAGTTGAATACTAAATTGAAGACACACTAATGCACATTATATAGGAGAAGAGAGGAATATATTTTGGTTACACTTACAAGCAAGGAATTATCTTTTAAATAAGAAATCTCAATGATGCCTCCTAACCCCACATTGTGATTCCTTCCTTCCACAACATCCATGTATATATACACTTTTATTACCTTCCAAAAAAAAATATATACACTTTTATTATATTTGGTTCTTGGATTTAATTAATAACCAATTTTGAACTAATTGTACAAACTGAGAAGAACACAAAAACGAATTTTGAGAAATCTGATGAAAACCACGACAGCCTTAATATTGCCAACCAATCTTAATGTTGCCTCATATCCATCTGTTTTGTTTTTAGAAGGCAATAAGACCCAAATCAACAATCTGATCCATTACCAAGGCACAAAAGTTTAACTATTTAATTTAAACCATTGAGCCCACTTGATGTTAATAAATTAGGCCCAAAGTCTTGGTTTTTATATCAACATCCCCATTTATAAATATGATTTCTAAAATTGACTCGTTTATTTTTTTTTAATAAGGTCTACTTAGAGACATCTATTTCGGGGCAAGACTAATTATAACATCTCTTGGTCTAGTGCTATGGTGTCTCCCCTTACAAATATAAGGTTGTGGGTTCAAATCCTTGCAAATGTAAGGTGTAGTGGTATAAAGGTGTAATAAAAATTTGCCGTTAAAAAAAATCATTTAATTCAAACCATCAACCCCGCCTGATGTTAATTAATTAGACCCAAAGTCGATTGTTAAAAAGGTTGCACTTCCACATCTCCTAATCGTTTATTTTTTAACAAGGTCTACTTAGTCAACAAATTAATCCAATACCACTAAAATTACCAACATTTAGTGATAGAAAAACACACCTATTATTTTTTTCTGTAATTCTAAGCTACGCTCAATATGTGATCTATATTGTTGTATAAAATTTCATAGTAGATTGAAACGTATAAGATTTAGGAATAGTAAAGAGGCAACTATTTGGGTGTGAGACTAATTATAATATTGTGTGTTGGTTTAGGTGCATCAATGTTAGTAGGTGATATGCATTTCATTATCCAAAATCGACATAATATAAGCATGTTTAACAACATTGAGTTGGTTTTTGGTATGTGTTTGTGATCAAGTTCTAATAAAAGCTGGCAATTTAAGTCACCTAAAATTATAGATAGAGATTCACTAGTACTCACAAAAACACACAAACCTTACGTGTAATGAGTAATCAGATACCCAACAACTATATTTGATACGCTTTTAGATGTGTGCACACATATATAAAGAGAGATATCATAGTTTATTTTCTGATACAAAATTGATCAACGTATTATTTTATTCCTCAAATGAGCAAAAAAACACAAAAGGTAAGAATGTATAAAGAAAAGGAGACATATCAATTGAAGAGTCCATTAAGTTAATGTCTTCTCAAATCGATGAGCAAGTTGAATACTAAATTGTAGACACACTAATGCACCATTATAAATGAAAGAAGAGAGGAATATTTTTTGTTACACTTACAAGTAAGAAATAAATCATTTAATAAGAAATCTTAATCATTCCTTCAAGCCCCACATTTTGATTCCTTCCTTCCTCAACATGCATGCATATATACACTTTTATTATATTCTATAATTGGATTAAGTGGAAAGTAAATAACTTAATTAGTTGCAACTTCAACCCTTTAATTTTATTTTGCATCGATGTGTATAGGTGGGAAGGTGTATGTAATTCGAGTCGGTAGCACACTATATTATGTGGTTCTTATAGTTTTTATTTTATTTTAAAATACTTGTTTAATGACCTGTGTACATGTTCTTTCATTGTTTATGTATGCAACACGAACATAGGCAACATGGTTGGGTATGGATTGGGCATGGCTAATTTCATACCCATACCAGATTGTAAAATCTTGTCTCATAGTTGACCTATTACCAGTCAAGTATCAGGTATAGGTATGAGGATTTTCATGTATATATATATATATATATATATATATATATATATATATTGTATTTTCCTTTATAATATAATGTTGTATAAATCTATATAGTACATTAATATATGGTAAATAGCATTCATATCATCATCACCATAGTAATATTTAAAATAGGAATATATTTTGGTTACAATTACAAGCAAGGAATCATCTTTTCAATAAGAAATCTCAATTATGCCTTCCAACCCCACATTGTGATTCCTTCCTTCCACAACATGCATGCATATATGCACTTTTATTATATTTCATTCTTGGATTGAATGGAAAGTATATAAATTTACTTCAACCATTAATTTTAAATGACACCAATGTGTATAGGTAGGAGGGTGTATGTAATTCCCGTCAGTACTACACCATATTATGTGGTTCTTAAGGTTTTTATTTAAAAATATTTGTTTAATTACCGGTGTGTGTGTGTGCGTGTGTTCTTTCATTGTTTATGTATGCAACACGAACAAAAATGACAAGGAGGGGTATGGGTCAAGCGTGGCTAATCCCATACCCATACTCGGTTGTAAAATCTTGTCTCGTAGTGGACAACATAAAAGACACAATGACATATAACGCAAATTCTAAAAACTACAAGTTAAAATCCAAAAAAGCAAAAACCTAAAAACTAAGATCGTATGGCTCAATTAGACGATACCACTGCCACTTGAAAGAGTTCAATCGGAGTTCGTTTGATACCCTTCCCACGACTTCCTATTTTTTTTCATTGTACATTTGCTCGTAACCTTTAATCTCAACCCTTTGTAAATTTGTAACATGAATGGTTTATAATGGTAGTTAACGTTAGAGATGTCTGTTTAAGTGATGTAACTAGTTTACTTTTTCTAGGTAGAAAAGAAAAGTAAAATGACATCAATATATTAGATTATGATTGGTGCAAGATTATATTCATCATTTGTCATTTTTAACTAATAAATACTACGTATTAGAAACTTTTTGTAGTAGAATAGATAAGCATACATAGTATTTAAGACAATGCATAATGTGCATAATAGGAGCATGAATGAGCTTGATAATGAGGGCATTAAAAGGGCATGAACAGGGATGGACATTTCTAGTATAACGCCCAATGAGTAAAAAAATATGGAAAGTTATTATTGGCAAGGTATTAAGGGGTGTTAACCATTACACATTTTTTGTAGGAGCGTTATGATCCTAACGAGGCTAAAAATGTCTCTTAGGTGGTATTAACCATTACCAATGCTCTAAATATTTTCTTAATAACTATACTATTCATATGATAATTATCATATAACAAGGTATAAGTTACACCAAACCAAAAAGTAACTAATTGTTAAGATAAATCTAACATTATTTAGGTCAATGTTTATCGAAGATCATCTTTTATTATGTTTAAATTGTTCAAATCAAAAGCCTACATTGACAAGTTTGTTAATGTAAAAATACATCGTAAAAGAGTTAAGTTTGTTCATAATTTAGTTATAACTAGTGAGACGAGAGTCGCACGTTGCAGCAGGCAGTGTGTGTTGCAGCGAGTGTTGCACTAACTATAGCAAAGAATATAGAAAACCAAAAACCATATTCATAATATACTACAAATGTGTTTGGTTCATTAGTTTTTTATTGAATAGTAGTTAGATAATAAAAGAAAAAAAAACGGTTTTAAAATTATGAGAAGTTATTTAATTAATTTAATATTAAGTTAGATAGTTAGAAAAAAAAAACAAAAAAGGCAAAAGAATAAAGAAAAATAATAGATAAAAGAGAAAAATAACAACAATATATTGTCCATATATCATTCCAAATGAGTTGACGAATGGTTTAGCATACCCAATGAAATTGTCAATTCCTTTTTCATACTCAACGTCCAAACGGTTCTGTAGTTTAATCCAGCTTCCTTAGCATGTATATATATACTTTTATTATATTCCATTGTTGGATTTAACAGCTATATTAGATATGCTTTTAGATGTGTGTGCACATATATAAAGAGAGATATCATAGTTTTATTTTTTAATGCAAAATTCAATCAACGTATTATTTTATTCCTCAAATGAGCACCAAAACTAAGCATATACAAAGAAAAGGAGACATAGCAATTGAAGAGTCCATTAAGTTAATGTTCTTCTTAGATCGATGAGCAAGTTAAATACTAAATTGTAGACACACTAATGCACCATTACAAAAGGAAAGAAGATATGAATATTTTTTGTTACACTTACAAGTAACAAATAAATCATTAAATAAGAAATCTTAATCATTCCTTCAAGCCCCACATTTTGATTCCTTCCCTCCTCAACATGCATGCATATATACACTTTTATTATATTCTATAATTGGATTAAGTGGAAAATAAATAACTTAATTAGTTGCAACTTCAACCCTTTAATTTTATTTTGCATCGATGTGTATAGGTGGGAAGGTGTATGTAATTCGAGTCGGTAGCACACTATATTATGTGGTTCTTAGAGTTTTTATTTTATTTTAAAATACTTGTTTAATGACCTGTGTACATGTTCTTTCATTGTTTATGTATGCAACACGAACATAGGCAACATGGTTGGGTATGGATTGGGCATGGCTAATTTCATATCCATACCAGATTGCAAAATCTTGTCTCATAGTTGATGTATTACCAGTCGAGTATCAGGTATAGGTATGAGGATTTTCATGTATATATATATATATATATATATATTGTATTCTCCTTTATAATATAATGTTGTATAAATCTATATAGTACATTAATATATGGTAAATAGCATATATATCATCATCACCATAGTAATATTTAAAATAGGAATATATTTTGGTTACACTTACAAGCAAGGAATCATCTTTTCAATAAGAAATCTCAATTATGCCTTCCAACCCCACATTGCGATTCCTTCCTTCCACAACATGCATGCATATATACACTTTTATTATACTAGTACGAATGCCCGCTCGTTGCTGCGGTTACTTATGTTTTTATACATCAAATCTGATCTAGCATTCCAAGCGTAGATCAGATTCATTATCATTTTCAATATCTTCAAAAGACATTTCATATGTACTTATGTTCTTCAACATTCCATCTTGATGGATTTTATAACATAACCACATCCTCATCCTACAAAATTGAGAAGCTATACGGAGGATTGTAACATATAAGGAAGATTAGAAGGTTGTATAGTGTATACCTTAAAATTTGGCCAAATGGGTCTGACAGGTTGAAAGTTGGCCAAATTTTAAGACATACAACCATTGACAACGAACATAAATTTAGAATAGCAGGTACGCATTATTCTTGATTGGTAAAAATGAAAATAGAGATCAAGTTCAAACAAACCATTGACAACTTCAGAAGCTTCCTTTGAATGTCCTGCAATTGATATAAGCTTATTTCCTTCCCACGGTATCTACACGTTATATCTTGTCATATCAGACAATGAAATAGTAAAAAAAACCACACGTGACGAATTTATGCTCAGGTTCACAGTTTATATTCTATTGAAAAGTCAGGTTCACAGTTTATAAGCATCCTTTGTCGAGCTGCTGTAGTGTTTGGTTATGTTGTAGTCGTGTTGCTTTTGTGTTTTGTTCGCTTGAGGTTGTTGCCCTGCTTGGGTTTGCTGTAGTGTTTATGTTCGGTTTTGCCAGCTTCTTGCAGGATTCTTTTCTCTCTCTCTATATATATATATAGAAGCTGTGCAGTTCAAAAAAAAAAAAACTGGATCATTTGTAACTTGCTTTTTTTTTTTTTTTTTTTGAACTGCAAATTTCATTTAAGACCAAAAAAACGCACAAGCTATAACCAAGATGGGAATAGCAAGGCGAAAACCAACAAACCAATCCTTACATTATATCAAAAGAACGCCATCTCTCCCACTCTACAATTTCATCTTTATATCTATGTTTATACCATAAGAAAGCCAACGACTTAACATCCGCGACACTTGAATTCTTTCCGGAAAACAACTTCTCGTTTTTGGCCCTCCATAACCTCTGGCTAGCGATAATAAATATGCCAAGCAGCAATGTTTTCTTTCGACCAGAGACTGCATAGAAATCGTGCAGAGCAGCAACATCCTTAACGCTGAAAACAATGCCAGACGTCTGCAGAAACGCTGCAGCCTGTTATGATGTGATCATCCGAACTTGCTTTGACTTCAACTTTTGACCATGTCCAATTTGGTAAATCAAGTTTCTGCAGGAAATTCTCACAAGAATTAATATGCAATTAATATTATTATCATTCCCCTAAGTAAACCTATTTAAGCTGAACCAAAGCATATTAACTATTAACACAAACTTGAAGAGAGAACAAAATGCTAACACCAGGAAGAATTATAGAGTTGTAACTTGTAAATGTGTATGCGAACTCTTTGACTTTCACATGACCAAACTACAAATATCTAACCCACCCACCAACAAAGACAAAATAGAGGAATCGTGTAGAGTAGTAGACAATATTGCTGGTAAATAAAAAGGAATGCCCCTAATTTTGACCATTGATAAATCTCATACCTAAAGATATTTAGGTAATGTCCATTATGGTTTCCACCAAATATATACACTTTATCATCAACAACAACAGCTGCTGCATGCTGTCAATTTGAATAACAGTATCAGAATTCAGCAAAAAAAAAAGGTAAAATAAAAGAATCAACAAAGTATTATACAAGAAAGAATTCCTGTTATTAGTTAGGATAGTTTTCGTTTCAGGCAAAGTGATTTCATTCTTAGGGGCTAACTCCACCTTTGAATTCTGCTACGCATAATATTCCAAATTAGATAAAAAAAAAAAAAAAAAAGTATTATACTACAATAAAAGATGGCTTAAAGGAAGCTAAAAATTTTGAAGACTCACATTTATCTCTACATCTACAACAGGGTCTGAAAAATTTTGTTCCCAAGCCGTATTGACCCATATCCTAATTGTGCTAATATACTTACAACATAAATACTAATGTTTCACATCTAACAATATATGTACTAATACAAACATACATACTGCAGAAAACATATCCAAATATACATACTAAGAATAATAAATCTAACACTTTCCTCGCAATTATCACCATTTCCCGCCGCAACGCACGGGAGAACACCTAGTTTTCATTCAAACTAAAAGTTGTTTTACAATCTAAAAGTAGTTTACAAACTAAAAGTTTGTTCAAAGAGTAATAACAGAGAACAAATTAGTCTAACAAATTGAGTTAATTTTGATCTTCGTTAGGTAACTACAAGAAATAAAACAATAACTGGAGGGCAGCATTAGGGTTTTCTACAACCAGCTGTTGTCTCGGAGAAGACGAGCCCATATCATCGCCTCTAGTGCAGAAAACATAAGTGGCGAAAGGTCTGTATGGGATGACTTTTACAAAGTCAGCAATAACTTGTCCGTTAGAGAATTTGTAGGTTCCATAAGATCAAATGCATCGTGGCTTGCAGCTGTTGATGCATTGATCAACACATTTTTGAAAAAAAAAAAAAAAAAAAATACAGCTTGGTTGTCATCTACCAACTTACAGGAGTTTTTTTATTTAAAAACTTGGGAAATTTGTATGATTCTTTAGCGCTGATGGGGTTGGCTTTTTGCTGGAAGAATTTTAGGATATCATGTAGGTGTTCTTGAATGGATGTTTTTGGCCGCTGCTGATTCATTTTTGGCCTTAGGGCAACACCATCTACACCAAAATTTCAAATATTTTAAAAGTTGCCAGGTGTGAATAACTAACGAGATATTTCACAGTCACTACCCACCAATAGTCATGTTTTTCTTACAATATGCTGTTTGAGGTTGGGAAATGTTGGATCCATGCACATAGTCAAAATAAGTGCTAATCCTTATTAAGGTTGCTGACATAACCTGAAACATATTGTAAGAAAAACATAACCTAAGACAAGGAAAACAATGCAGAAAAATAAATAGCAGATAGAAGTACAATGCAAGTAAATTCTAGAGAACAAATCACTATGTAGACTTACAATTTACATCGTATAGTCGATTCCTGCATGAATTAAATGGTTTTGTTACAAACTAAAATATAAAAGTTAAGTAAAATAAAGTGTAAACCATTAAAATGAGCATATAGCACATCCAAGTATGTGCATACTACATATGAACCCACAACCATAGTCGATTTCGAGTCATGAATAGCTATGCAATTGAAAATCAGCTTCTGGTGTAAGCATATCACATAAATAGTAAATCAAGATCCATTTTAAAAAAGAAATAGGATCATCAAACTGGTTCAAAATAGCTAATAATATACAGCTAATCAGTCAAATAGTAGGCAAAATTCGAAAGCATTTCATCAAACACCTGGTAGGCATACCACTTATACAGCGCATATAGCTCACGTTTTATTTAAACTTCCTTGTTCATTGCAAGTACTCACCATACCCAACATCATTCTACCTGATAAATTCACCTCTGTTTGCACAGTGGTACATTTTTAAGAAAGCACTGGAACAAAAAAGAAGAAAAAACACAGCTGAACAAAGATAATAACCCGGGTGCATAACATACCAGTCCACAAATAAAGGGCAGGTAAAAAAAATTAGAACCAACAAATAAATAATAAAATAAAATATATTAATATATGATATAATGCTCGGAATCTGTTTTCTAAAATCCTACAAAGACATTGACTGGAACTAAGGTATTTCTTTTAATAAAAGTTGATACAACATATTACATAACAAAATTAATAAACAATACAAGCCAAACTAGTCAAAATAATTGACTGGACACACACACACATAACAAAATTACAATAGTATGGATCAATGCACCAAAGTAGAAGCTAAAGAGCTTCATCAGTTGACAAATGAAGAAGCACACCAATAATGATGAAATGCAAAGTCACACCCCTCCAAGCACTTAAAGATCATCTCGTACTGCAATTGGTGAGGACAATTAATGCACTTGCCATCAGTCTCAAGCCCTTGAACAAAGGCCAAGCGGTGTGGGTGATCTTTGATCTTAAGCGTTCCTCCAAATTTGACATTGAGAAACTTATAGACGCATTTTTTATTGTCAGCATATGTATTTTGCTCACATTGAAGTATTAAGGGGGCACAAGCAGCATGAATTGACTGGGCACATGTAGAGCAATGATAGAACCACTTCCAAGGGGTAAATTGATCCTCACATATTTCACAAAAGTATTTGTCAATATGGTTCTCTGCTGGTTCGTATCTTAGGGTCAAAGGGTGTTTATCAAACTTATGCTTTATTATTCTAGGTAATAACAGAGCACACTCTACATGAATATAGAAATCACAAGAGGGACAGTGAAATACCAGATTCCTTCTCATCCAATATTTGCATGCTTTGCAATACTTTTGTGATTGTTCTTGTGAAGGTTTCACTATTGATAGGAGATGATTTGGATGTGAGTCATGTGTGATTTCTTTAGGTATGAATGCACAATTGATATCAACATAATAATTACATTTTGTGCATCCATATGCGAAACCATTGGATGGTAACCGGCAAACGGCACACTCGAAGACACCAAAGAACTTACCAGGTATTTTAGGCAGAAGAACAAGAGTATGCTCAGGATGGCCTACGTAGTCTTGTACTTGAGGTGGTAGTTTGGCGCACCACTCATGAAGAATGAAACAACAATGTTCATCACCATCTTGGCAACACGTGTATAATGGTATTGACATGATAGGTTTCACGCATCCATCACATAACAATTGAGTTCTTTTCATGGGGTCGTGTAGAGAAACACTACCTGATGTTTGCTTGTCGAAAAGTCTGAGTGGGTGTTGATGGCTATTACGGATAATCATCTCACCATCAGGTTGTTTGGTGTTACCAATCAACTTCTTTTGATTAGACATATAACACTTCACAAGGTTGTCGCCTTCATCTTGAAATGGACAATGGAGCAGATTTGGATGCTCATCTTCCTTGAAATTTTTGGAAGTTTTGCCAAGGCCTGGTGAAGAATGATATGCTTGAAATTAGAATAAGACACAAACTGACAGAATAATAAAAAATGAAGAAGAGGAGAATGCTCACTTGTAGTTATGAAGATAGACATAAATGGCTCTCTCTTTGAAGTCACACAATCAAAATGCACGTAATAATAACATTTATCGCATTTGTAAATCCATAAATGAGAATAGAACCTGTTACCACAGACCCTACAACGTGGATCATATTTAGCTTTTTGATCCAAAAAGGGAAAGGAATAGGCAAGGGTAAGTAGATGTGAATGAGTGAAAGTCCCATCAGTATGATTTTGTATAAGTAATTTGGGTGGCAGCAATGCACAGTCCAGGTTGATAAAAAATCTGGGACACGTGGTACATTGAAAGAAGACTCCTTCATGCTTATTACCACACGCAGCACAAGTTAAGATGTTTTTGTGTCCGAATACTCGATCTAGTTGGTGAGGGTGACTATGGTGCTTTATCTTGTGTTTCGAAATAGTTGCACATGTAATATCCATGTCATAGTTGCATGTAGAACAATAATATTCAAAGTTATACCCCCACTTAAAGTGGCAAACAGAACACTTAAATTGATAAGCACGTTCAAGTAAAGTAATTGTATGGCCAGGATGTAACGGGTGATTTTGTAAGGTCTTTGGTAGCTCTGCACAGAACTTGTGCAATGAGTAGTCACAAGTCTTGCAGGAGTAGTAACACAAATGGAATGACCAGATCTGTTCCTTACAAAGGCTGCACTGACGATCTTCCTCCACAAATTCAACTTCATCTTCAACTTCATGCTCATCCTCATCCTCATCCTCATCATCGACATTTTCTTTTTTGTGAGTCGGCTGCTGCAGATACACAAGGTTGAGCGGATGCTCGTGACGAAAGTGATGGATAGTGTCCACAACAACTACATAAATAACATATATGTTTATGTTAGACTAAATTACTATTCGAATGTAACCGATTGAACAAACTGATATGAACAGAATAACATGAATTTTTACACAAATAGTGTATTCTGTATCATATTAACCTATTTGTTGGTACCATCAATGATTAATCAGATTAGATATGTAAAACACAAAAAAAACGAACTTGATGGTTGTTTGAGAAATCTGATGAAAACCGTACGAAAATCGGATTAGATATGCAACCGTCGACAACCTTTTGTTGACGAATCTTATTATTGTCTCATATCCATCTGTTTTTGTTTTTTGAAAACAATCAGACCCTAACCCAAATCAACAATCTGATACATTACCAAGGCCCAATAAGTTTAATCATTTAATTTAAATTATTAAGCCCTATTAATGTTTGTTAATAAGGCCCAATGTCTTGGTTTTTATAGCAGCAATCCTATTTATAAATATAGTTTATAACACTCTAATTACAGCGATAACACTAAATTACCAACATTTAGTGGTAATGTGTGAAAAAGACAACTATTGTTTTTTTTTTTTTTTTTTTCTGTAAATCTAGGCTATGCTCAAGATGTAATCTATATGGTTGTATTATATGGTTAAATTTCATAGGAAATTAGAACTCATGAGATTTGGGAATCGTAAAGGGACATCTACTTTGGTATGATACTTATTATAATATTTTGTGTTGGTCCAGGTGAATCAATGTTAGTAGATGATATTTATTTCATTATCCAAAATCCACATAATACATGCATGTTGAACAACATTGAGTTGGTTTTTGGTATGTGTTTGTGATCAACTTCTAATAAAATTAGGTAATTTCAATCACCTAAAATTCTAGATAGAGACTCATTAATACTCACGAGAAATACACAAACCTGACCAAATACCCAATAACTATATTAGATACACTTTTAGATGTGTGCTCACATATATAAAGAAAGATATCATACTTTATTTTTTAATACAAAATAATAACTAAAGCGCACTTATCTCCATCAACCTATTTTTTATTTCTTAAATGACAACCAAAATTAAGCATATATAAAGAAAACGAGACATACCAATTGAAGAGTCCATTAAGGAGCAAGCTGAATACTAAATTGAAGACACACTAATGCACAGTTAATTTTCTTCTCAGATTGATGAGAAAGTATAATACTACAAATGAAGGAGCAAGTTGAATACTAAATTGAAGACACACTAATGCACATTATATAGGAGAAGAGAGGAATATATTTTGGTTACACTTACAAGCAAGGAATTATCTTTTAAATAAGAAATCTCATTCATGTCTTCCAACCCCACATTGTTATTCCTTCCTTCCACAACATCCTTGCATATTTACACTTTTATTATACTTGATTCTTTGATTGAATTGGAAGTAAATAAATTTAATTCAACCATTAATTTTATTTTACACCAATGTGTATAGGTTGGAGGGTGTGTGTAATTCGCATCATTACTACACTATGTTATGTGGTTCTTATGGTTTTTATTTAAAATATTTGTTTAATTACTTGTGTGTGTGTTCTTTCCTTGTTTATGTATGCAACACAGACAAAGATGATAGGGTGGGGTATGGGTCGAGCGTGGCTAATCCTATACCTATACTCGGTTGTAAATCTTGTCTTATACCAGACAACCTAAAAGACACAATGATATAACGCAAATTCTAGAACTACAAGCTAAAATCCAAAAAAAAAAAAAAAAACCTAAAAACCAAGATCATAGGGTTCAATGAGACGGTGCCACTGCCGCTTGAATGAGTTCAATCGGAGTCCGTTTGATACCCTTCCTATGACTTCCTACCTTATTCAATGTACATCTGCTCCTAACCCCTTGCAAATTTGTAACATGATTGGTTTCTAATGGTAAGTAATGTAAAAGATTATTTTGTTAATACTTTAGTTATAATTAGTGAGATGAAAGCCACATGATGCAGCGGATGGGGCGTTTTTAGGCAGGTGGTGCACTCGCTATAGAAAAAAATAGGAAACCAAAAACATTTTCATAATATTCCGAAAACGTGTTTGGTTTATTGGTTTTTTAGTTAGACAATAAAAGTAAAACAGGATTTTAAAAATTATTAGAAGTTGTTTACTTTAGTTTAATTTAAGTTATATAGATAGAAAAAAAAAAGGCAAAAGAAAAAGGGAAAGAAAAGAAAAGAGAAAAGATGTGATATGTGGGGTTACATCGTAGATATTAGATTATACAGTGTGGGGCGTAGAATGGGGATGTGAAGCCCCTCCACGCCTCCAACACCACCCCGTGTGTGGCGTAGAAGCCAACGTGGGGGCAAAGGTGAGGGTGATGTAGATGGTTGTGGTTGGTTGTTGGATTATGGACGGTTGGGATTAAAAAATCTCGACGCCACTCTTCCACGCCACCACCACCCTGTGGTTTTTTAGGCTTGGATGGAAATTCCCACTCTATTGATATGGATGGCACATGTCTCTCCATGCCTCATTCACCCCCTTGACCATGTCAATATCCTTAAGAGGTGTAGAGGTCCCGCCCAGACTTAGAACCTGCACATCTTAAAGAGGCAAGTGCCAACTTTTTGCTTTAAACCATCAAGCCAAGCAATCACTTCGGTTAGTTATACGAACACATGATAATATATATATATATATATACATATATATATATATGTGTGTGTGTGTGTGTGCGCGTATGTATATGTATAGCTAGTGGGTTATATTCACACTTTGCAGCAGGCAGTGAACTGACTTTTAATAAGATTTAGAAGACTGAAACATTGTAAAAAAAAAATCAAATTGTATATTAAAAAATCAAGGAAAAAAATTACGTCCTTATAAAATTTCTAAGATACATATTCTAAATACTAGTGGGAATGCCCACGCGTTGCGGCGGGTGTCTCAGTTCATATCAGATTCAATGATGGTGTCTTTTACAAATGTTGGTGTTAAAGCATGAAGTTTGTTACTTACAAAAGCTAACATGCCACACTAACCTTTATAAAAAAATGTATTTTATTAGTGAGAGTAAAGGGTAGATATACAAAAGCATATTGCTACTATTTAAATTGACCCATAGTTACATAACATCTATCAATTCTCCATCAAGATATTGGGCATTGCTGCTTAGATTGGCTAGAAATTATCACAATAAAATGAATTGCATGTAACAACATACAGAGTATAAACCTTTTTTGGAATTTGGGTTATTAATTTTCAGGTTATATGCATAATTACTTAATGGAACTATTACGTCTCCATTTTTCTTTCCTACACCACAAAAGACTATAACCATGATAATAATATCATGTAGAATTATTAACAATAAAAAATAAAACCTTAAGAAATTAAAAATAGAAAAAAAAAAACCATTAAACATTCTTAAATGTTTTCTTTATCACCAAACCCTATTTGAACTCCAATGTACCGTACATATAACTAAATAACTAAGCAATAATCCAATATTCCCACCAACTCTTTTAGAGACTATTCCAACATATATATAACAGAGTGCAATTTCATGAGTGTACACATAAAGCTCAAACCCTATAAGTGAGAATTAATTAGCATGCATTTACAATTTACTATTAAAACATGTATAAACCAGGAAGGACTATCAATTTGAACATAGTGTACGAAATTAAAAATTGAAGAAAATTAATAACAGTGTCGGAGATAAAGGGGATGTCAATTTGAGCACACAGAGCCACGAGACCACTTCCAGAAAGATCATAGACTCTGAAAAGCTGACCTACAAAAGCCAGACCACCGCCATATCCATTTGACCTGGGATTCGAAATGCTCACAATCAACGGAAGGTATCCATGAATAGTGGCGGAGGTTTGTAGGGGCGGGGAGGGGAGGCCGACCCCCCGGATTTTCGCGCAGAAGTTCCGATTATATAGTATCCGTATAGAAAATTTTGAAAATATAGGGTTTCGACCCCCCGAAACTGGTTTTCGACCCCCCGAAACCAGTGACTTCCGAACCCCCGGTGACTTCCGACCCCCCGAACCTTCGGGTCAAGCTTCGCCACTGTCCATGAATGCTCGATTTAGGGGAGACACGATAATTTAAAAGGATACATACTCAGCACATTCGAATATCAAAACAATAGTAATAATACATGTGCAATCTTAACATTGGAAGAATAAAATAACCATGAAAATATTACCTACCGTGTTTGAACCAACAAATGATATAGGTTCAATGCCTTCAGCATATATATAGCATTCACAATGTCCTGCCTCAAACAAATATAGAAAAAAAAATCAGTAGATTAATATAAAAGCTCATATGTGTTACATTGCTTCTTTTTTTTTTTTTATATACATTTTTTTTTTTTTGAAAAATTATTACATTTTATTCAATACGATAAAACAAAATACGAAAGTTACATCATAATAGAAGGTAGACGTGCAACAAGCTGCGCCGCCACCCCTTTCTGAATAGCGAAACCTAGCCTACCAAAGACAAATCCTTGCCCCCTGGAGATGAACTATTGTTGTGGACGACCCGTTGGACCCTGGTCAAGAAACGAATAGCTTCTGGCGCTAGGGAGCCAAAGGTATCAAAGGCCAAAGGGACAAATACATGTTGGTTCTCTGCACAAGCTTTAGCATGTTTATCTACTTTCTTCGATTCCGCTTTTCTCGATGCTTGCGCAGCTACAAACCCTTCTTTAACAAAATTTTAACTAAAATGCGAACTCAATATTTTAAAAGACAGAAAAATAACACAGATACTATGATTTATAAAGAAGAACGTACATTGGTGCCACGAACAATACATAATACACAGCTAGGTAAACTGACATCTTTGCTAGTTCTGCAAGTATCATAAAAAAATACTTGTAATAAAGCACAATATATTCTCCCATTTAAAACAATTCATTGCAGCATCACCAACCAATAGACATACAACATGCTCAATCTTATGTGCAATTAGGGGTGTAAACGAGCCGAGCTACTCGCGAGCTACTTGAGTCTGGTTTGAAAAAAAGCTCGAGGCGAGCCGAGACTAACTGAGCTTGAGCCGGAGCCTAAAAATAAGCTCGTCTAGCAAATGAGCCAAAACGAGCCCACTACATATATAAGTTTTACTTAATATATTAAAAACATAATTAAATAATATACTAAAATTATTAGAATAGGAACCGTGTCCCTCTCCTATGATTATCACCAATATTTATAAGTACATGTCATCCCTATATTTATGGATAGGGATAATTACAATGAATACAAATCTAACCATACTTAATTTACAATATAATCATACTTAATATATAATGCTATTATACCCCGCAGTCGAAGCGGGAGGAGACCGGATGCTGAGATTGGATTTGAAGTCTTCAAAGAGAACTCGAGGCAAACCTTTAGTGAAGATATCTGCAATCTGGTAACGGGAGGGAACATGTAAAATCCGCACCTGTCCTCTTTGAACCTGCTCGCGAACAAAGTGGATATCAAGCTCAATGTGTTTTGTTTGCTGATGTTGGACTGGATTTCCTAACAAGTAAATAGCACTCACGTTGTCACAATATACTAATGTTGCACATGCCAAGGGGTGATATAATTCCAATAAAAGATTGCGCAACCAACAAATTCAACAACGACGTTTGCAACAACACGATATTCGGCCTCAGTGCTGGATCGTGAGACTGTGCTCTGGCGCTTAGAGGACCAGGAAATTAAGTTATCCCCGTAATAGATGCAGTATCCACTAGTGGAACGCCGTGTGTTAGGACAGCCGGCCCAATCGGCGTCCGTGTATGCAATGAGTGATGGAGTAGTGGACCGGCCCAAGGTTAAACTATACGAAATCGTCCCCTTAATGTAACGGATAATTCGTTTCAAAGCATTCCAGTGGGATAAACACGGAGAGTGCATGTGCATACAGACCTGCTGAACAACATATGTGATGTCAGGTCTCGTGAAAGTAAGGTACTGAAGTGCGCCAACCAAACTGCGATAAAGAGTGGGGTCATGAAATAAGTCACCTGTGGCGCTGAGTTTGGTGTTTGTATCCACCGGGGTGGCAACCGGGTTGCACGACTGCATGCCTGCCCGAGCAATAGTGTTCGTGCAGTATGTCTCCTGTGTAAGAAACATAGTATCCCGGTTGCGTGTGACAAAAATACTAAGAAAGTAGCTGAGAGGGCCGAGGTCCTTCATAGCAAATTCACTAGCATGTTTCGCCATGAGTCGACCTCGGAGTGTGGCAAAAGATGTGACAAGTAGAATGTCATCAACATATAGGAGCAAGAAAGTTGTATCAGTGCCCTGTATGTAAAGTGAAAAGAGAAGCATCACACCTGCTATGAGTAAATCCCAACATAAAAACGTAGCTAGTGAACCTTTGATACCATGCCCGAGGTGCATGTTTAAGCTCGTATAAAGACTTCTTTAATGAACAAACATAATGAGGAAAGTCTTTATTGCGAAACCCCATCGGCTGATACATATAAATGGTCTCGTTAAGAGTTCCATGAAGAAAGCCGTTGGTGACATCTAGTTGATGGACATCCCAACCCTTTGACAATGCAATAGAGAGAACCGTTCGTATCATAGCTGGCTTAACCACAGGACTAAAAGTCTCACCACAATCTATCCCAACCTGTTGTGTTCTACCATCGCACACAAGGCGTGCTTTGTACCGCTCCAATGTACCGTCCAACCTGTATTTATGTTTAAACAGCCACAAACTACGAATAACATTCATGTTGGGTTGCCTATGTACCAATTCCCATGTCCCGTTTCTAATTAATGCATTAAACTCAGTGGTCATAGCGGAGTACCATTTCGGAATAGTTAAGGCATCAGTGGGGTTTTTCGGGATTGGTTTAATGTTTTCGGTTGTGTTGTGGAGGTTAAATATTTGTTTCGGTTTGGAAATTCCACTCATCGACCTAGTGTGTATGATGCGGGTTGGTGGTTGTGTCGATGAGGCAGAGGTGGAGGAGGCGGTGGGCGAAGTGGACTGTTGCGGGAGGGTATTGGGCTCGATAGTGGGCTGCTATTGGACAGGAGGGACGGGTGGAATGGGAGGCACGGTATTGGGCTGTTGTAGGGAAGGAGTGTGGGCCGAAAGGTGTAATGGGCTTTGGCTAGATGTGGGGGAAGTGTTACGTGTTGATGGGCCGTTATTGTTTGGGCCGGGTGTAACAGGAGACGGATTAGGAGGAGGTATGGTTGGGGCATTTGTTGTGATGTGTGGTGTTAAATGATGAGGAAAGTGATCAGTAAAGAAATCATAGGAAGGTTTGGGATTGGTGGAGTGTGCGAATGGGAATATGGTTTCGTCGAAGACGACGTGCCGTGATATAAATATCTGATGCAAGTGTATGTCAAGGCAACGGTAACCACGGTGTGTGGGTGGGTATCCCAAAAATACACATGGGTGTGATCGATGGTCGAGTTTGTGAATGGTAGGTGGTGGGTTTAGAGGGTAACATAGACAACCAAAAATGCGAAGGTGGTCATATGAGGGTGTAGAGTTATATAAAAGTTCAGTGGGACTTTTGTTTTTGGTGGTTTTTTTGGGCAAGATATTTAGGAGGTATGTAGCAGTTTCAAGGACAAAGTGCCAAAGGTATGTTGGGAGTGATGCATGGGCAAGGAGGGTTCGAACCATGTTATTAATGGTACGAATTTTCCATTCGGCCTTGCCGTTTTGGGAGGAGGTGTAAGGGCAAGACAGGCGGTAAAGGATGCCGTTTGTGTTAAAAAAAAGGTTAGGAAGGTGTAATTGACATATTATTTGCCGTTATCACATTGAAATGTTTTAATGGTTCGTTCAAATTGTGTTTTGATATTTTTATTAGCAAATTGGGTGAATGTAGTAAATACATGCGACTTATTGGAGATGGGGACAGTCCATAAAAAATCAGTATAATCATCTAAAATTTGAACTAATTATGGGTGATGTCCATAAGTCGACATGGATAATATCGAAGGGTTGAATGGTGCAAGAAGTAGACGTAGAAAATGGTAAGCGAATACTTTTTCCATAAACACAAGACTGGCATACATTATTCTCAAAATTATTAAAGTCAATAGAACAAGAAATTTTTAAAGAATTTAAAGACGGGCGTCCTGGATGGCCAAGACGATGATGCCAGAGTTGTGAGGAGATAGCAGCAAATGCGGTTGGTGAGGAGGAGCCAGATCCCAAAACCAGAGGGTAGAGATCACCGTTGCTGTTGCACCGTCAGAGGGGGGCCTTGGTCTTGTAGTCCTTCACAAGAAAACCAAACGGGTCAAATTCCACAAACACAGAATTATCTGTAGTAAAGCGACGCACAGAAACAAGGTTTTTAAGTAATTTAGGTGAATATAGGACATTTTTTAATGTAAAAGGTGGGAAATGTTTGGGTAGGTATTTGGTGCCTATTCCTAAAACCGGAATGGTGTCGCCATTACCAACAATAATGTTTCGATGAATGCAAGAATTAGAAAAGGAATGAAAATCACCTTGGTCGTGAGACATTGTAGATGATGCTCCAGTGTCCATGAAGAGAGTCGGGTTCGGTTGCTGTAAAGACATCGTATACATGGCGTGCTCTATGTCAGTAAGAGACGTGTAAGGAACATGCAATCCATGGGATGGTCTTGGGCAAAGGAGTCCTTGAGCTGAGGTACTGGGTTTAGAAGAGGGTATCATGGACTCCTGATACCATATTAGAATAGGAACCGTGTCCCTCTCCTTTGATTATCACTAATATTTATAAGTACATGTTATCTCTATATTTATGGATATGGATAATTACAATGAATACAAATATAATCATACTTAATTTAGAATATAATCATACTTAATATATAATGCTATTAAAAAAGATGAAAAAATATATATGAGTTGAGCATGAGCTTGATAAACTTACTTATGAGCCGAACTTGAGCTTTAGAAACTATGCTCAAATCATGCTGCGCACGAGCTAGAGCTTTCATAACTTAAACAAGCTCGAGCTCGATTCAGGTTGTTGGAACCCTTATGTGCAATGCTTACTCGTCATCTTCCTCGACAACTGACCCCACACGTATCATTATGTGGGCTTCAAGTCTTCACATAACAATATTAAGCAAGATTCGGTAAGAGCATTTTCTAGTTGTCACACTATACAGCGTTGGGTGGGATGGAAGCTGAGCACTAACAAACCCTTGCTGCTCCAAAAGACCCTCTAGCCAGGTTGTACTTGCTGCATGCGGCCCAAGTGGGCCCACAAATGCACAAGGAATTCTAAATTGGAGAAAGTTCTAAATTGATGTGTATACTGCCTTGCAGATTAAACCCATTCATCTACAACAAACTTGACTGCACTATTGACCCAATACAGTGGCAATTAATTTTGTTCATATACCATAAGTTGAAAAAAAAAAACAATATAAAGAAAAGCTGAATACTGACCTTAGTGGTGAAGTAACGACTCGGAGCAACGGGACTCTTGTTGTTACGCGGTAATAATCAATTAGATAACACACAATTGTGTTTGTTAGAGTTGAGGTGTAATTGGGGCAAAAGAATTGATATAAAAGACAAATATTAGAGATGGTAGACGACATTATGGATACGTAAATCATTAAAAAATTATTAAAAATATTGAAAATTTAGAAATAAAAGACAACAAGATTTATCTAAAGTTTTAAAGAGGGAAAGTACTTACAGTCCACCAATCATGACCGTGTACTTTGTGGAAATCACAAGTTCTCCATTGGTGTAACCATGTCTTATAAAACAGCTTATGTACCACTAAAGAAGTGCACAACAACCAAACAATGTGAAGTAAGTTGCTCCTAATCCTAATCCTTTTGCAAATCCACTAATGTATTTAAGCGTTTGTGAAATTTTTAGTGTTACAAAGTAGCCTTGTAATGCTCTTGACTCACCAACGTATGGCAAAACGGTTCGAATTTATAAAACAGTTAACCTTCAATTCTGGGTGGAAGTTTCCTAAATTCAGCTTAAACTCATGTAATATCCACATATAAAAACATTAAAAGCCAAATTTTATTTATTTTCACAACTTAAAATTGGATTAAATTCAATACCAACATAGAAATCCATGAAAAGATTTTATTTTTTTTTTTGGAATTCATATCAAATTCATTGAAAAAGATATGAAAAATATTCATTATTAGGTTGAGTTGTTCCTTTATTTTAGCTCAATTTAGTGGACACTCACTTGAAAAAAAAAAAAAAAAAAGAGGATTAGTTTTTGTCTTGACGTCAATGATCTCCAGTTCAACTGGTTTAAGGTAGGGTGGATTTTCCCTTAAGGGTTCCCATTCTGAGGATATAATTTCGATCCATGCACACCACAAAAAAATTCCCCATGACGGTTTGAGCTTAGGCAAGGAGGACACCGGTGTATGGGTAAGGATTCAAACTTGGAACCGCTAGGTTATGGTTGTACAAGGATTTCCACTGAACTAAGCATTTCAAAAAAAAAAGTTTTTGTCTTGACGCATATAGAAAACAGGGGAACCTTGATTGTAATCTTGAATTTAACTCAAATTTGGAAATAAGTAGATCAAAAATTGATTATTTGGTATCTTAAAACAAAGGAAAATTGTTGATTTCTTAATATATTTCAGTGAACTTTAAAAAAAGAATTACCTACTAAAAAATGTTTCCAGTGTCTAAAATAGCTTCGCTTTTAAAAGACAATTTAGCTAATGTGGTCATATGAATAGCTCCAATCATAGAAATTAAAGGCACCACAGTGTCACAAGTGGTAGCAAAATACTGTGAAGCCCACCACAAATCCAAAAACAAATGTTGCCAAATACTGTATTAAAATTCCTAACTGCCAATCTGCCACACACAAAACACCCATAATTAGAACAATCTTTTATTTGTTTTTAGAATAATCAAACAACAAAAAATGATGTTTCTTGAGCCTTTTAACTTATGGCATCTTGAACTATGAAATCATTGGTATGAATAGCAAGCAAATACAACATCTGAACTTCAGACTTCAGTGTCATAGAACTTGATCAATGTCTTGACTTAGTGATGCTTCTAGATAAAAATTTTTTTTTGAACTTTAACTTTCATTAAAAATTGGTGCGTCCTTGTTAAAATATAAAGGTTGTATTAATTCATATGTTTAATTATAATTGTGTTATGGTCATTGCATGTTTCTAGGCTTATTAATGGTTGGTATTTTATGTTGGCTTTATGGGCTAAGTAATACTTGGATGAGGCCCAGTCTATGTAAGCCCATATTATGCCCCGTTAGTTTTGTTAGCCCATTTGTATTATTTCTGGGGTTAATGCTGATCGTTGGATGACTTTGGTGATCAACGGTTGATATTGTATTTCGAGTGTTGCTGGTGGAACTTTCGAGAGCTGCTATAAATAGATTATTCTTTCTCTCTCATATCATTCATTCAGTCTGTATTATCTCTCTCTGTATTTTCTAGGGTTTGTAAGTCTGTATTGTATCGTTCATCTTCTTGAGCTGTAAGGAGGTGAAGATAGTCTGGTCTTAGGGGTTACTTATCAGTAATCCTGTGTAGATCGATTGTTCGATCTGGTCATCTTCTTCATCTGGTCTGTAAGTTGTATTTGTGGATTATTTGTTTGATCAAGAGTCAACTGGTCTAATCAACCAGTTGAATCTATTATCATTTAGAATCTCTCTCGTTTGAGAGAGGTTCAGGGTTTGGGGGGAGTTTTTTCGTTTGGTTAATAATAAGATTTTGTCGCCTATTTTGTCACCTAATTTTGGTGTTATTCATCTTGTGTTGATACTGAGTTTGTGTAGGCTCAGTTTGTCTTTGTTGTTGTTTGATTCATAAAATTTTACGGTCCTCAAAAAGAGGACCGCCAAACCAAAAGAACCATATTACAACATATACAATGGAGATACCACCCACTCATTCTATAAAACATTTTTTAACCGACTTCTATTTTTGACCATAAGAATGATAAGGACTTGACACTAGCGACCACCTCATTCACCTTCGGATCTTTCTTGTTGAAAATCTTGTTGTTTCTAGCTCCTCATATCACCCAAAACGTCACTATGATGATACCTTGGATCAACTTTCTACCTGCCTTGTCTTTCACAACCTGTTTATACAATTCCAAAAGATCTCGAATACCAAAAGCTACTATTGTTTGCAGCCCACACCATTTGCCTATTGCGCTCCACACTCCAAACGAAAACCCACAACCCGTTGTAATGAGGATTCAAGATCATAATTACATAGGCCGCATACCTGATCTTCCACACATACATTTCTTCTCAGCAGTGACAGACGTAGGAATCCGATCCATCTCGGACCTCCAAGCAAAGATGTTGCAATTTAGAGGTACCCAATTGACCCATTTAAACCTATACCACTCACCATAATTTCTGTACTTCAGCATCAAATTTTTAACAGCCTTAACAGAGAATGGAACAGCTCCATTGCCGAACCACGACCACACATCACGCCTATTCATTATTCTTACCTGCTGCAGCTTCACACTCATAAGGGCCCATTCTGCAGAAACTTCAGCAGACGCAGAATCCATTCTGAGATTTTCTAGCTAAATCCGGTATAATTAAAAAACCGGTTTTTAAAACATTGATGGGTGTGAAACAGGTCAAAATGCTTCTGTTGACCATGAACACTTTTTTGTCAATCCTTTAATCTCTTCATAGATGACTATTACATATATACGATAACAGCAACTATATTGTTAAAGGAATAATCTAAAAACAATCTTTAGATAGAAGCTCACATAAAACTTGATGAGCGGTTAATCCATTGTCCCCGACATTGATTCAACACCGATAGCAGTTCTTTTTATAAGAAAGTGGTTGCGAAACAACAATCTCTGCTACTTCGTTATGGACAAATATGTAGGCGTTTTTTTATACATCCATGTATTACCCTTTGTTTGCATCGTCTTATCACTAATTACTGTGTGTACAGGGGGATGTTATACAGGCAAGCGTCCACTCTTTGGATAAAGATTTCTTTGAAAAGAAACTGACCCTGTTCTCATGCTACCTACTTGACAATTATATATGTACCGACAATCATTATGCTACCTACTTGACAAAAACATCAGTGACCCTAATACCTACTCCAGAGATATTCGCTTTGCACTACTTTAACTTCTGTCCATACGCAGACTTACCTCTTAGGACTGAGGAGAATCAGCCACCTAATCAGCCATATATTCTGATTGGTACTTTTTCATTACAAGAAGAATACAGCATATATCAACTTGGTCATATATTTTTATCTGTTCTTTAACTCATTTCCTATTGCTATTTATCTACCTTTATTTAACTTTTCATACATTTTACTTTGCAAACTACATTGGCAGGTTGGAAGACACTACACCAGGCACCACTAAAAAATGAAGCCGTACCTACGTGTCACATTGACAGACATCAGGTACCTTTAAACACCAACTTCGTATTCTGCATTATATTCTACATCAAAAAAGATGGTAACTTTCTTGCGTACTGCCACTAATGCAGTGGTCCTACTATTGACGTGCTCTATGGGAGGAGGTTCTACCACGCTTTGACAGACAGGCCATGTTAGACGCAAAAGAACCATACGCATAAGGGACGGCTACACCAACATAACCATTAATCAAAACTAACTGATAACAAAGAAAAAAATAGTCTAACTCGTCAAGTATTTACTGGTTCTCAAAAGTAATGAATATTGATGCTTTAACCACAACCATCAAACAAAAGTGTATGGATTTGGGTGCAAACCTCTTGGGACGACACGTGAATCATGTCAGCCATATAAGTGATGTTTCCTTTTTGTCTCTGGTCACCGTGTTTTGCTTCCTTTGCATCCATTCCCTTAAAAAAATATAAGCTATCAGTTTGACCCGTTACCTTTGTTGGCCAAGAAATGAATTTTCAGCGGATAATTTGATAAGAATACACGAAAACAATAAGATACACACTTGAACAAATGAATGTTTCGGACAAGTATTATTGAACAGGAAGTTTTACAAGGTTTTTGGATTGTTTGTGTACAATCTTGATAAAGAGTAAATGAAACATATTGAACAAATGATTGTTTCGGACAAGTATTATTGAACAGAAATGAATTTATATGTCTTGAACCGGTATGTTTGTTGGCAGTTATTGTCGAAACAACATGTCTGTTTTCTGTTTTGTTTGACTCCCACCGGTTCATTATTGCTGCCTAAATAACTGTAATTAACTGTCGAGGGCAATTTGGTCTTTTCACAATATGTCCCGCCTTTTTGTTTCTTGTTTGCTGCTGCTCCTGTACTGATTTGCTGACCCATTTGATTCTGATATGTTTGCAGCCAAATGTATCATTCCTGTTGTCTTCTGTTGCAGCCATCCATGTGTCCGAATTGATCCATATGTAAATCTTATTATCTAGCCTAAAGTATCTTACAATCTAAACTTATATCTAATGTTTAACACAGTGGCGAAGCTTGTCTCGAAGGTTCGGGGGGTCGGAAGTCACCGGGGGTTCGGAAGTTACTGGTTTCGGGGGGTCGAAACCCTATATTTTCAAAATTTTCTATACGTATACTATATAATCGGAACTTCTGCGCGAAAATCCGGGGGGGTCGGCCGCCCCTCCCCGCCCCTACAAACCTCCGCCACTGGTTTAACATACTAATATGTACAAACTTAATCATAAAACATAAAGTTATATTTACTAGTTTAACAACCTTAAAATAAAACCCATCAAAACTTCGCTTCTGAATCTGATTTCTGTTCGAGCTTGTGCCAACCACTGGAAGTTTGCCGCCACTGTTGGGTTCTCTCTGTCATTACCACCCTCTGTTACAAACCCATCGTTCCACCGCCGAAATAGGTGTTGCCATCAGTTCGGTCACTCGCATTCAGTTTGGGTCAGTACGATTCACAGTGAGATACCACTAATCAAGTAATCTTTCCCTTTTCAGTCCCAGGGATGATAACGCTAGAGTCAAAAGTTTGGAAGGAAGTTTTCTGCCTTCTCATCCAAGATACATACCGCATCTGCTGCATCTTTGGCTGCTCTAAACCGTCTAGACTGCTGCTGATTCACTTTTTTTACCACAACTTGAATGCCGCTTCCATGATACATAGTCATAGTTAACTAATTAATAATCTGTTTGACCAGCAGCTATGCAGTTGAAATCAACTTTTGACCTAATATTTGCAAAACATGTATCACATTTGACCAGCAGCTATGCAGTTGAAAATCAGCTTCTGGTGTCATCCTCGCGGGTTGGCAAGAAGAAACGATACTAACCAAACTTTGACATGAACCGAAAAAATATTGTCAAACACATGAATATATACATGATATGCAAAGATACTTTGACCCATTTAATATTTACTCGCCATATATCACATGTACGCCAACATTCCTACTATGTTTTGGTCCATTCAACCTGTTCTAACAACCTGATATACTTAAACCCATCTAATAATCTTTCTACTTTGACCCGTTTGATATTTATGCAGAACCAACAGAAACGATGTATGACTATTGGCCTAACAAAACATACAATGTTGCATTAGTCAACTGATGTTTTTAACCATTTACTATTTACACGCCATATATCGCATGCATTGCAACATTTAGCCTACTATATTTTAAACCATTTTAACTTGTTCTAACAACCTGGTATACAGGAACCCATCTAATAATTCCTATATATTCGTTTAGAAAGGATTGTATGACAATCGGCCTAATAAAACATACACCTCTCAAATTAACCAATTTTTCTAACTTGTATTTTTTATGAATTTGGTGTACCTGGTGCTGGGAATAGTATTTGCTTTGGTGCCAAATCAAGGTAACCAACAATAAGGTAATCCTAATACAACATTAAAAAAGTGAGGTGATTTGAATCATGCCAACACAGTCCCACCACAAACAAATACACAAAGCAGCCAATGTCATGGTGATTTTAGTTATGGCAACAACAATAATGGCTACTATTACCATTCCAATTATGGTCTTCATATTGTCAAATGATTATGCGCATGCTACTATATGAAGAAGATGGGTAAATGGTGATGGTTTGATTTATGAAAAGAAAATACAGAATGCACAATAGTTGTATATGTCACAAATACACCATTTCGACATCATCATACACGTGAAGCACAACACAAATGAAAAGCAAGCGCGAAGACAATGCATACTTATCAAAGACAGAACATAACAGAAACCGTCTGCATAAAAGACACAAATATTAGTAGCGCAGTTGAAAACAAAAATAACACAACCCAAAGTTGAAGAAGACATTTTCGATCACACAATATCCAGACAGCCAAACGACTAAAAAGCAAATTTTTACGCTACCATATAATAAGAAATTATCATGACTGTACCTGTATATAACCAACACATTTGACGTCATCAAACTGACAGGCATAAAATTCTGACATCAGAACACAATTACCTAAATAGAAATCATGATGATTGTAATTGTAGACAACCAACACAATTGATGCAGAATTCAAGTAAGCTGTAAGCATATCACATAAATAGTAAATCAAGATCCATTTTAAAAAAGAAATTGGATCGTCAAACTGATTCAAACAACTAATATTATACAGCTAATCAATCAAATGGTAGGCAAAATTCGAAAGCATTTCATCAAACACCTGGTAGGCATACCACTGTTACACTGCATATAGCTCACAGCTTGTGTTATGTTTCCTTGTTTATTACAAGTACTCACAATAATAAACATCATTTCAAGAAAGCATTGGAAAAAAAACACGGCTGAACAAAGACAAGAACCCGGGTGCATAACGTATTAGTCACATATGTAATATATCCCAAACTAAATAGCTTTTAAAAGCCCACAAATAAAGGGCTGATAAAAAAATAGAACCGACAGCAAAAAAGTACATGTGACCAATGATCATATGGTCTAACCATCACAAATGGTCTTATGTACAATTTATGTTTACTTGACAAAACTTGTCCGTTTTTCTTTTATATTATAATTGTAACGACATATAGCCCTATTTTTCTCCAATTTCAACCGAAACCAACTTTTATACATTACGCTAATAGGTGTGGGCCGTGGAGCCTGATGGGGCTTAGAGACCACTAGTAAAACCAAGGAAACCATTATTTTTGATGTGGCTTCTCTATTATTTTTTATGAAAAGAAAAAACAGAATGCATATCACATGGCACTACAATAAATCAGTATCCAAAAACAGAAAGCACAATAGTTGTATATGTCACAAATACGCAACTTCAACATCATCATACACGTGAAGCACAACACAAATGAAAAGCAAGCGCGAAGACAATGCATACTTATCAAAGACAGAAAATAACAAAAATCGCCTGCATAAAAGACACATACATTAGTAGCGCAGCAGAAAACAAAAATTAACACAACCAAAAGTTAAGGAAAATAGTTTCGATCACACAACATCCAGACAAGCGAACGACTAAAAAGCAAATTTTATGCTACCATATAATGTATATGACATCACAAAAAGACTACATAAACATAACTCATCATGACTGTATCTGTATATAACCAACACATTTGATGTAGAATTCAGCAGAGTATATCACAAAACAGTATTCAGTTATGTGAATCAATGAAACAGCTGGTAGGCATAAAATTATACACTGTATATAGTGCACTTATGACATCAGATTCAGAACACAATTACCTAAACAGAAATCATGATGACTGTAATTGTACACAACCAACACAATTTATGCAGAATTCAGGTAAGCATATCACAAAAATAATAAATCAAGATCCGTTTGAAAAAAAATATGATCATCAAACTGATTCAAACAACTAATAAGATACAGCTAATCAATCAAATAGTTGGCAAAATTCGAAAGCATTTCATCAAACACTTGGTAGGCATACCACTGTTACACTGCATATAGCTCACAGTTTGTGTTACGTTTCCTTGTTCATTACAAGTACTCTCAATACCCAACATCATTTCAAGAAAGCATTGGAAAAAAACACGGCTGAACAAAGACAAGAACCCGGATGCATAACGTATCAGTCACATATGTAATATATCCCAAACTAAATAGCTTTTAAAAGCCCACAAATAAAGGGCTGATAAAAAAATAGAAGCGACAACCCAACATAAAAAATAGAACCGACAGCACAAAAGTACATGTGACCAATGATCATATGGTCTAACCATCACAAATGGTCTTATGTACAATTAATGTTTACTTGACAAAACTTGTCCGTTTTTCTTTTATATTATAATTGTAATGATATATAGCCCTATTTTTTTTCTCTCCAATTTTAACCTAAACCAATTTTTATACATTACACTAATAGGTGTGGGTCGTGGAGCCTGATGTGGCTTAGAGACCACTAGTAAAACCAAGGAAACCATTATTTTTTATGTGGCTTCCCGTCCACAGGCCTTTTACCACAGCCACATCAAAACCTAATCATAATCAAGTGGGCTTAGTAGATTACATTTAAACACTTGAAAACAAATTTATACCCAGAGAATAATAGTAAACAGACCTGATACATAGTCAAGCTAGTTTAGTCACTTTTTCTTTATACTTTTAAAATCTAAACACATTAGGTAATTAACTACAAAGTCTACAATCATTTTGAATGATTTTTTTTTTCTTGTATGGGCTTACAACTTACAAGGGGTGCTTCTGGTGTCATCCTCGCGAGTTGGCAGGAAGAATCGACACCAACCGAAATTTGACACGAACCCAGAGAATATTGTCAAACGCATGAATTTATACATGACATGCAAAGATACTTTGACCCATTTTAATATTTACTCGCCATATATCACATGTACGCCAACATTTAACCTACTATGTTTTGGTCCATTCAACCTGTTCCAACGACCTGATATACTTAAACCCATCTAATAATCCCTATATTTTGACTCGTTTAGTATTTATGCGGAAGCAAGAGAAGGGATTGTATGACAAACGGCCTAATAAAACATACACCGCTCAAAGTGAGCAATTTTTCTAACTTGTATTTTTATTGAGCTGGGATTGACGAATTTGGTGTACCTGGTTCTGGGAATAGTATTCGCTTTGGTGCCAAATCAAGGTAACCAACAATAAGGTATTTACTAATACTATCACAGACAAATAATCATACCAACACATTCCCATCACAAACAAATAGTAGCGCAGCAGAAAAAAATAAAAAAAAAAAGAAAATAACACAACCCAAAGTTGAGGAAGACATTCTCGATCAAAAAACATCCCGATGGCCAAATGACATCACAAAATGATTACATAAACATAAATCAGCATGACTGTACCTGTATATAACCAACACATTTGATGCAGAGGGAAAAAATCAAGATCTGTTTTAAAAAAAAAAAAAAAATTATTTCTAATATGCAGATCCCAAACGTCATCATACAGTCATGTTTACTGCAGCTACTCAAAATTAAAAAAAAAAAAAAACAAATGGTAGGGAAAAATAAAAAAAAAAACATTTTATTTCAAAATCCATTTTGTTTATAGTTCACATTCTGTTTCAACATCTATGTTTACTGCAGCTACTCACAATAAGCAACATCAATTAAATTCATTTATAACATCACAAAACGATTCCGTAAACAGAAATCATCATGACTATAGAGGACATTTGATGCAGAATTTAGCTAAGTATATCACAATAACATTAGCTAATAATATAATATACAGTTATGTGAATTCCTAGACAGCAAGTAGCTAATAATATAATATACACTGCATATAGTTTACATTTTATTTCAACATCTACTCACAATAACCAGCATCATTCAAGTGCACTTATGACATCATAAAACGGTTACCTAAATAAAAATAGGATCATCAAACTGGTTCAAAATAGCTAATAATATACAGCTAATCAGTCAAATAGTAGGCAAAATTCGAAAGCATTTCATCAAACACCTGGTAGGCATACCACTTATACACCGCATATAGCTCATGTTTTATTTCAACTTCCTTCTTCATTGCAAGTACTCAACATACCCAACATCATTTTACCTGATAAATTCACCTCTGTTTGCACAATGGTACATTTTTAAGAAAGCACTGGAACAAAAAAGAAGAAAAAACACAGCTGAACAAAGATAAGAACCCGGGTGCATAACATACCAGTCCACAAATAAAGGGCAGGTAAAAAAAATTAGAACCAACAAATAAATAATAAAATAAAATATATTAATATATAATATAATGCTCGGAATCTGTTTTCTAAAATCCTACAAAGACATTGACTGGAACTAAGGTATTTCTTTTAATAAAAGTTGATACAACATATTACATAACAAAATTAATAAACAATACAAGCCAAACTAGTCAAAATAATTGACTGGACACACACACACATAACAAAATTACAATAGTATGGATCAATGCACCAAAGTAGAAGCTAAAGAGCTTCATCAGTTGACAAATGAAGAAGCACACCTATAATGATGAAATGCAAAGTCACACCCCTCCAAGCACTTAAAGATCATCCTGTACTGCAATTGGTAAGGACAATTAATGCACTTGCCATCAGTCTCAAGCCCTTGAACAAAGGCCAAGCGGTGTGGGTGATCTTTGATCTCAAGCGTTCCTCCAAATTTGACATTGAGAAACGTATAGACGCATTTGGAAATATCAGCATATGTATTTTGCTCACATTGAAGTATTAAGGGGGCACAAGCAGCATGAATTGACTGGGCACATGTAGAGCAATGATAGAACCACTTCCAAGGGGTAAATTCATCCTCACATATTTCACAAAAGTATTTGTCAATATGGTTCTCTGCTGGTTCGTATCTTAGGGTCAAAGGGTGTTTATCAATCTTATGCTTTATTATTCTAGGCAATAACAGAGCACACTCTACATGAATGTAGAAATCACAAGACGGACAATGAAATACCAGATTCCTCCAGTTCACCCCATATTTGCATGCTTTGCAATACTTTACTGATTGTCCTTCTGAAGGTTTCACTATTGATAGGAGATGATTTGGATGAGAGTCATGTGTGATTTCTTTAGGTATGAATGCACAATTGATATCAACATAATAATTACATTTTGTGCATCCATATGCGAAACCATTGGATGATAACTCGCAAACGGCACACTCGAAGACACCAAAGAACTTACCAGGTATTTTAGGCAGAAGAACAAGAGTATGCTTAGGATGGCCCACGTAGTCTTGTACTTCAGGTGGTAGTTTGGCGCACCACTCATGAAGAACGAAACAACATTGTTCATCACCATCTTGGCAACACGTGTATAACGGTATTGACATGATAGGTTTCACGCATCCATCACATAACAATTGAGTTCTTTTCATGGGGTCGTGTAGAGAAACGCTACCTGATGTTTGCTTGTCGAAAAGTCTGAGTGGGTGTTGATGGCTATTACGGATAATCATCTCACCATCAGGTTGTTTGGAGTTACTGATCAACCCATGTTGATTAGACATATAACGCTTCACAAGGTTGTTGCCTTCATCTTGAAATGGACAATGGAGCAGATTTGGATGCTCATCTTCCTTGAAATTTTTGAAAGTTTTGCCAAGGCCTGGTGAAGAATGATATACTTGAAATTAGACTAAGACACAAACAAAAAGAATAATAAAAAAAAAGAAGAAGAGAATACTCACTTGTAGTTGTGAAGATAGACATAAATGGCTCTCTCTTTGAAGTCACACAATCAAAATGCACGTAATAATAACATTTATCGCATTTGTAAATCCATAAATGAGGATAGAACCTGTTACCACAGACCCTACAACGTGGATCATATTTAGCTTTTTGATCTAAAATAGGAAAGGAATAGGCAAGGGTAAGTAGATGTGAATGAGTGAAAGTCCCATCAGTATGATTTTGTATTAGTAATTTGGGTGGCAGCAATGCACAGTCCAGGTGGATAAAAAATCTGGGACAAGTGGTACATTGAAAGAAGACCCTTCATGATTATTACGACATGCTACACAAGGTAAGATGTTTTTGTGTCCCAGTATTCGCTCTAGTTGGTGAGGGTGACTATGGTGGTTTATCTTCTGCTCCAACAAAGTAGTACAAATTATATCCATTTCAAAATCACAGCTACCACAATAATACAGAGATATACTCTTCTGCATAAGGTTGCAGATTCGGCACTTATACTCATAGTTACCTGAATAAAATTCAAGAGTATGGCCAGGATGAAACGGGTGATTTTGTAAGGTACGTGGTAGTTCTGCACAGAACTTGTGCAATGAGTAGTCACAAGCCTTGCAGGAGTAGTAACACAAATGGAATGACCAGATCTGTTCCTCACAAAGGCTGCACTGACGATCTTCCTCCACAAATTCAACTTCATCTTCAACCTCATGCTCGTCCTCATCCTCATCATCATCGACGTTTTCTTTTTTGTGAGTCGGCTGCTGCAGATACACAAGGTTGAGCGGATGCTCGTGACGAAAGTGATGGATAGTGTCCACAGCAACTACATAAATAACATATATGTTTATGTTAGACTAAATTACTATTCGAATGTAACCAAGTCATGATTTCAAGATCTACTAACAAATTGAACAGACTGAGATGAACAGAATAACATGAATTTTTACACAAATCGTGTATTCTGTATCATATTAACCTATTTGGTGGTACCATCAATGATTAATCGGATTAGATATGTAAAACACAAGAAATAAAAAAAAAGAACTTGATTATTGTTTGAGAAATCTGATGAAAACCATCTGTTTTGTCGACCAATCTGATTATTGTCTCATATCTGATCCGTTTTTGTTTTTAGAAAACAATCAGACCCTAACCCAAATCAACAGTCTGATCGGTTACCAGGCCCAATAAGATTAATCATTAAATCTAAAGTATTAAGCCCACTTAATGTTTGTTAATAAGGCCCAAAGTCTTGGTTTTCATAGCAGCAATCCCATTTTTTTATAAATATAATTTATAAATACTAACCGGTTGTTAAAAAAGGCAGAATTCTCACATCTCCTAACTCGTTTATTTTTACTAACTTGTTTATTTTTTTTTAACAAGACCTACTTAGTCAACAACTTAATCCAATAACACTCTAATTACGGCGATAACACTAAATTACCAACATTTAGTGGTAATGTGTGAAAAAGACAACTATTGTTTTTTTTTCCTGTAAATCTAGGCTATGCTCAAGATGTAATCTATATGGTTGTATTATATGGTTAAATTTCATAGGAAATTAGAACTCATGAGATTTGGGAATCGTAAAGGGACATCTACTTTGGTATGATACTTATTATAATATTTTGTGTTGGTCTAGGTGAATCAATGTTAGTAGATGATATTTATTTCATTATCCAAAATCCACATAATACATGCATGTTGAACAACATTGAGTTGGTTTTTGGTATGTGTTTGTGATCAACTTCTAATAAAATTAGGTAATTTCAATCACCTAAAATTCTAGATAGAGACTCATTAATACTCACGAGAAATACACAAACCTGACCAAATACCCAATAACTATATTAGATACACTTTTAGATGTGTGCTCACATATATAAAGAAAGATATCATACTTTATTTTTTAATACAAAATAATAACTAAAGCGCACTTATCTCCATCAACCTATTTTTTATTTCTTAAATGACAACCAAAATTAAGCATATATAAAGAAAACGAGACATACCAATTGAAGAGTCCATTAAGGAGCAAGCTGAATACTAAATTGAAGACACACTAATGCACAGTTAATTTTCTTCTCAGATTGATGAGAAAGTATAATACTACAAATGAAGGAGCAAGTTGAATACTAAATTGAAGACACACTAATGCACATTATATAGGAGAAGAGAGGAATATATTTTGGTTACACTTACAAGCAAGGAATTATCTTTTAAATAAGAAATCTCATTCATGTCTTCCAACCCCACATTGTTATTCCATCCTTCCACAACATCCTTGCATATTTACACTTTTATTATACTTGATTCTTTGATTGAATTGGAAGTAAATAAATTTAATTCAACCATTAATTTTATTTTACACCAATGTGTATAGGTTGGAGGGTGTGTGTAATTCGCATCATTACTACACTATGTTATGTGGTTCTTATGGTTTTTATTTAAAATATTTGTTTAATTACTTGTGTGTGTGTTCTTTGTTTATGTATGCAACACAGACAAAGATGATAGGGTGGGGTATGGGTCGAGCGTGGCTAATCCTATACCTGTACTCGGTTGTAAATCTAGTCTTATACCAGACAACCTAAAAGACACAATGATATAACGCAAATTCTAGAACTACAAGCTAAAATCCAAAAAAAAAAAAAAAACAAAAACCTAAAAACCAAGATCATAGGGTTCAATGAGACGGTTCCACTGCCGCTTGAATGAGTTCAATCGGAGTCCGTTTGATACCCTTCCTATGACTTCCTACCTTATTCAATGTACATCTGCTCCTAACCCTTTGCAAATTTGTAACATGATTGGTTTCTAATGGTAAGTAATGTAAAAGATTATTTTGTTAATACTTTAGTTATAATTAGTGAGATGAAAGCCACATGATGCAGCGGATGGGGCGTTTTTAGGCAGGTGGTGCACTCGCTATAGAAAAAAATAGGAAACCAAAAACATTTTCATAATATTCCGAAAACGTGTTTATTTTTTAATACAAAATAATAACTAAAGCGCACTTATCTCCATCAACCTATTTTTTATTTCTTAAATGACAACCAAAATTAAGCATATATAAAGAAAACGAGACATACCAATTGAAGAGTCCATTAAGGAGCAAGCTGAATACTAAATTGAAGACACACTAATGCACAGTTAATTTTCTTCTCAGATTGATGAGAAAGTATAATACTACAAATGAAGGAGCAAGTTGAATACTAAATTGAAGACACACTAATGCACATTATATAGGAGAAGAGAGGAATATATTTTGGTTACACTTACAAGCAAGGAATTATCTTTTAAATAAGAAATCTCATTCATGTCTTCCAACCCCACATTGTTATTCCTTCCTTCCACAACATCCTTTCATATTTACACTTTTATTATACTTGATTCTTTGATTGAATTGGAAGTAAATAAATTTAATTCAACCATTAATTTTATTTTACACCAATGTGTATAGGTTGGAGGGTGTGTGTAATTCGCATCATTACTACACTATGTTAAGTGGTTCTTATGGTTTTTATTTAAAATATTTGTTTAATTACTTGTGTGTGTGTTCTTTCCTTGTTTATGTATGCAACACAGACAAAGATGATAGGGTGGGGTATGGGTCGAGCGTGGCTAATCCTATACCTATACTCGGTTGTAAATCTTGTCTTATACCAGACAACCTAAAAGACACAATGATATAACGCAAATTCTAGAACTACAAGCTAAAATCCAAAAAAAAAAAAAAACAAAAACCTAAAAACCAAGATCATAGGGTTCAATGAGACGGTTCCACTGCCGCTTGAATGAGTTCAATCGGAGTCCGTTTGATACCCTTCCTATGACTTCCTACCTTATTCAATGTACATCTGCTCCTAACCCTTTGCAAATTTGTAACATGATTGGTTTCTAATGGTAAGTAATGTAAAAGATTATTTTGTTAATACTTTAGTTATAATTAGTGAGATGAAAGCCACATGATGCAGCGGATGGGGCGTTTTTAGGCAGATGGTGCACTCGCTATAGAAAAAAATAGGAAACCAAAAACATTTTCATAATATTCCGAAAACGTGTTTGGTTTATTGGTTTTTTAGTTAGACAATAAAAGTAAAACAGGATTTTAAAAATTATTAGAAGTTGTTTACTTTAGTTTAATTTAAGTTATATAGATAGAAAAAAAAAGGCAAAAGAAAAAGGGAAAGAAAAGAAAAGAGAAAAGATGTGATATGTGGGGTTACATCGTAGATATTAGATTATACAGTGTGGGGCGTAGAATGGGGATGTGAAGCCCCTCCACGCCTCCAACACCACCCCGTGTGTGGCGTAGAAGCCAACGTGGGGGCAAAGGTGAGGGTGATGTAGATGGTTGTGGTTGGTTGTTGGATTATGGACGGTTGGGATTAAAAAATCTCGACGCCACTCTTCCACGCCACCACCACCCTGTGGTTTTTTAGGCTTGGATGGAAATTCCCACTCTATTGATATGGATGGCACATGTCTCTCCATGCCTCATTCACCCCCTTGACCATGTCAATATCCTTAAGAGGTGTAGAGGTCCCGCCCAGACTTAGAACCCGCACATCTTAAAGAGGCAAGTGCCAACTTTTTGCTTTAAACCATCAAGCCAAGCAATCACTTCGGTTAGTTATACGAACACATGATAATATATATATATACATATATATATATATGTGTGTGTGTGTGTGCGCGTATGTATATGTATAGCTAGTGGGTTATATTCACACTTTGCAGCAGGCAGTGAACTGACTTTTAATAAGATTTAGAAGACTGAAACATTGTAAAAAAAAATCAAATTGTATATTAAAAAATCAAGGAAAAAAATTACGTCCTTATAAAATTTCTAAGATACATATTCTAAATACTAGTGGGAATGCCCACGCGTTGCGGCGGGTGTCTCAGTTCATATCAGATTCAATGATGGTGTCTTTTACAAATGTTGGTGTTAAAGCATGAAGTTTGTTACTTACAAAAGCTAACATGCCACACTAACCTTTATAAAAAAATGTATTTTATTAGTGAGAGTAAAGGGTAGATATACAAAAGCATATTGCTACTATTTAAATTGACCCATAGTTACATAACATCTATCAATTCTCCATCAAGATATTGGGCATTGCTGCTTAGATTGGCTAGAAATTATCACAATAAAATGAATTGCATGTAACAACATACAGAGTATAAACCTTTTTTGGAATTTGGGTTATTAATTTTCAGGTTATATGCATAATTACTTAATGGAACTATTACGTCTCCATTTTTCTTTCCTACACCACAAAAGACTATAACCATGATAATAATATCATGTAGAATTATTAACAATAAAAAATAAAACTTTAAGAAATTAAAAATAGAAAAAAAAAACCATTAAACATTCTTAAATGTTTTCTTTATCACCAAACCCTATTTGAACTCCAATGTACCGTACATATAACTAAATAACTAAGCAATAATCCAATATTCCCACCAACTCTTTTAGAGACTATTCCAACATATATATAACAGAGTGCAATTTCATGAGTGTACACATAAAGCTCAAACCCTATAAGTGAGAATTAATTAGCATGCATTTACAATTTACTATTAAAACATGTATAAACCAGGAAGGACTATCAATTTGAACATAGTGTATGAAATTAAAAATTGAAGAAAATTAATAAAAGTGTTGGAGATAAAGGGGATGTCAATTTGAGTACACATAGCCACGAGACCCCTTCCAGAAAGACCAGACTCTGAAAAGCTGACCTACAAAAGCCAGACCACCGCCATATCCATTTGACCTCGGATTCAAAATGCTCAATATCAACGGAAGGTTTCCATGAATGCTCGATTTAGGGGAGACGCGATAATTTAAAAGATACATACTCAGCACATTCGAAATTCAAAACAATAGTAATAATACATGTGCAATCTTAACATTGGAAGAATAAAAAACCATGAAAATATTACCTACCGTGTTTGAACCAACAAATAATATAGGTTCAATGCCTTCAGCATCACATATAGCATTCACAATGTCCCGCCTCAAACAAATATAGAAAAAAATCAGTAGATTAATATAAAAGCTCATATGTGTTACATTGCTTCTTTAACAAAATTTTAACTAAAATGCGAACTCAATATTTTAAAAGACAGAAAAATAACACAGATACTATGATTTATAAAGAAGAACGTACATTGGTGCCACGAACAATACATAATACACAGCTAGGTAAACTGACATCTTTGCTAGTTCTGCAAGTATCATAAAAAAATACTTGTAATAAAGCACAATATATTCTCCCATTTAAAACAATTCATTGCAGCATCACCAACCAATAGACATACAACATGCTCAATCTTATGTGCAATTAGGGGTGTAAACGAGCCGAGCTACTCGCGAGCTACTTGAGTCTGGTTTGAAAAAAAGCTCGAGGCGAGCCGAGACTAACTGAGCTTGAGCCGGAGCCTAAAAATAAGCTCGTCTAGCAAATGAGCCAAAACGAGCCCACTACATATATAAGTTTTACTTAATATATTAAAAACATAATTAAATAATATACTAAAATTATTAGAATAGGAACCGTGTCCCTCTCCTATGATTATCACCAATATTTATAAGTACATGTCATCCCTATATTTATGGATAGGGATAATTACAATAATTACAATGAATACAAATCTAACCATACTTAATTTACAATATAATCATACTTAATATATAATGCTATTATACCCCGCAGTCGAAGCGGGAGGAGACCGGATGCTGAGATTGGATTTGAAGTCTTCAAAGAGAACTCGAGGCAAACCTTTAGTGAAGATATCTGCAATCTGGTAACGGGAGGGAACATGTAAAATCCGCACCTGTCCTCTTTGAACCTGCTCGCGAACAAAGTGGATATCAAGCTCAATGTGTTTTGTTTGCTGATGTTGGACTGGATTTCCTAACAAGTAAATAGCACTCACGTTGTCACAATATACTAATGTTGCACATGCCAAGGGGTGATATAATTCCAATAAAAGATTGCGCAACCAACAAATTCAACAACGACGTTTGCAACAACACGATATTCGGCCTCAGTGCTGGATCGTGAGACTGTGCTCTGGCGCTTAGAGGACCAGGAAATTAAGTTATCCCCGTAATAGATGCAGTATCCACTAGTGGAACGCCGTGTGTTAGGACAGCCGGCCCAATCGGCGTCCGTGTATGCAATGAGTGATGGAGTAGTGGACCGGCCCAAGGTTAAACTATACGAAATCGTCCCCTTAATGTAACGGATAATTCGTTTCAAAGCATTCCAGTGGGATAAACACGGAGAGTGCATGTGCATACAGACCTGCTGAACAACATATGTGATGTCAGGTCTCGTGAAAGTAAGGTACTGAAGTGCGCCAACCAAACTGCGATAAAGAGTGGGGTCATGAAATAAGTCACCTGTGGCGCTGAGTTTGGTGTTTGTATCCACCGGGGTGGCAACCGGGTTGCACGACTGCATGCCTGCCCGAGCAATAGTGTTCGTGCAGTATGTCTCCTGTGTAAGAAACATAGTATCCCGGTTGCGTGTGACAAAAATACTAAGAAAGTAGCTGAGAGGGCCAAGGTCCTTCATAGCAAATTCACTAGCATGTTTCGCCATGAGTCGACCTCGGAGTGTGGCAAAAGATGTGACAAGTAGAATGTCATCAACATATAGGAGCAAGAAAGTTGTATCAGTGCCCTGTATGTAAAGTGAAAAGAGAAGCATCACACCTGCTATGAGTAAATCCCAACATAAAAACGTAGCTAGTGAACCTTTGATACCATGCCCGAGGTGCATGTTTAAGCCCGTATAAAGACTTCTTTAATGAACAAACATAATGAGGAAAGTCTTTATTGCGAAACCCCATCGGCTGATACATATAAATGGTCTCGTTAAGAGTTCCATGAAGAAAGCCGTTGGTGACATCTAGTTGATGGACATCCCAACCCTTTGACAATGCAATAGAGAGAACCGTTCGTATCATAGCTGGCTTAACCACAGGACTAAAAGTCTCACCACAATCTATCCCAACCTGTTGTGTTCTACCATCGCACACAAGGCGTGCTTTGTACCGCTCCAATGTACCGTCCAACCTGTATTTATGTTTAAACAGCCACAAACTACGAATAACATTCATGTTGGGTTGCCTATGTACCAATTCCCATGTCCCGTTTCTAATTAATGCATTAAACTCAGTGGTCATAGCGGAGTACCATTTCGGAATAGTTAAGGCATCAGTGGGGTTTTTCGGGATTGGTTTAATGTTTTCGGTTGTGTTGTGGAGGTTAAATATTTGTTTCGGTTTGGAAATTCCACTCATCGACCTAGTGTGTATGATGCGGGTTGGTGGTTGTGTCGATGAGGCAGAGGTGGAGGAGGCGGTGGGCGGAGTGGACTGTTGCGGGAGGGTATTGGGCTCGACAGTGGGCTGCTATTGGACAGGAGGGACGGGTGGAATGGGAGGCACGGTATTGGGCTGTTGTAGGGAAGGAGTGTGGGCCGAAAGGTGTAATGGGCTTTGGCTAGATGTGGGGGAAGTGTTACGTGTTGATGGGCCGTTATTGTTTGGGCCGGGTGTAACAGGAGACGGATTAGGAGGAGGTATGGTTGGGGCATTTGTTGTGATGTGTGGTGTTAAATGATGAGGAAAGTGATCAGTAAAGAAATCATAGGAAGGTTTGGGATTGGTGGAGTGTGCGAATGGGAATATGGTTTCGTCGAAGACGACGTGCCGTGATATAAATATCTGATGCAAGTGTATGTCAAGGCAACGGTAACCACGGTGTGTGGGTGGGTATCCCAAAAATACACATGGGTGTGATCGATGGTCGAGTTTGTGAATGGTAGGTGGTGGGTTTAGAGGGTAACATAGACAACCAAAAATGCGAAGGTGGTCATATGAGGGTGTATAGTTATATAAAAGTTCAGTGGGACTTTTGTTTTTGGTGGTTTTTTTGGGCAAGATATTTAGGAGGTATGTAGCAGTTTCAAGGACAAAGTGCCAAAGGTATGTTGGGAGTGATGCATGGGCAAGGAGGGTTCGAACCATGTTATTAATGGTACGAATTTTCCATTCGGCCTTGCCGTTTTGGGAGGAGGTGTAAGGGCAAGACAGGCGGTAAAGGATGCCGTTTGTGTTAAAAAAAAAGGTTAGGAAGGTGTAATTGACATATTATTTGCCGTTATCACATTGAAATGTTTTAATGGTTCGTTCAAATTGTGTTTTGATATTTTTATTAGCAAATTGGGTGAATGTAGTAAATACATGCGACTTATTGGAGATGGGGACAGTCCATAAAAAATCAGTATAATCATCTAAAAACTGAACTAATTATGGGTGATGTCCATAAGTCGACATGGATAATATCGAAGGGTTGAATGGTGCAAGAAGTAGACGTAGAAAATGGTAAGCGAATACTTTTTCCATAAACACAAGACTGGCATACATTATTCTCAAAATTATTAAAGTCAATAGAACAAGAAATTTTTAAAGAATTTAAAGACGGGCGTCCTGGATGGCCAAGACGATGATGCCAGAGTTGTGAGGAGATAGCAGCAAATGCGGTTGGTGAGGAGGAGCCAGATCCCAAAACCAGAGGGTAGAGATCACCGTTGCTGTTGCACCGTCAGAGGGGGGCCTTGGTCTTGTAGTCCTTCACAAGAAAACCAAACGGGTCAAATTCCACAAACACAGAATTATCTGTAGTAAAGCGACGCACAGAAACAAGGTTTTTAAGTAATTTAGGTGAATATAGGACATTTTTTAATGTAAAAGGTGGGAAATGTTTGGGTAGGTATTTGGTGCCTATTCCTAAAACCGGAATGGTGTCGCCATTACCAACAATAATGTTTCGATGAATGCAAGAATTAGAAAAGGAATGAAAATCACCTTGGTCGTGAGACATTGTAGATGATGCTCCAGTGTCCATGAAGAGAGTCGGGTTCGGTTGCTGTAAAGACATCGTATACATGGCGTGCTCTATGTCAGTAAGAGACGTGTAAGGAACATGCAATCCATGGGATGGTCTTGGGCAAAGGAGTCCTTGAGCTGAGGTACTGGGTTTAGAAGAGGGTATCATGGACTCCTGATACCATATTAGAATAGGAACCGTGTCCCTCTCCTTTGATTATCACTAATATTTATAAGTACATGTTATCTCTATATTTATGGATATGGATAATTACAATGAATACAAATATAATCATACTTAATTTAGAATATAATCATACTTAATATATAATGCTATTAAAAAAGATGAAAAAATATATATGAGTTGAGCATGAGCTTGATAAACTTACTTATGAACCGAACTTGAGCTTTAGAAACTAAGCTCAAATCATGCTGCGCACGAGCTAGAGCTTTCATAACTTAAACAAGCTCGAGCTCGATTCAGGTTGTTGGAACCCTTATGTGCAATGCTTACTCGTCATCTTCCTCGACAACTGACCCCACACGTATCATTATGTGGGCTTCAAGTCTTCACGTAACAATATTAAGCAAGATTCGGTAAGAGCATTTTCTAGTTGTCACACTATACAGCGTTGGGTGGGATGGAAGCTGAGCACTAACAAACCCTTGCTGCTCCAAAAGACCCTCTAGCCAGGTTGTACTTGCTGCATGCGGCCCAAGTGGGCCCACAAATGCACAAGGAATTCTAAATTGGAGAAAGTTCTAAATTGATGTGTATACTGCCTTGCAGATTAAACCCATTCATCTACAACAAACTTGACTGCACTATTGACCCAATACAGTGGCAATTAATTTTGTTCATATACCATAAGTAGAAAAAAAAAACAATATAAAGAAAAGCTGAATACTGACCTTAGTGGTGAAGTAACGACTCGGAGCAACGGGACTCTTGTCGTTACGCGGTAATAATCAATTAGATAACACACAATTGTGTTTGTTAGAGTTGAGGTGTAATTGGGGCAAAAGAATTGATATAAAAGACAAATATTAGAGATGGTAGACGACATTATGGATACGTAAATCATTAAAAAATTATTAAAAATATTGAAAATTTAGAAATAAAAGACAACAAGATTTATCTAAAGTTTTAAAGAGGGAAAGTACTTACAGTCCACCAATCATGACCGTGTACTTTGTGGAAATCACAAGTTCTCCATTGGTGTAACCATGTCTTATAAAACAGCTTATGTACCACTAAAGAAGTGCACAACAACCAAACAATGTGAAGTAAGTTGCTCCTAATCCTAATCCTTTTGCAAATCCACTAATGTATTTAAGCGTTTGTGAAATTTTTAGTGTTACAAAGTAGCCTTGTAATGCTCTTGACTCACCAACGTATGGCAAAACGGTTCGAATTTATAAAACAGTTAACCTTCAATTCTGGGTGGAAGTTTCCTAAATTCAGCTTAAACTCATGTAATATCCACATATAAAAACATTAAAAGCCAAATTTTATTTATTTTCACAACTTAAAATTGGATTAAATTCAATACCAACATAGAAATCCATGAAAAGATTTTTTTTTTTTTTTTTGGAATTCATATCAAATTCATTGAAAAAGATATGAAAAATATTCATTATTAGGTTGAGTTGTTCCTTTATTTTAGCTCAATTTAGTGGACACTCACTTGAAAAAAAAAAAGAGGATTAGTTTTTGTCTTGACGTCAATGATCTCCAGCTCAACTGGTTTAAGGTAGGGTGGATTTTCCCTTAAGGGTTCCCATTCTGAGGATATAATTTCGATCCATGCACACCACAAAAAAATTCCCCATGACGGTTTGAGCTTAGGCAAGGAGGACACCGGTGTATGGGTAAGGATTCAAACTTGGAACCGCTAGGTTATGGTTGTACAAGGATTTCCACTGAACTAAGCATTTCAAAAAAAAAAGTTTTTGTCTTGACGCATATAGAAAACAGGGGAACCTTGATTGTAATCTTGAATTTAACTCAAATTTGGAAATAAGTAGATCAAAAATTGATTATTTGGTATCTTAAAACAAAGGAAAATTGTTGATTTCTTAATATATTTCAGTGAACTTTAAAAAAAGAATTACCTACTAAAAAATGTTTCCAGTGTCTAAAATAGCTTCGCTTTTAAAAGACAATTTAGCTAATGTGGTCATATGAATAGCTCCAATCATAGAAATTAAAGGCACCACAGTGTCACAAGTGGTAGCAAAATACTGTGAAGCCCACCACAAATCCAAAAACAAATGTTGCCAAATACTGTATTAAAATTCCTAACTGCCAATCTGCCACACACAAAACACCCATAATTAGAACAATCTTTTATTTGTTTTTAGAATAATCAAACAACAAAAAATGATGTTTCTTGAGCCTTTTAACTTATGGCATCTTGAACTATGAAATCATTGGTATGAATAGCAAGCAAATACAACATCTGAACTTCAGACTTCAGTGTCATAGAACTTGATCAATGTCTTGACTTAGTGATGCTTCTAGATAAATTTTTTTTTTTGAACTTTAACTTTCATTAAAAATTGGTGCGTCCTTGTTAAAATATAAAGGTTGTATTAATTCATATGTTTAATTATAATTGTGTTATGGTCATTGCATGTTTCTAGGCTTATTAATGGTTGGTATTTTATGTTGGCTTTATGGGCTAAGTAATACTTGGATGAGGCCCAGTCTATGTAAGCCCATTTGTATTATTTCTGGGGTTAATGCTGATCGTTGGATGACTTTGGTGATCAACGGGTGATATTGTATTTCGAGTGTTGCTGGTGGAACTTTCGAGAGCTGCTATAAATAGATTATTCTTTCTCTCTCATATCATTCATTCAGTCTGTATTATCTCTCTCTGTATTTTCTAGGGTTTGTAAGTCTGTATTGTATCGTTCATCTTCTTGAGCTGTAAGGAGGTGAAGATAGTCTGGTCTTAGGGGTTACTTATCAGTAATCCTGTGTAGATCGATTGTTCGATCTGGTCATCTTCTTCATCTGGTCTGTAAGTTGTATTTGTGGATTATTTGTTTGATCAAGAGTCAACTGGTCTAATCAACCGGTTGAATCTATTATCATTTAGAATCTCTCTCGTTTGAGAGAGGTTCAGGGTTTGGGGGGAGTTTTTTCGTTTGGTTAATAATAAGATTTTGTCGCCTATTTTGTCACCTAATTTTGGTGTTGTTCATCTTGTGTTGATACTGAGTTTGTGTAGGCTCAGTTTGTCTTTGTTGTTGTTTGATTCATAAAATTTTACGGTCCTCAAAAAGAGGACCGCCAAACCAAAAGAACCATATTACAACATATACAATGGAGATACCACCCACTCATTCTATAAAACATTTTTTAACCGACTTCTATTTTTGACCATAAGAATGATAAGGACTTGACACTAGCGACCACCTCATTCACCTTCGGATCTTTCTTGTTGAAAATCTTGTTGTTTCTAGCTCCTCATATCACCCAAAACGTCACTATGATGATACCTTGGATCAACTTTCTACCTGCCTTGTCTTTCACAACCTGTTTATACAATTCCAAAAGATCTCGAATACCAAAAGCTACTATTGTTTGCAGCCCACACCATTTGCCTATTGCGCTCCACACTCCAAACGAAAACCCACAACCCGTTGTAATGAGGATTCAAGATCATAATTACATAGGCCGCATACCTGATCTTCCACACGTACATTTCTTCTCAGCAGTGACAGACGTAGGAATCCGATCCATCTCGGACCTCCAAGCAAAGATGTTGCAATTTAGAGGTACCCAATTGACCCATTTAAACCTATACCACTCACCATAATTTCTGTACTTCAGCATCAAATTTTTAACAGCCTTGACAGAGAATGGAACAGCTCCATTGCCGAACCACGACCACACATCACGCCTATTCATTATTCTTACCTGCTGCAGCTTCACACTCATAAGGGCCCATTCTGCAGAAACTTCAGCAGACGCAGAATCCATTCTGAGATTTTCTAGCTAAATCCGGTATAATTAAAAAACCGGTTTTTAAAACATTGATGGGTGTGAAACAGGTCAAAATGCTTCTGTTGACCATGAACACTTTTTTGTCAATCCTTTAATCTCTTCATAGATGACTATTACATATATACGATAACAGCAACTATATTGTTAAAGGAATAATCTAAAAACAATCTTTAGATAGAAGCTCACATAAAACTTGATGAGCGGTTAATCCATTGTCCCCGACATTGTTCTTTTTATAAGAAAGTGGTTGCGAAACAACAATCTCTGCTACTTCGTTATGGACAAATATGTAGGCGTTTTTTTATACATCCATGTATTACCCTTTGTTTGCATCGTCTTATCACTAATTACTGTGTGTACAGGGGGATGTTATACAGGCAAGCGTCCACTCTTTGGATAAAGATTTCTTTGAAAAGAAACTGACCCTGTTCTCATGCTACCTACTTGACAATTATATATGTACCGACAATCATTATGCTACCTACTTGACAAAAACATCAGTGACCCTAATACCTACTCCAGAGATATTCGCTTTGCACTACTTTAACTTCTGTCCATACGCAGACTTACCTCTTAGGACTGAGGAGAATCAGCCACCTAATCAGCCATATATTCTGATTGGTACTTTTTCATTACAAGAAGAATACAGCATATATCAACTTGCTCATATATTTTTATCTGTTCTTTAACTCATTTCCTATAGCTATTTATCTACCTTTATTTAACTTTTCATACATTTTACATTGCAAACTACATTGGCAGGTTGGAAGACACTACACCAGGCACCACTAAAAAATGAAGCCGTACCTACGTGTCACATTGACAGACATCAGGTACCTTTAAACACCAACTTCGTATTCTGCATTATATTCTACATCAAAAAAGATGGTAACTTTCTTGCGTACTGCCACTAATGCAGTGGTCCTACTATTGACATGCTCTATGGGAGGAGGTTCTACCACGCTTTGACAGACAGGCCATGTTAGACGCAAAAGAACCATACGCATAAGGGACGGCTACACCAACATAACCATCAATCAAAACTAACTGATAACAAAGAAAAAAATAGTCTAACTCGTCAAGTATTTACTGGTTCTCAAAAGTAATGAATATTGATGCTTTAACCATAACCATCAAACAAAAGTGTATGGATTTGGGTGCAAACCTCTTGGGACGACACGTGAATCATGTCAGCCATATAAGTGATGTTTCCCTTTTGTCTCTGGTCACCGTGTTTTGCTTCCTTTGCATCCATTCCCTTAAAAAAAAATATAAGCTATCAGTTTGACCCGTTACCTTTGTTGGCCCAGAAATGAATTTTCAGCGGATAATTTGATAAGAATACACGAAAACAATAAGATACACACTTGAACAAATGAATGTTTCGGACAAGTATTATTGAACAGGAAGTTTTACAAGGTTTTTGGATTGTTTGTGTACAATCTTGATAAAGAGTAAATGAAACATATTGAACAAATGATTGTTTCGGACAAGTATTATTGAACAGAAATGAATTTATATGTCTTGAACCGGTATGTTTGTTGGCAGTTATTGTCGAAACAACATGTCTGTTTTCTGTTTTGTTTGACTCCCACCGGTTCATTATTGCCGCCTAAATAACTGTAATTAACTGTCGAGGGCAATTTGGTCTTTTCACAATATGTCCCGCCTTTTTGTTTCTTGTTTGCTGCTGCTCCTGTTGCCGCCTAAAGTATCTTACAATCTAAACTTATATCTAATGTTTAACATACTAATATGTACAAACTTAATCATAAAACATAAAGTTATATTTACTAGTTTAACAACCTTAAAATAAAAAATCAGTTTCACACGTTTGACCCATTAGTAATAACTTAAATCAGCCTGTTTGCACAATCATATTCGGTAAAACGACCCATTAGCATTTTCCAAAACTAAATTTACTTGGGCCCATAAGAGAGCTCAAGTGGATGAACTGCAGCTACAATAACAATATAACTTGGAATATAATGATTTAGAAGATCATGCAGTCCACAATAATAATAATAATAATAATAATAATAATAATAATAATAATAATAATAATAATAATAATAATAATAATAATAATAATAAAACCCATCAAAACTTCGCTTCTGAATCTGATTTCTGTTCGAGGTTGTGCCAACCACTGGAAGTTTGCCGCCACTTGATTGATTATAATCGCCACTGTTGGGTTCTCTCTGTCATTACCACCCTCTGTTACAAACCCATCGTTCCACCGCCGAAATAGGTGTTGCCATCAGTTCGGTCACTCGCATTAAGTTTGGGTCAGTACGATTCACGGTGAGATACCACTAATCAAGTAATCTTTCCCTTTTCAGTCCCAGGGGTGATAACGCTAGAGTCAAAAGTTTGGAAGGAAGTTTTCTGCCTTCTCATCCAAGATACATACCGCATCTGCTACATCTTTGGCTAGACTGCTGCTGATTCATTTTTGGCCTTAGGGCAACACCATTTTGGTAAAATAGTATTTACCGCCACTTTTTTTTACCACAACTTGAATGCCACTTCCATGGTACATAGTCATAGTTAACTAATTAATAATTCATTTGACCAGCAGCTATGCAGTTGATATCAACTTTTGACCTAATATTTGCAAAACATGTATCACATTTGACCAGCAGCTATGCAGTTGAAAATCAGCTTATGGTGTCATCCTCGCGAGTTGGCAAGATGAAACGATACTAACCAAACTTTGGCATGAACCCAAAAAATATTGTCAAACACATGAATTTATACATGACATGCAAAGATACTTTGACCCATTTTAATATTTACTCGCCATATATCACATGTACTAATAACCTGATATACTTAAATCCATTTATTAATCTTTATACTTTGACCCGTTTAGCATTTATGAAAACCTACAGAAAGGATTGCAAGACTATTGGCCTAAGAAAACATGCACCCTTGCATTAATCAACTGATGTTTTTTTAAACCATTTAATAGTCACTCGCCATATTTGCATGAACCGCAACATTTAGCCTACTATATTTTGAACTATTTTACGTGTTCTAACAACTTGATATACATAAACCCATCTAGTAATCCCTATATAACCAACACAGTTGACGCAGAGGAAAAAAATCAAGATCCGTTTTAAAAGAACTTAATATAAACATCATCATACTGATTCAAACAGCTAATAAGTAACAATATAAAGTCATGTGAATCAAATGATAGGGAAGAATAAAAAAACATTAATCAAACACCTGTTAGGTGCATACAGTGCACATTTTGTTTCAACGTCCATGTTTACTGCAGCTACTCACAATAAAAAACATCATTCAAATTCACTTATAACATCACAAGACGATTCCGTAAACAGAAATCATCATGACTATAGAGGTATATAACCAACACATTTGATGCAGAATTCAGCTAAGTATATCATGTCACACCCTCAAATTTCCACGTGCGGGGTTTTACCGCGAGGCGCGTGACACACCAGGATCCAAGTCAACGGTCACAATAAACAACACTATATGATACGTAAAAATGACATAAGCAAACCATTAAGTTTCATAAATGATCCATCGCTGCGGAAGCGTAAAACTTTATTACAACACGAAATCAAAAGTACGAAAGTCTGAAACTACTAAATGAGATGCACATGAATCCTAGACGCCGTGAGACTCCGTGCGCCTATCGACAGCTGCTACCTTAGCGACCTGAGACAAACATGCTAAAAACGTCAGCAAATAATGCCGGTGAGTTCACAGGTTTTTAATGAATACCGACTCCAATGAATACTAACTCCCAAATGAATACCCATGATCAATCCAGACCACATGCATGCAAATCATATGAATACCTGTTACTACTGCGATTGGAAAACCATTACTGGACTCGAATACTGTGAATACTGAATACATGCCCGAATGAATACTGAATACTGAATACTGAATACTGCATACTGAATACTGAATACCTAAGAGACAATATGCACCCGTCCGACCTCCAGTCGACGAGTGGGGCGGGTCAAGCCCAAATAGCGCTATCCACATTTCCCCCGTTGTGCATCCCCGCACATTCATGGTTCTCCCCGGGACTTCCAAAGATCGCATAGTAATATAATGAATACTCTAAAACATAATGAATACGTGAAAACATAATGAATACTCCAAACCCAATGAATTCATGAATACCAAAACGTAGTTGACACATCTTTCCTGAAAACTTAGTTGAAACGCCTTTTATGAAAACATAGTTGAAACGCCTTTTATGAAAACATAGTTGACACACGTTTAAAGGACACAGCATGTTTTCTCCCCCGAAAATGTAAAACCAGTTAAGAGTGGGGCCGTGAAACTCACCTTAGAGTGCGTCTTCTGATAACTAGAATTCCAACACGTGTATGATAATCCCAACTAATAACAACCTATTAATGAGTTTACATAAGTGTGATGACTACTAACCCGAAGGCTAACAAGTCCCCGATTGTCCAGATCTTGACTACGTGTGTTAGAAAGTGTGTTTAAACGTTAACCGGACATCCCAGACCGACCCGACATCCCGTTGGTGACCCATTACATCAATTAGTCATGCACATAAGTTTAACACATAAGTTTCAAGCATAAAACACTTAGTTTGCATCAAAAATCTCATTCCGGACATCAGATGGTCGAATGTGGTTTTCCCATTTCCACGTTCGCCCGTTTGAGCCACGTTCGCCCGTTTTTCCCACATTTTGTTCCACGTTCGCCCGTTTGAGCCACGTTCGCCCGTTTTTCCTACGTTCGCCCGTTTTTCCTACGTTCGCCCGTTTTTCCACGTTCGCCCGTTTTTCCACGTTCGCCCATATTTTATTCCACGTTCGCCCATTCGAACCAATTTTATTCCACGTTCGCCCGTTTTCATCAGCATTTTATAAAACGCACCAAAACGCATCTAAACGGTCCGAAAACATCACGAAACATTACCAATCACAGCAGTCAACTATCATTAACATATTCCTACATAACCCTACCAATTTTATCCCGAAATCCGTCCGTTTTACAAGTTACCCGAAATAGCAAATTATGGAGATGTCACATCAAACGCATGCAATCTTTACCCAATTAGGAAACTTTATGAAATTAATCAATAATCAACTTAATATACTCAGATTATCATGAACAATAAACCCCCCAATCATATCCTTATCACTATCATCATGAACAAGCCCTAGATTTAACCCAAAATCCCCAAAATGAACATAACTTCATCAATAATCAATTGTAACCTATCTCAATCATAAATCATCATCAATAACACTCCTAGATCATTGTCATAACATCTATACAGCAATCAATCATCAAACAATGCATAACATCACATAAAACACCATTAACACATGTTATTTTGTATGAAAACTCATTGTTTATGAATAGGTTTTGTTTAGAAAGATATTAGGAAGGTTTTTATTCATGAAAACATGTTTGAATCAGATCTGGACTCTTGGGGTTTAATGAAAACGAATTGAAATGCTTTAAAAATGATTTAGAATGAAGAACACACCTTAGATCTTTGTGTAGAAGATGTTTATAGGTTAGATTATAGAAAACAAGGGCAAAAACTCCTTCCCCAATGTTTAAAGTTGCTAGAGAGTGTTTTGAGGCGTTTAGGGTTTGTGAAATGGTGAAAAATGACAAAGTGTGGTATTTATACTATGTCCACATTCGCCCCTTTTACCTGGGCGAATGTATCCTCCTTCGACCCTTTCACAGGGTCGAACGTACCCTGACTTGGTCGAATGAAATTCTTTAAATTCCATATCCCAGGTTCGCCCCTTTTACAAGGGTCGAACGAGGAGTATTGTCCAGGTTCGCCCATTCGATTGGTCGAACCAGGACTCAAGTTTTTCTAGTTTTCCAATTTGTCGTGTTTAACGCATTTTAACACACCCTAACATACGAGCATGCAACCTTAGTCTATGTTTAACATATTTAAGCATGGATGATTATCTATATATCATTTAAACACATCTAAGTATATAATCCACCATACAACAATTAGTCTACACATACACTTAATTAGTTTATGTAATTCACCAACAACGGGACTCGTATCGTGTGTGTGTGACTAATCCCAATGATCTCCCGAATCATTGGACCCTGGACTGGACAATACGGACTGTGTTCCGACTCTACTGACCCCGTCAAGTATGTTTAATAAACGTTTTTCGCTAAGGTAGACTTATGTGTTTATAAAATGTTGACCCAAACATGCCGGGTGTCACATCATTTCCCTTGTTGAAAGAATTTTCGTCCCGAAAATTTCCCGAAGTCAAAGAGAACGAAGCGATAAAAAGAAAAATTTTCCCGGTCGTCACATCATCCCCCTGTTGAAAGGAATCTCGCCCCGAGATTCACTCTTCGACAGTAATGAGTGTCGACCTAACGCAAGTAACGTTTCCCAGAACACAAACGAAATGATAACCACGAACGAAAGATGATATCAACGAATACTCTATGCCGGGGAACCGCCCTCCCCAAAGTGAATACAAAACAATGAATCCTCATGATCGAAGGCCTACTAGAGACTACTGTGATCGGTATAAATGACACACCGGTACCGTCCAAGTAGCATCTCCAGAGGACCCACATCAGACCCATGAATGCAAAACGATGACCAAATGCCAAACTGAATGCACACAATGAATAGGAATCGCCAAACAATGTGAATGAGACTGAATACAAGTATAACGAGAATCAAGAAAAGAATACTCACCAGTAACAGTTTCAGGATCCTCCTGGTTCTCCCTAGCGCCAATGACGTAGACATGACCACGAGTAGTTCGACCGCCACCTTCATTCCCAGCACCACCTGCACTCCCTTGCTTCAGCTTAGGACAATCCCTCTTGAAGTGTCCAGTTTCTCCACAGTGATAACATCCCTGCCTCCCCTGAGGAGCAGTGGCAGTAGTAGTAGCAGTAGTGACCTGTGCCGGTTGTAGCTGAAGAGTGGTCCTACAGTCCTTAGCATGATGACCAAAACGCTGGCACCGACGACAGCGAAACTTCTCACAATCACCCGTATGATGAAATCCACACTCACCACACTTCGGGAGATTCCCAGTATAACCCCCAGTCCTCTGCTCAGATGACGCTCCCACAACATCCTGCCTCTTAACCTGCTGTTGAGACGACCCAATGTTCTTTCCAGCACTCTCCCATTTCCTCTTGTTGTCCGCAGGGGCTTTCACAGCAGCACCCCTCGGAGGTAGAACGCCCTCAGCAACCTTCATGTTGGTCAGCTTGTGAGCTGCCCGAACAGTGGCCAACATGGTAGTGTGATCAGCAGCGGCAACAAGTCCAGCAATCTCCGGCACTAACCCAGCAACGTAGTGCTCAATCCTCCGGTACTCCGGTGTAGCCAAGCCGGGGCACATCACAGCCAACTCGTTGTGCCTAGCAGTAAACTCCTCGATCTCCGACCCAACCATCTTCAGATTCCAGAACTCATGCTCCAACTTCATAATCTCGTCCCTCGGGCAATACTCCGCTCGCAACATCTGAACGAACTCGGACCACGGCATAGCATTGGCCTCACCCAGGCCAAGATTCGCAGTGGTGGAGTTCCACCAGGTCAAAGCGTGTCCCTCTAGAGTAGCAGAAGCATACTTGACACGATCAGCGTCAGGACAATTACACATAGCAAACACCGACTCGATCTTCTCTAACCACCGGAGCAGGCCCACTGCCCCTTCAGTCCCATTGAAGAAATGGGGCTTACAGTCCATAAACTTCTTGTAGGTGCACCCAGACTGCACCTGATTAGTGTTTCCCAGGGTCTGCTGAGCAGCCTGGAAAGCAGCCAACGCAACGTTCAACTGCTGCTGCAACATGTTCTCCAACTCCGCCTGAGTCATGGTGATGTTCCCACCACCTCGTCCACCGCCATTGCGACCCCCGCCACCACCACGGCGTCCACCAGCACGTCCACCAGCGCGACCAGACATGTTCTGCCAAACATGAGACAAGACACTCAAAATCACCAACAGATCGAGCTACAAGTGACCAAACGAATTCAGAACGTGGTTCCAGCATGACCATTAGTCCGAACACGAAGTCCACCAAGATTTTCATGCATTTCGATTTATGATTTCGTGTGCACCCGAAATAACAAATCGCTCTACATGGTCCTCTAGGCGTGCTCCTAGCTAGAACTTCAAATCACCCGATACCCACATTCCTAAAAGAAACTGTTATCGCACGAAGATCCCAAAGTGAACAGTCACTCAGGAGTGTACTATGACAAGTACTAGTGCATGATAGTGTGTGTGCAGGCAAGTATGTACATTAGAGCATAGAGGGGAGATATCCAAAACCCGGAAAGATCTCAAGAATGCGCCGAAGCCACCCCAATGTACACTACTGCCAAGTATAAGCGATAAGCCCCTTCATCTTCAAACCCGAAGAAGAAGATAGAACCCAGGTAGGAATAACAAAAGATGGATAATGTGATACCGTGTGATGAGGACACTGACACCCCGACAAGATTAGTATGTTTACCAAATGACACGACTCGTAACTATGTGTGACCGTCTAACGTGTGTGATACTCGGCTATAGACTAGACTCTACATGCAGTCCTAGTTCACTATAACCATTGGCTCTGATACCAATCTGTCACACCCTCAAATTTCCACGTGCGGGGTTTTACCGCGAGGCGCGTGACACACCAGGATCCAAGTCAACGGTCACAATAAACAACACTATATGATACGTAAAAATGACATAAGCAAACCATTAAGTTTCATAAATGATCCATCGCTGCGGAAGCGTAAAACTTTATTACAACACGAAATCAAAAGTACGAAAGTCTGAAACTACTAAATGAGATGCACATGAATCCTAGACGCCGTGAGACTCCGTGCGCCTATCGACAGCTGCTACCTTAGCGACCTGAGACAAACATGCTAAAAACGTCAGCAAATAATGCCGGTGAGTTCACAGGTTTTTAATGAATACCGACTCCAATGAATACTAACTCCCAAATGAATACCCATGATCAATCCAGACCACATGCATGCAAATCATATGAATACCTGTTACTTGTAACACCCCAACCGATGGCGGAAACATCGGGATGTCACGTATTGATGATTGTTCAGTAGCTCATGGTGAATAATAAATTCCATTAAATGATTTAAATGAATTACATACAATTGTTCTAGAATTTGTACATCAAATTGAATAAAACTATACACATATCTTCAAGCATCAATTCAAATCTTCAAGCAAATAGAACCTGAAACATGTTAAGTTGAAAATATTTTGGGTCAACAAAAGTTGGTGAGAATTACATAGGTTTTGATAATAGAATAAAATTGTTGTGCAATTCATGTGTCATGGCAATCTAGTTCATATGCAAAAACATACTAGAAGTAAATCGAGTGCATAATCAACCTTGTTGACTGTTGTAATTGTGGTACATCCCATACGCTCATGGTTCACTCGTTTATATTGCAGTAACAAACACCCACGTAACCTTTGTAGGAGGCACGTATCCGGGTGGGATTGTCAGTCCAATAGATCTATCAATGTATACCGTTTGGCTGATGAATGTTTATGCTAGAATTGTGCTTACCCTAGCCATGTTCAAGACATAATGCAACATAGAAATACACATAGACACATTGATGATTGAATTGCATAAATAATGTTGTAACATGTTTCACCCCAAAAATGGTGATAAATAGAAAAGGGGCTATGTAAAACTCACCTTGGTAAAATGTTATATCTGTTGAGAAATGTGTTGACCAAATGTATCAAGTATCACCCTAAAATGAGGTAATAAATATGTCTAAGTCTATCAAGTCTACAAATGTATAAGTTCTAGGGCTTCGAATTGGGGATAATTGCTCGTTTGATTAATATTAGAAATATTCGCCAATAGAGAGAAATTTAGTAAATAAATACCCAAAAATCTTTTTAGGAAATTTAAAGTTAAGATGGCCACAATGATGTATTTAAAGTATAAAAATAATTTTTATAAAATTATTTTCTTAAAAATAGATTATTAAATCTATTTATTATAAATAGCCAAAATTTAACTTTAATATTCAAAAATACTAAAATTTAAGAATATCTATTTTAAAAATCATATTTCTGTTCTAAATGGTTAAAAATAATTTGTATAAAATTTTGGTGCAAAAATACCAAAAATTGGATTTATTATGATTTAATTATGATTAAATCTAACAAAAATTGTTTAAAAATACAAAATAAATGATTTTACTGAATTAAAAATTATTTCAGTAAAGTTTATCTTTATAAAAAGTCAGGATAAATTTTGGAGAATTTAATAAAATTGTTTTGATATATAAATGGATTTTTATAAATATAATAGTATAAAAATGATTTAATTATTATAAATATTAAATAAATGAATTTCTGAAAAATAAAAATTACAAATAAAACTTTTATATCAGATTAAACAATTATAATTTTTTTAGAATTTATAAAATAGTTTTGATATTTTAAAATGAATTTATAAGTTTTAAATATAATATATATATATATGTGATTGTTATTTAAAAAGAAAAGAACAAAAAAAAAAAAAAAAAAAAAAAAAAAAAAAAGAAGGTAAAAGCCGGGACTCGAACCCTTGATGTCCACGGTTCAGTGTTTAATAACAGTTGGTTACCAGTTGATCTACAGATCAAATGGTAATTATTGTCTGTTTACTTTAAATAAATATGATGACTGTAACCAGTCATCTTCCCCAAATCAATACCCCATGAGCCCTAGTTTTACAATCGAACAAATTACACAAAGTTAACCCAATTAAACTTAGGGTTTCTGTTGTGTATGAGCCGATGAACAAAATCCATAAAACAAATTGGACTCACAGTGTATAATTGATGATTATAGCCGAGTCAAGCCAAAAGTCAAACGACGAACGTGATAATGATAATCAGAGTGAATTTGAGAGATTGGGAGGTTGAGAGAGAGTTGTGAGCGATTTGTCAAGGTTCGTGGATGTCCAATTTATACAGGGGATCGATGTATGGTTTAATTGGAAGGTTTGACTAAACCTTAAAGTCTATACGCGTATGGAATTAAAATTGGTCAACAATTGATGTTAATTGACGCGTATACAGGCCGGTAATCACGTATGCTAACCCTATTGTGTATGTGTAATTGATAAACCAAAGGATTGTAAGAAAATAAAAAAAAAATAAATTATCTTCTGCTGCTGCTGCTGATACGTGACAAGGAAGAGGAGAAGGATCAGATTTAAAAAGGGTTAAATATTTATTGGGTTAGGATTAATTCAACTAATGGGTTGTGGTCCAGTGGTGTGAACGCGTGAGTATGTGTGGTGTTACTCGGGTTCGATCCATGGCGGGCACACATTTTTTTTTTTTGTTTTAACAGAATAGGAGGGAAGAGGACAGTTGGGCCTTGGCTGGGCCTGGGTAAACAACTGTTGGGTCAGGTGGGCTGTTCTCTTGGGTTGGGTTAAGCAATTCAATAAACAAACTTTGTATAAGATTAATATTATCATTTATTATTATTATTATTATTATTATTATTATTATTATTATTATTATTATTATTATTATTATTATTATTATTATTATTATTATTATTATCCTATATATATATATATCTATATACATGCATGAATAATTATTATTGTATTAGGGATTCAAAATATCACCAAAATAATAAGGCTTGTCGTTTTAATCCGTATCGTACAAATATTTAACGTGAAATGTTACAGTCTCCCCTACTTTTAGGAACTTCGTCCCGAAGTTAAGGGAAAACTAGGGTTACAATTGGCCAACTACCGAAAACCTTGATAAAATTTCACACTACCTTAACGTACCTGTAAATTCATGATTACGTTCCGGACCGTAATTACCAATTTACCTTACATTAGGGTTTTGCGTCCTTTTATGACTTCACCGATTGTTGAGCAGGTCTGATAGTCTCCACCAGTCGTTGGGTAGGTGGTAGGGCCTCTCCCCGACTGTTGGAAAGACATGATGACCTCTACCAATCGTTAAGTAGGTTGTTTGGTAGTCAACTAATTGTTGTACAAGTAAGCAAGTAGATATAGCAATTAATTCACATTCAAACAAGCGTGCAGACAAATGTTATGATAATACTTGAATTTATTATTACTTGAATCAAAATGTGTCAATACATAGAATTTAAATAGGTAGGCATTATCCAAATAGTGGGGCTTGCTGTGAAGTAGCTAGAGGGTTTCAAGCAGGGTTATTTGGAGCATCAAGAGCGTTTGTAGCAGGGATTCGACAAGCTTCCGCAAGATGCCCATACCTTTGACAATTGGTGCACTGTCGACAGGGTACTTGAGTTGGGTGGTGATACTGGCAGGTGTCACACTTAGGTAGCTTCCCATTGTATTGTTTCTTGGTGGGTGGAGCAGTGGTGTCTATTGCAAAATTCCTGACCTTGTTCTTCCCGTTGGTTGAGGCCTCGGTTTTGATTTCAACGGCAGGTTGGGGAGTATCCTTTTTCTTTTCCCCTTTACGAGTTAGGGTTCCTGCTTTCACATGGTTATCTGTTAGGGTGGCAGCCAAACGCTTTGCTTCCTCCAAAGTAGCAGGGTTCCTTCCCCACACCGTGTCTTGAATCTGCATCGGTAAGCCACCAATGTATTTTTCGATAGCAATGGGCAAAGGGGTGACTTTGTGGGGTAGCAGCAAGCTAAGTTCGTGAAATCGTGTGTTGTAAGCAAGGTTTTCCCCACTGTCTTGAGCAAGATCATGAAATTCATCTTCCAGCTTCTTAATTTCATTACGAGGACAAAACTCTGCCTTCATAATGTCCTTAGCTTGATCCCAAGTTAAGGCTAGTGCAGCTTCAGCTCCGCGAGTACGTTTTTCTTCATTCCACCAAGTGAGTGCTCGTTTGTGAAGAACACTCATGGCATAACGGACTTTAAAGTTGTCGGGGCATTCGCTGTTAATGAAGGTATTCTCAATACCCTCAAACCATTGTAGGAGTCCTGTAGCTCCTTCTTCACCACTAAACTTTGGAGGGTTACAAGAATTGAAATGCTTAAGGGTGCAGGCTGGGAGACCATTTCCGTTGTGGTGTCCATTTCCATTCCCGTTGCCGTTGCCGTTCCCGTTGCCATTCAACTGGATGACTTGAGCTAGTAAGTTGGGAACCAGAGTCGCGATTTGCTGCGCCATTTGTTGAGAAATGATTGCAGCTAGCTGAGCATCGACACCATTGTTGTTGTTGTTGTTGTTGTGGTTAGTATCGTGGTTGTGGTTGTGATTGCTACTCCCTTCATCATGATTGTTACCACTGTTAAGACGAGTACTGCGACGTGGAGGCATGATCTGTAAGTAACACAATGAAATGAATGAGATTATATAAGGAGTGTAATCATTTATTCATTAAAACGAATAAACGAAAACGTTGACTTATCAAAGATTCTAAATTCTAATAACATATGAGGACGTGCTTTAGCCTATAAGTGAACACTCATCCCGAGAATTCCCAGGTAGGCATCCGGGTCCCTCGTCTGATTGGGATATATGCGCAATGCCAGCCTAGACAGAAGACTCAGAATACAGGCGTTCACCCTTCCAGATTGCACGTGTTTGTTATTAAGATCTAGAACTTCGACGAGATTCCAAGGGGGTTCAGGTTAAACCTGAGGAATTTGTCCTATTAGTCTAAGAGTAGATCCACTGATGGAGAGCAACCTTCTTGTAGGAATGAAAGTAGGGATAAGAAGTAGGAGATAGAGATTAGCAAGTAAGGGAAGCATGTACTTGTTAAATCCTATGGTTATAGACTAGATTATTTTTCTAATAACCTAATTCCCTATAACCATGGCTCTGATACCAATCTGTAACACCCCAACCGATGGCGGAAACATCGGGATGTCACGTATTGATGATTGTTCAGTAGCTCATGGTGAATAATAAATTCCATTAAATGATTTAAATGAATTACATACAATTGTTCTAGAATTTGTACATCAAATTGAATAAAACTATACACATATCTTCAAGCATCAATTCAAATCTTCAAGCAAATAGAACCTGAAACATGTTAAGTTGAAAATATTTTGGGTCAACAAAAGTTGGTGAGAATTACATAGGTTTTGATAATAGAATAAAATTGTTGTGCAATTCATGTGTCATGGCAATCTAGTTCATATGCAAAAACATACTAGAAGTAAATCGAGTGCATAATCAACCTTGTTGACTGTTGTAATTGTGGTACATCCCATACGCTCATGGTTCACTCGTTTATATTGCAGTAACAAACACCCACGTAACCTTTGTAGGAGGCACGTATCCGGGTGGGATTGTCAGTCCAATAGATCTATCAATGTATACCGTTTGGCTGATGAATGTTTATGCTAGAATTGTGCTTACCCTAGCCATGTTCAAGACATAATGCAACATAGAAATACACATAGACACATTGATGATTGAATTGCATAAATAATGTTGTAACATGTTTCACCCCAAAAATGGTGATAAATAGAAAAGGGGCTATGTAAAACTCACCTTGGTAAAATGTTATATCTGTTGAGAAATGTGTTGACCAAATGTATCAAGTATCACCCTAAAATGAGGTAATAAATATGTCTAAGTCTATCAAGTCTACAAATGTATAAGTTCTAGGGCTTCGAATTGGGGATAATTGCTCGTTTGATTAATATTAGAAATATTCGCCAATAGAGAGAAATTTAGTAAATAAATACCCAAAAATCTTTTTAGGAAATTTAAAGTTAAGATGGCCACAATGATGTATTTAAAGTATAAAAATAATTTTTATAAAATTATTTTCTTAAAAATAGATTATTAAATCTATTTATTATAAATAGCCAAAATTTAACTTTAATATTCAAAAATACTAAAATTTAAGAATATCTATTTTAAAAATCATATTTCTGTTCTAAATGGTTAAAAATAATTTGTATAAAATTTTGGTGCAAAAATACCAAAAATTGGATTTATTATGATTTAATTATGATTAAATCTAACAAAAATTGTTTAAAAATACAAAATAAATGATTTTACTGAATTAAAAATTATTTCAGTAAAGTTTATCTTTATAAAAAGTCAGGATAAATTTTGGAGAATTTAATAAAATTGTTTTGATATATAAATGGATTTTTATAAATATAATAGTATAAAAATGATTTAATTATTATAAATATTAAATAAATGAATTTCTGAAAAATAAAAATTACAAATAAAACTTTTATATCAGATTAAACAATTATAATTTTTTTTAGAATTTATAAAATAGTTTTGATATTTTAAAATGAATTTATAAGTTTTAAATATAATATATATATATATGTGATTGTTATTTAAAAAGAAAAGAACAAAAAAAAAAAAAAAAAAAAAAAAAAAAAAAAAGAAGGTAAAAGCCGGGACTCGAACCCTTGATGTCCACGGTTCAGTGTTTAATAACAGTTGGTTACCAGTTGATCTACAGATCAAATGGTAATTATTGTCTGTTTACTTTAAATAAATATGATGACTGTAACCAGTCATCTTCCCCAAATCAATACCCCATGAGCCCTAGTTTTACAATCGAACAAATTACACAAAGTTAACCCAATTAAACTTAGGGTTTCTGTTGTGTATGAGCCGATGAACAAAATCCATAAAACAAATTGGACTCACAGTGTATAATTGATGATTATAGCCGAGTCAAGCCAAAAGTCAAACGACGAACGTGATAATGATAATCAGAGTGAATTTGAGAGATTGGGAGGTTGAGAGAGAGTTGTGAGCGATTTGTCAAGGTTCGTGGATGTCCAATTTATACAGGGGATCGATGTATGGTTTAATTGGAAGGTTTGACTAAACCTTAAAGTCTATACGCGTATGGAATTAAAATTGGTCAACAATTGATGTTAATTGACGCGTATACAGGCCGGTAATCACGTATGCTAACCCTATTGTGTATGTGTAATTGATAAACCAAAGGATTGTAAGAAAATAAAAAAAAAATAAATTATCTTCTGCTGCTGCTGCTGATACGTGACAAGGAAGAGGAGAAGGATCAGATTTAAAAAGGGTTAAATATTTATTGGGTTAGGATTAATTCAACTAATGGGTTGTGGTCCAGTGGTGTGAACGCGTGAGTATGTGTGGTGTTACTCGGGTTCGATCCATGGCGGGCACACATTTTTTTTTTTTGTTTTAACAGAATAGGAGGGAAGAGGACAGTTGGGCCTTGGCTGGGCCTGGGTAAACAACTGTTGGGTCAGGTGGGCTGTTCTCTTGGGTTGGGTTAAGCAATTCAATAAACAAACTTTGTATAAGATTAATATTATCATTTATTATTATTATTATTATTATTATTATTATTATTATTATTATTATTATTATTATTATTATTATTATTATTATTATTATTATTATTATCCTATATATATATATATCTATATACATGCATGAATAATTATTATTGTATTAGGGATTCAAAATATCACCAAAATAATAAGGCTTGTCGTTTTAATCCGTATCGTACAAATATTTAACGTGAAATGTTACATTACTACTGCGATTGGAAAACCATTACTGGACTCGAATACTGTGAATACTGAATACGTGCCCGAATGAATACTGAATACTGAATACTGAATACTGCATACTGAATACTGAATACCTAAGAGACAATATGCACCCGTCCGACCTCCAGTCGACGAGTGGGGCGGGTCAAGCCCAAATAGCGCTATCCACATTTCCCCCGTTGTGCATCCCCGCACATTCATGGTTCTCCCCGGGACTTCCAAAGATCGCATAGTAATATAATGAATACTCTAAAACATAATGAATACGTGAAAACATAATGAATACTCCAAACCCAATGAATTCATGAATACCAAAACGTAGTTGACACATCTTTCCTGAAAACTTAGTTGAAACGCCTTTTATGAAAACATAGTTGAAACGCCTTTTATGAAAACATAGTTGACACACGTTTAAAGGACACAGCATGTTTTCTCCCCCGAAAATGTAAAACCAGTTAAGAGTGGGGCCGTGAAACTCACCTTAGAGTGCGTCTTCTGATAACTAGAATTCCAACACGTGTATGATAATCCCAACTAATAACAACCTATTAATGAGTTTACATAAGTGTGATGACTACTAACCCGAAGGCTAACAAGTCCCCGATTGTCCAGATCTTGACTACGTGTGTTAGAAAGTGTGTTTAAACGTTAACCGGACATCCCAGACCGACCCGACATCCCGTTGGTGACCCATTACATCAATTAGTCATGCACATAAGTTTAACACATAAGTTTCAAGCATAAAACACTTAGTTTGCATCAAAAATCTCATTCCGGACATCAGATGGTCGAATGTGGTTTTCCCATTTCCACGTTCGCCCGTTTGAGCCACGTTCGCCCGTTTTTCCCACATTTTGTTCCACGTTCGCCCGTTTGAGCCACGTTCGCCCGTTTTTCCTACGTTCGCCCGTTTTTCCTACGTTCGCCCGTTTTTCCACGTTCGCCCGTTTTTCCACGTTCGCCCATATTTTATTCCACGTTCGCCCATTCGAACCAATTTTATTCCACGTTCGCCCGTTTTCATCAGCATTTTATAAAACGCACCAAAACGCATCTAAACGGTCCGAAAACATCACGAAACATTACCAATCACAGCAGTCAACTATCATTAACATATTCCTACATAACCCTACCAATTTTATCCCGAAATCCGTCCGTTTTACAAGTTACCCGAAATAGCAAATTATGGAGATGTCACATCAAACGCATGCAATCTTTACCCAATTAGGAAACTTTATGAAATTAATCAATAATCAACTTAATATACTCAGATTATCATGAACAATAAACCCCCCAATCATATCCTTATCACTATCATCATGAACAAGCCCTAGATTTAACCCAAAATCCCCAAAATGAACATAACTTCATCAATAATCAATTGTAACCTATCTCAATCATAAATCATCATCAATAACACTCCTAGATCATTGTCATAACATCTATACAGCAATCAATCATCAAACAATGCATAACATCACATAAAACACCATTAACACATGTTATTTTGTATGAAAACTCATTGTTTATGAATAGGTTTTGTTTAGAAAGATATTAGGAAGGTTTTTATTCATGAAAACATGTTTGAATCAGATCTGGACTCTTGGGGTTTAATGAAAACGAATTGAAATGCTTTAAAAATGATTTAGAATGAAGAACACACCTTAGATCTTTGTGTAGAAGATGTTTATAGGTTAGATTATAGAAAACAAGGGCAAAAACTCCTTCCCCAATGTTTAAAGTTGCTAGAGAGTGTTTTGAGGCGTTTAGGGTTTGTGAAATGGTGAAAAATGACAAAGTGTGGTATTTATACTATGTCCACATTCGCCCCTTTTACCTGGGCGAATGTATCCTCCTTCGACCCTTTCACAGGGTCGAACGTACCCTGACTTGGTCGAATGAAATTCTTTAAATTCCATATCCCAGGTTCGCCCCTTTTACAAGGGTCGAACGAGGAGTATTGTCCAGGTTCGCCCATTCGATTGGTCGAACCAGGACTCAAGTTTTTCTAGTTTTCCAATTTGTCGTGTTTAACGCATTTTAACACACCCTAACATACGAGCATGCAACCTTAGTCTATGTTTAACATATTTAAGCATGGATGATTATCTATATATCATTTAAACACATCTAAGTATATAATCCACCATACAACAATTAGTCTACACATACACTTAATTAGTTTATGTAATTCACCAACAACGGGACTCGTATCGTGTGTGTGTGACTAATCCCAATGATCTCCCGAATCATTGGACCCTGGACTGGACAATACGGACTGTGTTCCGACTCTACTGACCCCGTCAAGTATGTTTAATAAACGTTTTTCGCTAAGGTAGACTTATGTGTTTATAAAATGTTGACCCAAACATGCCGGGTGTCACATCATTTCCCTTGTTGAAAGAATTTTCGTCCCGAAAATTTCCCGAAGTCAAAGAGAACGAAGCGATAAAAAGAAAAATTTTCCCGGTCGTCACATCATCCCCCTGTTGAAAGGAATCTCACCCCGAGATTCACTCTTCGACAGTAATGAGTGTCGACCTAACGCAAGTAACGTTTCCCAGAACACAAACGAAATGATAACCACGAACGAAAGATGATATCAACGAATACTCTATGCCGGGGAACCGCCCTCCCCAAAGTGAATACAAAACAATGAATCCTCATGATCGAAGGCCTACTAGAGACTACTGTGATCGGTATAAATGACACACCGGTACCGTCCAAGTAGCATCTCCAGAGGACCCACATCAGACCCATGAATGCAAAACGATGACCAAATGCCAAACTGAATGCACACAATGAATAGGAATCGCCAAACAATGTGAATGAGACTGAATACAAGTATAACGAGAATCAAGAAAAGAATACTCACCAGTAACAGTTTCAGGATCCTCCTGGTTCTCCCTAGCGCCAATGACGTAGACATGACCACGAGTAGTTCGACCGCCACCTTCATTCCCAGCACCACCTGCACTCCCTTGCTTCAGCTTAGGACAATCCCTCTTGAAGTGTCCAGTTTCTCCACAGTGATAACATCCCTGCCTCCCCTGAGGAGCAGTGGCAGTAGTAGTAGCAGTAGTGACCTGTCACATTTTGTGATGCAGTTGGGCCCGACCCGGTTATCGGTCCGGTCGGTACTTCGGTTCATGGAGCAGAAGCAATTGACGATCCAGGCTAGGGCCCACCTTGCGAATACGCAACACACAGCTAGAATCTAACTGGGACTTATGTTTCTATTTCCTAGTTTGTTTTGTAAATTATCGGACAAAGTTTGCCTTTAAATATTTGTCGTATTTGAATAAACGTACACAACTCAGTTTTTGGTTTTGATTTGAATAAAAGTCCGATTCCAGCTTGTTCTTATTTGATCCAATTTGATTGCCAAGAAAACTGCATCATTTTGTTTCAACATCTATTCAAGTGCACTTATGACATCCGAAAACGATTACCTAAATAGAAATTATGATGACTGTAACCAACACACATGATCCAGAATTCAAGTAAGCATATCACAAGAATAGTAATTCAGACAACTAATAAGATACAGCTAGTCAACAGGGATTGCATGACAATCGGCCTAATTAAACGTACACAACTCAAATTAACCAATTTTTCTAACTTGTGTTCTTATTGAGCTGGAATTGACGAATTCGGTGTACCTACAGTAAATCAAAACAAGAACTCCCAAAACAGAAAGCACGATAGTTGTATATGTCACAAATACGCAATTTCAACATCGTCATATATGTCAACACAAATGAAAAGCAAGCGCGAAGACAATGCATACTTATCAAAGACAGAAAATAACAAAACCCAAAGTTGAGGAAGACATTTTCGATTACACAATATCCAGACAGCCAAACGACTAAAAATCAAATTTTACGCTACCATATAATGTATATGACATCACAAAAAGACTACATAAACATAAATCATCCTGACTGTACCTTTATATAGCCAACACATTTGATGTAGAATTCAGCAGGGTACGTATATCACAAAACAGTAATTCAAGATCCATTTTAAAAAAAACAATATGCAATTCCTAGACGTCATCAAACTGATTCAAGCAAAAAATAGCTAACAGTATACAGTTATGTGAATCAATGAAACACCTGGTTGGCATAAAATTAGTGCACTTATGACATCAGAAAACAATTACCTAAACAGAAATCATGATGACTGTAATTGTACACAACCAACACAATTTATGCAGAATTCAGGTAAGCATATCACAAAAATAATAAATAAAGATCCATTTGAAGAAAAAAAAAATGATCATCAAACTGATTCAAACTACTAATAATATACAGCTAATCATTCAAATAGTAGGCTAAATTCGAAAGCATTTCACCAAACTTCATTTTAATATACAGCTAGAGAGAGGCTATTGTACAAAGCCTCCTTAAAATACAAAGTGTAAGAAACCATCCTGATCATCCATCTTTGTTTTTATCAAGATCATCGTACATTAATTACAATCACGTGTTTTTAATGGCAGTTAACAAGAGGAGGGCAAATTAGACAAATTGCCACTATAATAATTTGAATTTTTTAATAATAGCGCCTAAATCATCTAATTTATGGACGGTTTTATAATCAAACACTATAATCATGAAATTCACACACATGAAACACACACAAAATCAATCTCTCTGTAACAAAAAAAAAAAAACAGAGCATTCCATCAACGAAAAAAATAACAATCGATCAAAGCAGGATTATGGCTCCAAAACGCAAATCAAGTAAGTAAATGTTCATATTGTTATTTTCATTTTGATCGTATATGAAAATAAATTAAACAATTGTGCCAGTTAATTCTAAAACCCTAAAAACGAACCGGGTGAAGGAAGAGAACGAAGAAGCAAACTGAATCATGACAGGCCTTCGAAAGGGAACTAATACAGGTATGGTTTAGATCTGTTTTATGAAATTAGTAAAGGCATTTTTGATGTTTTGAATGATGAACATCACGATTTAATGATTTGTTTGATGAAATTAGTAAATGCGTTTTAGATGTTTTGATGAAAGTTGTAAAGGCGTTTTAATGATTCTAATGATTAATAAGAATTTGTAAGTGCGTTTGTGGTAAATAATAAAGGCGTTTTATAGATTTTAATGATGAATGAGATGATTTGTTTATAATAAATTTGTTTATAAAAATGAGTGTAAAATATAGTAAAACGCATGCATAATGAGTAAAACGCATGTTATGTTTTCTGCAGGTTTGGATGAAAAAATGGACAAAAACATTAAGAAGTATCTACATATACAGGAGGAAATGGATGAAATCGTTTACTCATCAGAAGTTAGGCCATCAGTGGTTTGCTCATCACGAAAAAGTAAAACGCATGTGTATCAATGTTAAAAAAAAAAAAAGTAAAAAACATTTGTAAACCCATAAAACGCATGTGTATCAATGTTCATCAGTAGTTTGCTCATCAGAAGTTAGGCCATCAGTGGTTTGATTCAGCAGTAGTTAAAACGCATTTGTAAACCCATAAAACGCATGTGTATCAATGTTCATCAGTAGTTTGCTCATCAGAAGTTAGGCCATCAGTGGTTTGATTCAGCAGTAGTTAAAACGCATTTGTAAACCCATAAAACGCATGTGTATCAATGTTCATCAGTAGTTTGCTCATCAGAAGTTAGGCCATCGGTGGTTTGATTCAGCAGTAGTTAAAACGCATTTGTAAACCCATAAAACGCATGTGTATCAATGTTCATCAGTAGTTTGCTCATCAGAAGTTAGGCCATCAGTGGTTTGATTCAGCAGTAGTTATCCTAAAACATAATATCACCAGATACATCAAAACGCATGTATAAAACATACTAAAACGCATTCAGAAATGTTATCAATACGATCATACAACCAGTTACATTAAAACGCATGTTACTAATCCTAAAACGCAAATGATTATCTTCAAATCCACAAAACATCAAAAAATACCTTGCATCCTTCTGTGTTCAACCATGAAATCAAATCTCTCACCAATATGTTCATCAGTGTTGTTTACATCTTCATGTATAAATATCTACATAAAAATTTTTAATGGAATGCTCAACCTCTGTTTTCATCACTGATCTAAAAAAACTTCAAAACAGTAGAAACTAACCTTCAAAATTGAGATTATGAGGATCAACAACTTCATGTTCTTCATCGAATAAGAATTCAGGTTCATTGTTTAGATCTGAAAACACAAATTAAGAGTAAGATCACGATTAATTGAAAACAATAAAAACAGAGTACATACCGAACATGGTGAAGAACTCGGCAAATTGATTATGATTTTCGTAAAAAATTTGAACCAGTGATCGACGATGATTGTAGATTTTTGAATATGGTAAGAATTGATAATCGTATATTATGGAATCAGTTATGAAATTTGAAATATTGATGAACGATAAAACAGGGATTTGATAATAAACGTGATTAATTGATATGTCCAATTGACTATACTACCCCTCTAATCAGTTATAGAGTTATAACAGACAAGTTCCACGTGGCATCATTTTGCGGCTTCCTACACTCTGTAGGATAAGAGACTTTGTACCCTACACTTTCTCTATACAGCTAATCATTCAGAATTCAGGTAGGCATATAGCTCACAGATAGTGTTATGTTTCCTTGTTCATTACAAGTACTCACAATACCCAACTTCATTTTAAGAAAGCATTGGTAAAAAAAACAAGGCTGAACAAAGATAAGAATTAAGAACCCAAAAATAATGTATCCCAAACAAAATTACTTTTAAAAGCCCACAAACATAACCCACAAAATTAACAATGCAAACCAAACTAGTCAAAATAATTGACTGCACACACACTCACATAACAAAATTACAATAGTATGGATCAGTTGACAAATGAAGAAGCACACCTATGATGTAATGCAAAGTCACACCCCTCCAAGCACTTAAAGATCATCTTGTACTGCAATCGGTCACGACAGTTAACGCACTTGCCATCAGTCTCAAGCCCTTGAACAAAGGCCAACCGGTGTGGGTGAGCTTTGATCTCAAGCGTTCCTCCAAATTTGACATTGAGAAACATATAGACGCATTTGGCATGATAGGAATATGTATTTTGCTCACATTGAAGTATTAAGGGCGCACAAGCTGCATGCATTGACTGGGCACATGTAGAGCAATGATAGAACCACTTCCAAGGGGTAAATTCATCCTCACATATTTCACAAAAGTATTTGTCAATATGGTTCTCTGCTGGTTCGTATCTTAGGGTCAAAGGGTGTTTATCAAACTTATGCTTTATTATTCTAGGCAATAACAGAGCACACTCTACATGAATGTAGAAATCACAAGACGGACAATGAAATGCCAGATTCCTGCAGTAAATGTCATCTTTGCATGCTTTGCATCCCTTATTTAAATGTTTTAGTGAAGGTTTCACTATCGATAGGAGATGATTTGGATGAGAGTCATGTGTGATTTTTTTAGGTATGAATGCACAATTGATATCAACATAATAATGACATTTTATGCATCCATATGCAAAACCATTGGATGGTAACCGGCAAACGGCACACTCGAAGACACCAAAGAACTTACCAGGTATTTTAGGCAGAAGAACAAGAGTATGCTCAGGATGGCCCGCGTAGTCTTGTACTTCAGGTGGTAGTTTGGCGCACCACTCATGAAGAACGAAACAACATTGTTCATCACCATCTTGGCAACACGTGTAAAACGGTATTGACATGATAGGTTTCACGCATCCATCACATAACAATTGAGTTCTTTTCATGGGATCGTGTAGAGAAACACTACCTGATGTTTGCTTGTTGAAAAGGCTGAGTGGGTGTTGATGGCTATTACGGATCAACCCATCAGGTTGTTTGGAGTTACTGATCAACCCATGTTGATTAGACATATAACGCTTCACTAGGTTGTCGCCTTCATCTTGAAATGGACAATGGAGCAGATTTGGATGCTCATCTTCCTTGAAATTTTTGGAAGTTTTGCCAAGGCCTGGTGAAGAATGATATGCTTGAAATTAGACTAAGACACAAACTAAAAGAACAATAAAAAAATAAAAAAAGAAGAAGAAGAGAATGCTCACTCTTTGAAGTCACACAATCAAAATGCACGTAATAATAACATTTATCGCATTTGTAAATCCATAAATGAGAATAGAACCTTTTACCACAGACCCTACAACGTGGATCATATTTAGCTTCTTGATCCAAAAAGGGAAAGGAATAGGCAAGGGTAAGTAGATGTGAATGAGTGAAAGTCCCATCAGTATGATTTTGTATAAGTAATTTGGAAGGCAGCAATGCACAGTCCATGTTGATAAAAAATATAGGACAAGTGGTACATTGAAAGAAGACCCCTTCATGATTATTACCACATGCTACACAATGTAAGATGTTTTTGTGTCCGAACAGTCGATCTAGTTGGTGAGGGTGACTATGGTGATTTATCTTCTGTTTCGAAATAGTTGCACATGTCATATGCATGTCATAGCCGCATGTATGACAATAATATTCAAAGTTATCCCCCCACTTAAAGTGGCAAACAGAACACTTAAATTTAAAAGAACTTTTAAGTAAAGTAATTGTATGGCCAGGATGAAACGGGTGATTTTGTAAGGTACGTGGTAGTTCTGCACAGAATTTGTGCAATGAGTAGTCACAAGTCTTGCAGGAGTAGTAACACAAATGGAATGACCAGATCTATTCCTCACAAAGGCTGCACTGACGATCTTCCTCCACAAATTCAACTTCATCTTCAACTTCATGCTCGTCCTCATCCTCATCATCCACATTTTCTTTTTTGTGAGTCGGCTGCTGCAGATACACAAGGTTGAGCGGATGCTCATGACGAAAGTGATGGAGAGTGTCCACAGCAACTACATAAATAACATATATGTTTATGTAAGACTAAATTACTATTCGAATGTAACCAACTCAAGATTTCAAGATCTACTAACCAATTGAACAAACTGAGATGAACAGAATAACATGAATTTTTACACAAATCGTGTATTCTGTATCATATTAACTTATTTGGTTGTATTATATGGTTAAATTTCATAGGAAATTAGAACTCATGAGATTTGGGAATCGTAAAGGGACATCTACTTTGGTATGATACTTATTATAATATTTTGTGTTGGTCCAGGTGAATCGATATTAGTAGATGATATTTATTTCATTATCCAAAATCCACATAATACATGCATGTTGAACAACATTGAGTTGGTTTTTGTATGTGTTTGTGATCAACTTCTAATAAAATTAGGTAATTTCAATCACCTAAAATTCTAGATAGAGACTCATTAATACTCACGAAAAATACACAAACCTGACCAGATACCCAATGACTATATTAGATACGCTTTTAGATGTGTGCTCACATAGATAAAGAAAGATATCATACTTTATTTTTTAATACAAAATAATAACTAAAGCACACTTCTCTCCATCAACCTATTTTTTATTCCTCAAATGACAACCAAAATTAAGCATATATAAAGAAAACGAGACATACCAATTGAAGAGTCCATTAAGTTAATTTTCTTCTCAGATCGATGAGCAGGTATAATACTACAAATGAATGAGCAAGTTGAATATGAAATTGAAGACACACTAATGCACATTATATAGAAGAAGAGAGGAATATCTTTGGTTACACTTACAAGTAAGGAATCATCTTTCAAATAAGAAATCTCAATCATGCCTCCAAACCCTACATTGTGATTCCTTCCTTCCACAACATCCAAGCATATATACACTTTTATTATATTTGATTCTTGGATTGAATGGGAAGTAAATAAATTTATTTCAACCATTAATTTTATTTTACATAAGTACACCAATGTGTATAGTTTGGAGGGTGTATGTAATTCGCATCATTTCTACACTATATTATGTGGTTCTTATGATTTTTATTTAAAAATATTTGTTTAATTACCTGTGTGTGTTCTTTCCTTGTTTATGTATGCGACACAGACAAAGATGACAGGTTGGGATATGGGTCGAGTTTGGTTAATCCTATACCCATACCCGGTTGTAAAATATTGTCTTATACTACAAGACACAATGATATAATGCAAATTCTAAAAACTACAAGCTAAAATCCAAAAAACGAAAACCTAAAAACTAAGATCGTAGGGTTCAATGAGACGGTTCCAATGCCGCTTGAATGAGTTTAATCGGAGTCCGTTTAATACCGTTCCTACGACTTCCAACCTAATTCAATGTACATTTGTCCTAACCCTTTGTAAATTTGTAACATGATTGGTTGCTAATGGTAATTAATGTTAAAGATTATTTTGTTAATACTTTAGTTATAATTAGTGAGATGAAAGCCATGATGCAGCAGATGGGGCATTTTCTGGCAGGTGGTGCACACGCTATAGGAAAAAAAAGAAAACCAAAAACATTTTCATAATATGCCGAAAACTTGTTTGGTTTATTGGTTTTTTAGTTAGATAATACAAGTAAAAAACAATTTTAAAAATTATTAGAAGTTGTTTACTTTAGTTTAATTTAAGTTATATAGATAGAAAAAAAAATGGCAAAAGAAAAAGGGAAAGAAAAAGAAAAGAAAAGATGTGATATGTGGGGTTACATTGTAGATATTAGATTACACAGTGTGGGCCGTGGAATGTGGATGTGAAGCCCCTCCACGCCACTAACACCACCCCCTGTGTGGCGTAGAAGCCGGCGTGGGGGGGGGGGGGAGGGGGAGGGGAAGGTAAGGTAAGGGTGATGTAGATGGTTGTGGTTGGTTGTTGGATTATGGACGGTTGAGATTGGTTATTGGATAAAAAAAAAAAAAACCTTGACGCCACTCTTCCACGCCACCATCACCCGTGGTTTTTTAGGCTTGGATTGAAATTCCCACTCTGTTGATATGGATGCTACATGTCCTCCATGCCTCATTCATAATATGTGTGTGTGTATGTATATGTACAGCTAGCGGGTTATATTCAAGCTTTGTAGCAGGCAGCAAACTGACTTTAAATAAGATTTAGAAGACTGAAACATTGTAAAAAAATCAAACTGTATATTCAAAAATCTACGGAAAAAAATTACATCCTTATAAAATTTCTAAGATTCATATTCTAAATACTAGTGGAAATGCCCACACGTTGCGGCGGGTGTCTCAGTTCATGTCAGATTCAATGATGGTGTCTTTTACAAAGCTTGGTGTTAAAGCATGAAGTTTGTTACTTACAAAAGCAAACATGCCATGCTAACCTTACAAAAAAAATTGTATTTTATTAGTGAGAGTAAATTGATCCATAGTTACTATTTAAATTGATCCATAGTTACATAACATCTATCAATTCTCCATCAAGATATTGGGCATTGCTGCTTAGATTGGCTAGAAATTATCACAATAAAATGAATTGCATGTAACAACATACAGAGTATAATCCTTTTTTGGAATTTGGGTTATTAATTTTCAGGTTATATGCATAATTACTTAATGGAACTATTACATCTCCATTTTTCTTTCCTGCACCACAAAAGACTATAACCATGATAATAATATCATGTAGAATTATTAACAATAAAAATAAAACCTTAAGAAATTAAAAATAGAAAAAAAAACCCATTAAACATTCTTAAATGTTTTCTTTATCACCAAACCCTATTTGAACTCCAATGTACCGTACATATAACTAAATAACTAAGCAATAATCCAATATTCCCACCAACTCTTTTAGAGACTATTCCAACATATATATATATAACAGAGTGCAATTTCATGAGTGTACACATAAAGCTCAAACCCTATAAGTGAGAATTAATTAGCATGCATTTACAATTTAGTATTAAAACATGTATAAACCAGGAAGGACTATCAATTTGAACATAGTGTACGAAATTAAAAATTGAAGAAAATTAATAACAGTGTCGGAGATAAAGGGGATGTCAATTTGAGCACACAGAGACACGAGACCACTTCCAAAAAGATCATAGACTCTGAAAAGTTGACCTACAAAAGCCAGACCACCGCCATATCCATTTGACCTGGGATTCGAAATGCTCACAATCAACGGAAGGTATCCATGAATGCTCGATTTAGGGGAGACACGATAATTTAAAAGGATACATACTCAGCACATTCGAATATCAAAACAATAGTAATAATACATGTGCAATCTTAACATTGGAAGAATAAAATAACCATGAAAATATTACCTACCGTGTTTGAACCAACAAATGATATAGGTTCAATGCCTTCAGCATCATATATAGCATTCACAATGTCCTGCCTCAAACAAATATAGAAAAAAAATCAGTAGATTAATATAAAAGCTCATATGTGTTACTACATTGCTTCTTTAACAAAATTTTAACTAAAATGCAAACTCAATATTTTATAAGACAGAAAAATAACACAGATACTATGATTAGTAAAGAAGAATACATAACGCACAGCTAGGTAAACTGACATCTTTGCTAGTTCTGCAAGTATCATAAAAAAATACTTGTAATAAGGCACGATATATTCTCCCATTTAAAACAATTCATTGCAGCATCACCAACCAATAGACATACAACATGCTCAATCTTATGTGCAATTAGGGGTGCAAACGGGCAGAGCTACTCGCGAGCTACTTGAGTTTGGTTTGAAAAAAAGCTTGACGTGAGCCGAGACTAACTGAGCTTGAACCCGAGCCTAAAAACAAGCTCGTCTAGCAAATGAGCCTAAGCTTGAGCTTTGGTTATCGAGCTCGAGCTAGCTCGCAAGCCTAAACGAGCCCACTATATTGTTGGCCCTCAGAACAGATTTGCAGCGGAATGTTTTATTAATCAAACACAAGAACAATAAAATAGATGATTGAAGGCAGAATTGAAATGTATTGACAATAGAATTTCGAACAGGAAGTTTATAAAACAGAAAAGATTACAAAGGTTTACAAGGAAGTTTAGGATTGTGTTGTGAACAATCTTGATAAAAAACATAATGAGACAATCCTATCCTATATATATAAAACGAAGATGTATGTCTGTTGACAGTTATCATTTCGAACAGACATGTTGTTCTTATGAAACCGAAACCGGTTCAATGGTGCCGCCAAATAAACAGGAATAACTGTCAAGGGGCATTTTGGTCTTTTCACTTCTGTCTCGCCAATATCTTTCTAGTATGTTGCTGTTCCACTTTGTTTTATTGGTTTGTTTGAGTCTTCTGTTGTTGTTGCAGCCTGTTGACTTCTGCTGTGAACCATTTGGTGCAGCCTTGATCAAGATCATATTGACCCATATCCTATCTATGCTTATATACTTACAACTAATGTATACTTCTAATACTAATACATACATACAATTTACAGAAACATATGTTCAAAATGTACATATTGAAACATAAAACATAAGTTATATCTACATTCTAGCATATATATATATAATTCTTACTTAATATATTAAAAACATAATTAAATAATATATTAAAATTATTAGAATAGGAACCGTGTCCCTCTCCTTTGATTATCACCAATATTTATAAGTACATGTGATCCCTATATCTATGGATACGGATAATTACAATGAATACAAATCTAATCATACTTAATTTATAATATAATCATACTTAATATATAATGCTATTATACCCCCGCAGTCGAAGCGGGAGGAGACCGGATCTGAAGTCTTCAAAGAGAACTCAAGGCAAACCTTTAGTGAAGATATCTGCAATCCGGTAACGGGAGGGAACATGTAAAATCCGCACCTGTCCTCTTTGAACCTGCTCGTGAACAAAGTGGATATCAAGCTCAACGTGTTTTGTTCGCTAATGTTGGACTGGATTTCCTAACAAGTAAATAGCACTCACGTTGTCACAATATACTAATGTTGCACGTGCTAAGGGGTGATATAATTCCAATAAAAGATTGCGCAACCAACAAATTTCAGCAACGACGTTTGCAACAGCACGAGATTCGGCCTCAGTGCTGGATCGTGAGACTGTGCTCTGGCGCTTAGAGGACCAGGAAATTAAGTTATCCCCGTAATAGATGCAGTATCCACTAGTGGAACGCCGTGTGTCAAGACAGCCGGCCCAATCGGCGTCCGTGTATGCAATGAGTGATGGAGCAGTGGACCGGCCCAAGGTTAAACTATACGAAATTGTCCCCTTAATGTAATGGACAATTCATTTCAAATCATTCCAGTGGGATAAACACGGAAAGTGCATGTGCATACAGACCTGCTAAACAGCATATGTGATGTCCGGTCTCGTGAAAGTAAGGTACTGAAGTGCGGCAGGCAAACTGCGATAAAGAGTGGGGTCATGAAATAAGTCACTTGCGGCGCTGAGTTTGGTGTTTGTATCCACCGGGGTGGCAACCGGGTTGCACGACTGCATGTCTGCCCGAGCAATAATGTCCGTGCAGTAGGAATCCTGTGTAAGAAACATAGTATCCTGGTTGCGTGTGACAAAAATACCAAGAAAGTAGCTGAGAGGGCAAAGGTCAGAGGTCCTTCATAGCAAATTCATTAGCAAGATTCGCCATGAGTCGACCTCGGAGTGTGGCAAAAGATGTGACAAGTAGAATATCATCACATATAGGAGCAAGAAAGCTGTAGCAGTGCCCTGATGTAAAGTGAAGAGAGAAGCATCACACCTGCTATGAGTAAATCCCAACGTATGAACGTAGTCAGTGAACCTTTGATACCATGCCAGAGATGCCTGTTTAAGCCCGTACAAAGACTTCTTTAATGAACAAACATAATCAGGAAAGTCTTTATTCCGAAACCCCATCGGCTGATACATATAAACGGTCTCGTTAAGAGTTCCATGAAGAAAGGCGTTGGTGACATCTAGTTGATGGACATCCCAACCCTTTGATAATGCAATAGAGAGAACCGTTCGTATCGTAGCCGGCTTAACCACGGGACTAAAAGTCTCACCACAATCTATCCCAACCTGTTGTGTTCTACCATCACACACAAGGCGTGCTTTGTACCGCTCCAATGTACCGTCTGACCTGTATTTATGTTTAAACAGCCACAAACTACGAATAACATTCATGTTGGGTTGCCTAGGTACCAATTCCCATGTCCCATTTCTAATTAATGCATTAAACTTAGTGGTCATAGCGGAGTACCATTTCGGAATAGTTAAGGCATCGGTGGGGTTTTTCGGGATTGGTTTAATGTTTTCGGTTGTGTTGTGGAGGTTAAATATTTTTTTCGGTTTGGAAATTCCACTCATCGACCTAGTGTGTATGGTGCAGATTGGTGGTTGTGTCGATGAGGCAGATGTGGAGGTGGTGGGTTGAGTGGCGGTGGGCGGAGTGGACTGTTGCGGGAGGGTATTGGGCTGGACAGTGGACTGCTGTTGGACAGGAGGGACGGGTGGAATGGGAGGCATGGTGTTGGGCTGTTGTAGGGAAGGAGTGTGGGCCGAAAGGTGTGATGGGTTTTGGCTTGATGTGGGGAAGTGTTAGGTGTTGGTGGGCCGGTATTGTTTGGGCAGGGTGTAACAGGAGACGGATTAGGAGGAGGTATGGCCGGGGCATTTGTTGTGATGTGTGGTGTTAAATGTTTAGGAAAGTGATCAGTAAGAAAGTCATAGGAAGGTTTGGGATTGGTGGAGTGTGCGAATGGGAATATGGTTTCGTCGAAGACGACGTGCCGTGATATAAATATCTGATGCGAGTGTATGTCAAGGCAACGGTAACCACGGTGTGTGGGTGGGTATCCCAAAAATACGCATGGGTGTGACCGATGGTCGAGTTTGTGAATGGAAGTTGGTGGGTTTAGAGGGTAACATAGACAACGAAAAATGCGAAGGTGGTCATATGAGGGTGTAGAGTTATATAAAAGTTCAGTGGGACTTTTGTTCTTGGTGGTTTTGTTGGGCAAGATATTTAGGAGGTATGTAGCGGTTTCAAGGGCAGAGTGCCAAAGGTATGTTGGGAGTGATGCATGGGCAAGGAGGGTTCGAACCATGTTATTAATGGTACGAATTTTCCGTTCGGCCTTGCCGTTTTGGGAGGAGGTGTAAGGGCAAGCGAGGCGGTAAAGGATGCCGTTTGTGTTAAAAAAAAGGTTAGGAAGGCGGACTTGACGTATTCTTTGCCATTATCACATTGAAATGTTTTAATGGTTCATTCAAATTGTGTTTTGATATTTTTAGCAAATTGGGTGAATGTAGTAAATACACGCGACTTATTGGAGATGGGGGCAGTCCATAAAAAATCAGTATAATCATCTAAAAACTGAACTAATTATGGGTGATGTCCATAAGTCGACGTGGATAATATCGAAGGGTTGAATGGTGCAAGAAGTAGACATAGAAAATGGTAAGCGAATACTTTTTCCATAAACACAAGACTCGCATACATTATTATCAAAATTATTAAAGTCAATAGAACAAGAAGCTTTTAAAGAATTTAAAGACGGGCGTCCTGGATGGCCAAGATGGTGATGCCAGAGTTATGAGGAGATAGCAGCAAATGCGGTTAGTGAGGAGGAGCCAGATCCCAAAACCAAAGGGTAGAGATCACCGCTGCTGTTGCACCGTCAGAGGGGGGCCTTGGTCTTGTAGTCCTTCACAAGAAAATCAAACGGGTCAAATTCCACCGACACAGAATTATCTGTAGTAAAGCGACGCACAGAAACAAGGTTTTTAAGTATTTAGGTGAATATAGGACATTTTTAATGTAAAAGGTGGGAAATGTTTGGGTAGGTATTTGGTCCCTATTCCTAAAACCGGAATGGTGTCGCCATTACCAACAATAATGTTCCAAGGAATGCAAGAATTAGAAAAGGAATGAAAATCACCTTGGTCGTGAGACATTGTAGATGATGCTCCAGTGTCCATGAAGAGAGTCGGGTCCGGTTGCTGTAAAGACATCGTATACAAGGCGTGCTCTATGTCAGTAGGAGTGTAAGCCGCATGCAATCCATGGGATGGTCTTGGGCCAAGGAGTCCTTGAGCTGAGGTACTGGGTTTAGAAGAGGGTATCCTGGACTCGTGATACCATATTAGAATAGGAACCGTGTCCCTCTCCTTTGATTATCACCAATATTTATAAGTACATGTGATCCCTATATTTATGGATAGGGATAATTACAATGAATACAAATCTAATCATACTTAATTTACAATATAATCATACTTAATATATAATGCTATTAAAAATGATGAAAAAAATATATATGAGTTGAGCATGAGCTTGATAAACTTACTTACGAGCCGAACTCGAGCTTTAGAAACTAAGCTCGAATCATGTTGCGCACGAGCTAGAGCTTTCATAACTTAAACAAGCTCGAGCTCGATTCAGGTTGTTGGAACCCCTATGTGCAATGCTTATTCGACATCTTCCTCGAAAACTGACCCCACACGTATCATTATGTGGGCTTCAAGTCTTCACGTAACAATATTAAGCGAGATTCGGTAAGAGCATTTTCTAGTTGTCACACTATACAGCGTTGGGTGGGATGGAAGCTGAGCACTAACAAACCGTTGTTGCTCCAAAAGACCCTCTAGCCAGGTTGTACTTGCTGCATGCGGCCCAAGTGGGCCGACAACTGCACAAGGAATTCCAAATTGGAGAAAGTTCTAAATTGATGTGTATACTTCCTTGTAGATTAAACCCATTCATCCACAACAAACTTGACTGCACTATAGACCCAATACAGTAGCAATTAATTTTGTTCATTTACCATAAGTTGAAAAAAACAATATAAAGAAAAGCTGAATACTAACCTTAGTGGTGAAGTAACGACTCGGAGCAACGGGACTCTTGTTGTTACGCGGTAATAATCAATTAGATGACACACAATTGGGTTTGTTAGAGTTGAGGTGTAATTGGGGCAAAAGAATTGATATAAAAGACAAATATTAGAGATGGTAGACGACATTATGGATACGTAAATCATTAAAAAAATTGAAAATTTAGAAATAGAAGACAACAAGATTTATCTAAAGTTTTAAAGAGGGAAAGTACTTACAGTCCACCAATCATGACCGTGTACGTTGTGGAAATCACAAGTTCTCCATTGGTGTAACCATGTCTTATAAAACAGCTTTTGTACCACTAAAGAAGTGCACAACAACCAAACAATGTGAAGTAAGTTGCTCCTAATCCTAATCCTTTTGCAAATCCACTAATGTATTTAAGCGTTTGTGAAATTTTTAGTGTTGCAAAGTAGCCTTGTAATGCTCTTGACTCACCAATGTATGGCAAAACGGTTCGAATTTATAAAACTGATAACCTTAAATTCTGGGTGGAAGTTTCCTAAATTCAGCTTAAACTCATGTAATATCCACATATAAAAACATTAAAATCCAAATTTTATTTATTTTCACTACTTAAAATTGGATTAAATTCAATACCAACATAGAAATCCATGAAAAGAAAATATATTTTTTTTTTTTTTGGAATTCATATTAAATTCATTGAAAAAGATATGAAAAATATTCATTATTAGGTTGAGTTGTTCCTTTATTTTAGCTCAATTTAGTGGACACTCACTTGGAAAAAAAAAAAAAGAGGATTAGTTTTTGTCTTGACGTCAATGATCTTCAGCCCAGCTGGTTCAAGGTAGGGTGAGTTTTCCCTTAAGGGTTCCCATTATGGGGGTAGAGGTTCGATCCATGCACACCACAAAAAAATTCCCCATGACGGTTTGAGCTTAGGTTAGGGTTGTACAAGGATTTCCACTGAACTAAACCTTTCAAAAAAAAATGTTTTTGTCTTGACGCATATAGAAAACAGGGGAACCTTGATTGTAATCTTGAATTTAACTCAAATTTGGAAATACGTAGATCAAAAATTGATTATTTGGTATCTTAAAACAAAGGAAAATTGCTGATTTCTTAATATATTTCAGTGAACTTTAAAAAAAAAATTACCTGCTCAGAAATGTGTCTAGTGTCTAAAATAGCTTCGCTTTTAAAAGACAATTTAGCTAATGTGGTCATATGAATAGCTCCAATCATAGAAATTAAAGGCACCACAGTGTCACAAATGGTACCAAACTACTGTGAAGCCCACCACAAATCCAAAAACAAATGTTTCCAAATAATGTATTAAAATTCCTAACTGCCACACACAAAACACCCATAATTAGAACAGCTCCATTGCCGAACCACGGCCACACATCACGCCTATTCATTATTCTTACCTGCTGCAGCTTCACACTCATAAGGGCCCATTCTGCAGAAACTTCAGGAGACGCAGAATCCATTCTGAGATTTTTTTTGTGTTAATGTTGTAATTTATAAAATTATATAGCTAACTAATCAACCTGGTTGAACCGCCCGATACAACGCGGTTCAACCGGTTGAACCATTTTCTAACTAAATCCGGTATAATTAAAAAACCGGTTTTTAAAACATTGGTGGGGTGTGAAACGGGTCAAAATGCTTCTGTTGACCATGAACACTTTTTTGTCAATCCTTTAATTTCTTCATAGATGACTATTGCATATATACGATAACAACAACTATATTGTTAAAGGAATAATCTAAAAACAATCTTTAGATAGAAGCTCACATAAAACTAGATGAGCGGTTAATCCATTGTCCCCAACATTGATTCATCACCGATAGCAGTTCGTTTTATAAGAAAGTGGTTGCGAAACAACAATCTCTGCTACTTCGTTATAGACAAATATGTAGGCGTTTTTTTATACATCCATGAATTACCCTTTGTTTGCATCGTCTTATCACTAATTACTGTGTACAGGGGGATGTTATACAAGCAAGTGTCCACTCTTTGGATAAAGATTTCTTTGAAAAGAAACTGACCCTGTTCTCATGCTACCTACTTGACAATTATATATGTACCGAGTCCCCTGCATCTGTTAGAGTCAATGCACACCCGGCTAGCATTCACCTTGGCACAAAAACATCAGTGACCCTAATACCTACTCCAGAGACATTCGCTTTGCACTACTTTAACTTCTGTCCATACGCAGACTTACCTCTTAGGACTGAGGAGAATCAGCCACCTAATCAGCCATATATTCTGATTGGTACTTTTTCATTACAAGAAGAATACAGCATATATCAACTTGCTCATATATTTTTATCTGTTCTTTAACTTATTTCCTATAGCTATTTATCTACCTTTATTTAACTTTTCATACATTTTACTTTGCAAACTACATTGGCAGGTTGGAAGACACTACACCAGGCACCACTAAAAAATGAAGCCGTACCTACGTGTCACATTGACAGACATCAGGTACCTTTAAACACCAACTTCGTATTCTGCATTATATTCTACATCAAAAAAGATGGCAACTTTCTTGCATACTGCCACTAATGCAGCGGTCCAGGCCCGGCTCAAGCCCAAGCCAAATGAGGCTTTTGCTTTGGGCCTCCAAGTTCTAAGGCCCCATAATTTTCCTAATTTTCATGATATATAATAAAAGTAAACCAGTATAAAAGCATATAGATGGAGTAGCTTAGTTGGTTAGATCATTTGACTGTTAACAACAAGGTCAGAAGTTCAATCCCTCCTTCTAGCGAATTTTGTAATTTTTTTCAGTATTTTATTTTTTATAAATAGGGCCCCGGATTTTTATTTCGCTTCAGGCCCCCAATATGGTTGAGCCGGCCCTGCAGTGGTCCTACTATTGACGTGCTCTATGGGAGGATGTTCAACCACGCTTTGACAGACAGGCCATGTTAGACGCAGAAGAACCATACGCATAAGGGACGGCTACACCAACATAACCATCAATCAAAACTAACTGATAACAAAGAAAAAAATAGTCTAACTCGTCAAGTATTTACTGGTTTTCAAAAGTAATGAATATTGATGCTTTAACCACAACCATCAAACAAAAGTGTATGGATTTGGGTGCAAACCTCTTGGGACGACACGTGAATCATGTCAGCCATATAAGTGGTGAACTTTTGGAAATTTTTTCTCACTAAATAGGTTCGTAAACATGTGATTAGTATAATGTTCGCAAACAGGTATTAACATGTACTTTTCGTGTATACCTGTTAAAAAAATTAACAGGTTCGTGTATCAAAAAATAGACACGAAAAATTTTCGTGTCGTGTACAGGTAGTCAGGTTTCGTGTATCGTGTCTTAACATGTTCGTGTCTTAACAGGTCAGGTATACACGATTTGCCAACCCTAGTCAACATATAATCTGAAGAGAAAAAACATGAATGATTCTCATCCAACATACATACCGCATCTGCTGATCTTTGGCCTTAGGGCAACACCATTTTGGTAAAATAAAGGACTTGGTAAAATAAGAACAGAAATCATCACATTTTGTTTCAACATCCATGTTTACTGCAGCCACTCACAATAAATAACATCATTCAAATTCACTTATAACATCACAAGACGATTCCGTAAACAGAAATCATCATGACTATAGAGGTATATAACCAACACATTTGATGCAGAATTCAGCTAAGTATATCACAAAAACAGTAATTCAAGATCTATTTTAAAAAACCAATATGCAATTTCTAGGCGTCATCAAACTGACTCAGACAGCATAAATTATACACTGCAAATAGTTCACATATTATTTCAACATCTACTCACAATAACCAGCATCATTCAAGTGCACTTATGACATCATAAAACGGTTACCTAAATAAAAATAGGATCATCAAACTGGTTCAAAATAACTAATAATATACATCTAATCAGTCAAATAGTAGGCAAAATTCGAAAGCATTTCATCAAACACCTGGTAGGCATACTAATAATACACTTCTTATAGCTCACATTTTGTTTCATATTCCTTGTTCATTGCAAGTACTCACCATACTCAACATCATTTTACCAGATAAAATTCACCTCTGTTTGCACAACTGTACATTTTAAGAAAGCATTGGAACAAAAAAGAAGAAAAAACACGGCTAAACAAAGATAAGAACCCGGCTGCATAACATACCAGTCACATGAAAGAACCGAAAGACCGACACAACTGAACAACAAATCTGATATATCCCCAACAAAATTGCTTCTAATAGCCCACAAATTAGAACCAGCAACACCCTAACACATGCCAGTGTAGTATTCAAATCATTCCATTTCTAATATAATAAATAATAAAATAAAATATATTTATATATAATATAATACAAAGACAATGATCGAAAGTCAAGATAAGAAAGATATACATACACTTGCGTACGAAACTAGGGTATTTCTTTTAATAAAATAAGATTGTGAATAACTAAATAAAAGTTGATACAACATACACCAATTCAAAAGAATTGACTAGTCACACACATAACAAAATTACAATAGTATGGATCGATGCACCAAAGTAGAAGCTAAAGCGTTTGATCAGTTGACAAATGAAGAAGCACACTTATGATGAAATGCAAAGTCACACCCCTCCAAGCACTTAAAGATCATCTCGTACTGCAATTGGTCACGACACTTAACGCACTTGCCATAAGTCTCAAGCCCTTGAACAAAGGCCAAGCGGTGTGAGTGATCTTTGATCTCAAGCGTTCCTCCAAATTTCACATTGAGAAACTTATAGACGCCTTTCCGATAACGGACATATGTATTTTGCTCACATTGAAGTATTAAGGGTGCACAAGCAGCATGAATTGACTGGGCACATGTAGAGCAATGATAGAACCACTTCCAAGGATCAAATTCATCCTCACATATTTCACAAAAGTATTTGTCAATATGGTTCTCTGCTGGTTCGTATCTTAGGGTCAAAGGGTGTTTATCAATCTTATGCTTTATTATTCTAGGTAATAACAGAGCACATTCTACATGAATGTAGAAATCACAAGACGGACAATGAAATACCATATTCCTACCAGTCCACCATTTGCATGCTTTGCATCGCTTATATAATTGTTCTTCTGAAGGTTTCACTATCGATAGGAGATGATTTGGATGCGAGTCATGTGTGATTTCTTTAGGTATGAACGCACAGTTGATATCAACATAATAATCACATATTGTGCATCCATATGAGAAACCATTGGATGGTAACTTGCAAACAGCACACTTGAAGACACCAAAGAACTTACCAGGTATTTTAGGCAGAAGAACAAGAGTATGCTCAGGATGGCCCGCATAGTCTTGTACTTCAGGTGGTAGTTTGGCGCACCACTCATGAAGAACGAAACAACATTGTTCATCACCATCTTGGCAACACGTGTATAATGGTATTGACATGATAGGTTTCACGCATCCATCACATAACAATTGAGTTCTTTTCATTGGGTTATGCAGAGAAACACTACTTGATGTTTGCTTGTCGAAAAGTCTGAGTGGGTGTTGATGGCTATTACGGATAATCATCTCACCATCACGTTGTTTGGAGTTACCAATCAACCCCTGAATTTTTTGGACAATGGATATTAATATATTACGGATATTACGGATAATCATCTCACCATCACGTTGTTGAAATTGTTGATTAGACACATAACACTTCACAATGTTGTCGCCTTCATCTTGAAATGGACAATGGAGCAGATTTGGATGCTCATCTTCCTTGAAATTTTTGGAAGTTTTGCCAAGGCCTGGTGAAGAATGATATGCTTGAAATTAGAATAAGACACAAACTGACAGAATAATAAAAAAACAAAAAGAGTATGCTCACTTGTAGTTTGGAGTATGGACATGAATGGCTCTCTCTTTGAAGTCGCGCAATCAAAATGCACGTAATAATAACATTTATCGCATTTGTAAATCCATAAATGAGAATAGAACCTGTTACCACAGACCCTACAACGTGGATCATATTTAGCTTCTTGATCCAAATAGGGAAAGGAATAGGCAAGGGTAAGTAGATGTGAATGAGTGAAAGTCCCATCAGTATGATTTTGTATAAGTAATTTGGCTGGCAGCAATGCACAGTCCAGGTTGATAAAAAAACTGGGACAAGTGGTACAGTGAAAAAAGACCCCTTCATGTTTGTTACCACACGCTACACAATGTAAGATGTTTTTGTTTCCGAACACTCGATCTAGTTGGTGAGGGTGACTAGGGTGCTTTATCTTCTGTTTTGAAGTAGTCGCACATGTCATATCCATCTCATAGTCGCATTTAGTACAACCATATTTAAAGTTATCCCCCCACTTAAAGTTGCAAACAGAACACCTAAATTTAAAACTATAATAATATAATATAATTTCATGGCCAGGATGTAACGGGTGATTTTGAAAGGTCTTTGGTAGCTCTGCACAGAATTTGTGCAATGAGTAGTCACAAGTCTTGCAGGAGTAGTAACACAAATGGAATGACCAGATCTGTTCCTTACAAAGGCTGCATTGATGGTCTTCCTCCACAAATTCAACTTCATCTTCAACTTCATTCTCATCCTCATCCTCATCCTCATCATCGACATTTTCTTTTTTGTGAGTCGGCTGCTGCAGATACACAAGGTTGAGCGGATGCTTGTGACGATAGTGATGGAGTGGGTCCACAGCAACTACATATATAAATAACATATGTGTTTATGTTAGACTAAATTACTATTAGAATGTAACCAATTGAACAAACTGAGATAAACAGAATAACATCAATTTTTACACAAATCGTGTATTTTGTATCATATTAACCTATTTGGTGGTACCATCAATGATTAATCGGAATAGATATGCAACCATCGACAACCTTTTGTTGACGAATCTTATTATTGTCTCGTATCCATCTGTTTTTGTTTTTTTTTGAAAACAATCAGACCCTCACCCAAATCAACAATCTGATTGTTACCATGGCCCAATAAGTTTAATCATTAAATCTAAATTATTAAGCCAACTTAATGTTTGTTAATAAGGCCCAAAGTCTTGGTTTTTATAGCAACAATCCTATTTATAAATATAGTTTATAAATACAAACCGGTTGTTAAAAAAGGCCTACTTAGTCAACAACTTAATCGAATAACACTCTAATTACGACTATAACACTAAATTACCAACAGTTAGTGGTATGTGTGGAAAACAAAGCTATTGTTTTTTTTTTTTTTCTGTAATTCTAGGCTATGCTCAAGATGTGATCTATATGGTTGTATTATCTGGTTAAATTTCATAGGAAATTAGAACTCATAAGATTTGGGAATCGTAGAGGGACATCTACTTTGGTATGATACTTATTATAATATTTTGTGTTGGTCCAGGTGAATCGATGTTAGTAGATGATATTTATTTCATTATCCAAAATCCACATAATACATGCATGTTGAACAACATTGAGTTGGTTTTTGGTATGTGTTTGTGATCAACTTCTAATAAAATTAGGTAATTTCAATCACATAAAATTCTAGATAGAGACTCATTAATACTCACGAGAAATACACAAACCTGACCAAATACCCAATAACTATATTAGATACGCTTTTAGATGTGTGCTCACATATATAAAGAAAGATATTATACTTTATTTTTTAATACAAAATAATAACTAAAGCGCACTTCTCTCCATCAACCTATTTTTTATTCCTCAAATGACAACCAAAATTAAGCATATATAGAGAAAACGAGACATACCAATTGAAGAGTCCATTAAGTTAATTTTCTTCTCAGATCGATGAGCAAGTATAATACTACAAATGAATGAGCAAGTTGAATATGAAATTGAAGACACACTAATGCACATTATATAGGAGAAGAGAGGAATATCTTTGGTTACACTTACAAGTAAGGAATCATCTTTCAAATAAGAAATCTCAATCATGCCTCCAAACCCTACATTGTGATTCCTTCCTTCCACAACATCCAAGCATATATACACTTTTATTATATTTGATTCTTGGATTGAATGGGAAGTAAATAAATTTATTTCAACCATTAATTTTATTTTACATAATTACACCAATGTGTATAGTTTGGAGGGTGTATGTAATTCGCATCATTTCTACACTATATTATGTGGTTCTTATGATTTTTATTTAAAAATATTTGTTTAATTACCTGTGTGTGTTCTTTCCTTGTTTATGTATGCGACACAGACAAAGATGACAGGTTGGGATATGGGTCGAGTTTGGTTAATCCTATACCCATACCCGGTTGTAAAATATTATCTTATACTACAAGACACAATGATATAATGCAAATTCTAAAAACTACAAGCTAAAATCCAAAAAAAAACGAAAACCTAAAAACTATGATCGTAGGGTTCAATGAGACGGTTCCAATGCCGCTTGAATGAGTTTAATCGGAGTCCGTTTGATACCGTTCCTACGACTTCCAACCTAATTCACTGTACATTTGTCCTAACCCTTTGTAAATTTGTAACATGATTGGTTTCTAATGGTAATTAATGTTAAGGATTATTTTGTTAATACTTTAGTTATAATTAGTGAGATGAAAGCCATGATGCAGCGGATGGGGCATTTTCAGGCACGTCGTGCACACGGATAAGGAAAAAAAAGAAAACCAAAAACATTTTCATAATATGCCGAAAACGTGTTTGGTTTATTGATTTTTTAGCTAGATAATAAAAGTAAAAAACAATTTAAAAAATTATTAGAAGTTGTTTACTTTAGTTTAATTTAAGTTATATAGATTGAAAAAAAAAACAAAAATGGCAAAAGAAAAAGGGAAAGAAAAAGAAAAGAAAAGATGCAATATGTGGGGTTACATCGTAGATATTAGATTACACAGTGTGGGCCGTGGAATGTGGATGTGAAGCCCCTCCACGCCACTAACACCACCCCCTGTGAGGCGTAGAAGCCGGCGTGGGGGGGGTGGGGGAAAGGTAAGGGTGATGTAGATGGTTGTGGTTGGTTGTTGGATTATGGACAGTTGAGATTGGTTGTTGGATAAAAAAAAAAAAAAAAAAAAAAAAAACCCTGACGCCACTCTTCCACGCCACCATCACCCGTGGTTTTTTAGGCTTGGATTGAAATTCCCACTCTTTACGTGTCCCTCCATTCCTCATTCATAATATGTGTGTGTGTATGTATATGTACAGCTAGCGGGTTATATTCAAGCTTTGTAGCAGGCAGCAAACTGACTTTTAATAAGATTTAGAAGACTGAAACATTATAAAAAATCAAACTGTATATTCAAAAATCTACGGAAAAAAAATTACATCCTTATAAAATTTCTAAGATTCATATTCTAAATACTAGTGGAAATGCCTATGTGTTGCGGCGGGTGTCTCAGTTCATGTCAGATTCAATGATGGTGTCTTTTACAAAGCTTGGTGTTAAAGCATGAAGTTTGTTACTTACAAAAGCAAACATGCCACGCTTACCTAGCATGCATTTACAATTTACTATTAAAACATGTATAAACCAGGAAGGACTATCAATTTGAACATATTGTACGAAATTAAAAATTGAAGAAAATTAATAACACTGTCGGAGATAAAGGGGATGTCAATTTGAGCACACAGAGCCACGATACCACTTCCAGAAAGATCATAGACTCTGAAAAGTTGACCTACAAAAGCCAGACGACCGCCATATCCATTTGACCTGGGATTCGAAATGCTCACAATCAACGGAAGGTATCCATGAATGCTTGATTTAGGGGAGACACAATAATTTAAAAGGATACATACTCAGCACATTCGAATATCAAAACAATAGTAATAATACATGTGCAATCTTAACATTGGAAGAATAAATTAACCATGAAAATATTACCTACCGTGGTTGAACCAACAAATGATATAGGTTCAATGCCTTCAGCATCATATATAGCATTCACCCCACATTGTGATTCCTTCCTTCCTCAACATGCATGCATATATACACTTTTATTATATTTCATTCTTGGATTGAATGGAAAGTAAATAAATTTACTTCAACCATTAATTTTAATTTACACCAATGTGTATATGTAATACCCCAACCCGTTCAGGGCTGACGTGTCACACAATAATCAGAGACAATTAATAATTTAATTAAAACTTAACATCAAGATTCAAAACCAGAAATCCGTACAGCTATTTCAACGATAAGCAAAATAAAGTCTTTATTTATTCGATCACTCATTTTATTCAAAAGATTACTATCTTCAAATCTCTAGCCTTTTTATAACGCTCTTCACACATTTCCCTGGTTCCCTGAGTACCTGTTTTAAAAAAAAGAGAAACAAGAAAAAGAAAACGGCTGAGCCAAAAATTTGCTCAGTAACGGAAAGAACAATAGCAATTAACAACTTTACCAGAAAAACGATCGTACGGTGAAAGGTTATTTAAAGATGAATCAATATGATAATGATGACAATGTAGAGGTATAATCAATAATATGCGGTGATAAATCAATGGTGACTCTACACGATGACAATCTACATGGAATACCCACAATAACACTTTGATGACAAAAACGGTACAACACGCTGAACGATCACTGATGAGTCAATACAATAACAATATATTTTGGAAATACCCATGTGAGCCAATAACACTAAACACTAAACACTGTGTACATTAGCTGCAGTTCCAATGCACCAATATGTAGAGGGGATGTAGGCACTCACACCAATCCCTCTACCACTAACACTAACACTCCTAGGATCGATCCATACGCCTCTTAATAAACAATAAGTGCAATAACATAGCACACACTAACAATATAGAGACGCCGTGGCCTTTCGCACCGCCACAGATGGTGCACGCCATCGGTGCCAATGATGGCGCCCTATGTCCCCATAGGTGGATATGCTCGGGTATTGAGGTCAATGAAAAACAGTACACTCAATCAATGAAATGAAATATCAATGCACTAAGGGTCAATAATATTTAGTCAATGGCAAAACACATTATAATTATGGGAACATGCGATGATGAGTGTAAACAAAATCGAACCCATCGCATGCATATCAATGACAATAACTCGATACAATATAGGTGACCAATCAATGGTTCAAGCAATGGTCACGAATAAAGAAAACGAGGATAACAATAATGCGACAAGTAAGGACCACAAAATCCTTACACTGGGAAAGCGATGAAAACAATATAACGCTAACAGTAAGAGACCATAGAATCCGTACCTTAGCTTAATCGTAAAGTGTGTAATGCAACAAGATCCTCACTCGAAACAAAATCCTACTCATTAACAATATTTTAAATTTAGAATTAGGCTCCTAGAGTTTGTATCCATTTAAGAATCGAGCAGAGGTATTTAGTTCCCATTAGTCTTTGGAATTCCAAAATCATTTATTGGTTTGTAGTCATTGTTTATTTATTTATTTTAAGTCACAGAAACAAATTTTATAAAAATATTAAAATCATTATTATTACCATACTATTTATTTAAATTGCTAATGTTAACAGCAAGAAACCATAACCTCATAATCAAATCTTAAAACTAAAGTCCCTTGGTTTAGAACAAAAGAAACTGGACTTTTATAATCGCTTTTGTAACATTTAAAAAAAAAAGGAACGTTGATGAAGTGATTCTAAATTGTATCTAAAAACTTTTGTGAGTTAATAAACAAGGTTATTAAGTTCCTCATCTGCACATGGATACAGATATTGTGGGTTTAATTTGCATGTTACACATGACACATTTGACATTCGCACGGTACTAGTTTAGCATTGTCGGTACCTTATCAAAACGGAAGGTTGGTCATGCGTTACGAAAGTAACCGGAGATCTTTCAACAAGTCGATGAATCTGAATTGTTTAAACGATCGACGACGTTGAATGCTTGGGACGGAGACCAGACACCAAAAATCTTTTGTAGCCCTTAAGTTAGCCGCGTTACTGTTATGTTGAGTCAGCAAGGAATGCCGATCGTTACCAGGTTGCCGGGTTCGTTTAGGATTGGTTCGGGTGGTTACCGGAATAGGTGATGATGTGGTGCGGCGACTACGATTAACAAATCGTTGGTGCAGACAGAGTGTGGCGACTACGAGTAACAATCGTTGGATTAATATTATTGTTGGGTTCGTAAGTATGGCAAGAATCCTTTTAAATTCGATGGTTGATTGGGTAGGCGATTTGGAAATGATATAATTGCCGAAACTATCGCGTTGACTTGACGGATGTTTTAAAAGAAGAAGTTGCAGAAAGAGTGGCGGGGATTTTGAATGGAAATAGTTGTAGAAGATACAAGGTGTAATGGGTTGATCATATAATTATTACATATAATTATTTCCATCCATAATACATTTAGCCTTTTTTTTTTTTTTTTGTCGGTGATTGAAAAGAAAAGCAAGATTTAAAAAGTCAAACATATATTACTTAATTCTTCGTATTATTTTCATTTGATACAATTTTTAAGATACGACTATTATTACATTTGTATTAAATTTATTTATTCTAATATCATCTTATAATTGTTTAGGTTTACTTGTAGTATAAATTGATTAATGTTCAAAACATTGATTATCTGAAATAATAGCCTTATTTATTATTTTAAGGCTTAGATAATTCGTATATTACAATTCTACCATCCTTAAAAAAAATTTTGTCCTCAAAATTAGTGGTACTTCACACTATTCATGTTATGGATCTTTGATATGAATAATGATAGCGATGTTGCAAATACGATGAGCAATATAAACAAAAGACGCATGGAATTGTATATGAAAAGTAAACAATAAGGAATGCTAACCTTATGTCGCGAATAAATATGGATACTGGGAACGAATCACATCTTCCCATATTGACTCGATTCTTGAAACGGCTCACTAGAGGACTGAATACGGTGTCCTTCTCTATTCCTCTTTCTGCTATCACTAGAACTACTCAAAAATTCTTTGTTCTCCAAATCGACCTTCTTGGCAGCCTTAGCAGCCTCTGCAACAGTGGAGAATGTTGATTGGATGATGGCCCTACGAATTCGGTCACAAACTGCCCATTGATATTTCTCTGCTTGTTCTTCCGGCGTTCCAGCAGCTGGTCCAAGAAACCCAACTAATCGGTAAAACCGATCCGTGAAGTCAGAAAGTGGCTCATCATTCCTCTGGCGAATGTTGTGATATTCGCGTGTATAGGAACTCTTATCGACACTGGTAAAATATTTCTCAAAGAAAATAGTACGAAACTCTGCCCAAGGTAAGTTTTCCACAAATAGATCTCCTCCTCTTTCCTCTAACACACCCTCCCACCAAGTTTGTGCATCCTCTTCCAGTTTGTACGATGCTAACCTCGACTTGAATTCATCACCGACTCCTAATACCCGAAATATTTTCTCCATATGCGCAATCCAATCCCTCGCTACAGGTGGCGTTTCTGCCTTCGTAAAAGATCTCGGTCTCTGCTTTTGAAACCTTTCAAGCCATGCATGTATACCCTCAGGTGGGTTATTACCCACTATAGAATTTGGGTTTGGATTCGGATTCGGAATTGGATTCGGGTTCGGATTAAGATTCGGGTTCGGATTAGGGTTTGGATTAGGGTTAGGATTAGGATCAGGACCACGTACAGCCTGGACAAATGCCGGTAACATAGCAGTAAAGGCCTGAGTTATTGCCGCTAGAATAGTTGGATCAGCCTCGTTTGATCCAGAATGGTTACCAGCTGATTTGCGCGTTGAACGACGAGGAGGCATCTAAAAATAACAAATTAAGAGAATAGGAATACATTAGGAAATTTAGAAAATAAGAAGACGTCACAAAATGAATACCTAACCCAACGTCTACCCAATCCTCACATGTCTTAATTATTTAGTTAAAGTTTTCTACAGGATAGAGCCTAAGCTCTGATACCATAACTGTAATACCCCAACCCGTTCAGGGCTGACGTGTCACACAATAATCAGAGACAATTAATAATTTAATTAAAACTTAACATCAAGATTCAAAACCAGAAATCCGTACAGCTATTTCAACGATAAGCAAAATAAAGTCTTTATTTATTCGATCACTCATTTTATTCAAAAGATTACTATCTTCAAATCTCTAGCCTTTTTATAACGCTCTTCACACATTTCCCTGGTTCCCTGAGTACCTGTTTTAAAAAAAAGAGAAACAAGAAAAAGAAAACGGCTGAGCCAAAAATTTGCTCAGTAACGGAAAGAACAATAGCAATTAACAACTTTACCAGAAAAACGATCGTACGGTGAAAGGTTATTTAAAGATGAATCAATATGATAATGATGACAATGTAGAGGTATAATCAATAATATGCGGTGATAAATCAATGGTGACTCTACACGATGACAATCTACATGGAATACCCACAATAACACTTTGATGACAAAAACGGTACAACACGCTGAACGATCACTGATGAGTCAATACAATAACAATATATTTTGGAAATACCCATGTGAGCCAATAACACTAAACACTAAACACTGTGTACATTAGCTGCAGTTCCAATGCACCAATATGTAGAGGGGATGTAGGCACTCACACCAATCCCTCTACCACTAACACTAACACTCCTAGGATCGATCCATACGCCTCTTAATAAACAATAAGTGCAATAACATAGCACACACTAACAATATAGAGACGCCGTGGCCTTTCGCACCGCCACAGATGGTGCACGCCATCGGTGCCAATGATGGCGCCCTATGTCCCCATAGGTGGATATGCTCGGGTATTGAGGTCAATGAAAAACAGTACACTCAATCAATGAAATGAAATATCAATGCACTAAGGGTCAATAATATTTAGTCAATGGCAAAACACATTATAATTATGGGAACATGCGATGATGAGTGTAAACAAAATCGAACCCATCGCATGCATATCAATGACAATAACTCGATACAATATAGGTGACCAATCAATGGTTCAAGCAATGGTCACGAATAAAGAAAACGAGGATAACAATAATGCGACAAGTAAGGACCACAAAATCCTTACACTGGGAAAGCGATGAAAACAATATAACGCTAACAGTAAGAGACCATAGAATCCGTACCTTAGCTTAATCGTAAAGTGTGTAATGCAACAAGATCCTCACTCGAAACAAAATCCTACTCATTAACAATATTTTAAATTTAGAATTAGGCTCCTAGAGTTTGTATCCATTTAAGAATCGAGCAGAGGTATTTAGTTCCCATTAGTCTTTGGAATTCCAAAATCATTTATTGGTTTGTAGTCATTGTTTATTTATTTATTTTAAGTCACAGAAACAAATTTTATAAAAATATTAAAATCATTATTATTACCATACTATTTATTTAAATTGCTAATGTTAACAGCAAGAAACCATAACCTCATAATCAAATCTTAAAACTAAAGTCCCTTGGTTTAGAACAAAAGAAACTGGACTTTTATAATCGCTTTTGTAACATTTAAAAAAAAAAGGAACGTTGATGAAGTGATTCTAAATTGTATCTAAAAACTTTTGTGAGTTAATAAACAAGGTTATTAAGTTCCTCATCTGCACATGGATACAGATATTGTGGGTTTAATTTGCATGTTACACATGACACATTTGACATTCGCACGGTACTAGTTTAGCATTGTCGGTACCTTATCAAAACGGAAGGTTGGTCATGCGTTACGAAAGTAACCGGAGATCTTTCAACAAGTCGATGAATCTGAATTGTTTAAACGATCGACGACGTTGAATGCTTGGGACGGAGACCAGACACCAAAAATCTTTTGTAGCCCTTAAGTTAGCCGCGTTACTGTTATGTTGAGTCAGCAAGGAATGCCGATCGTTACCAGGTTGCCGGGTTCGTTTAGGATTGGTTCGGGTGGTTACCGGAATAGGTGATGATGTGGTGCGGCGACTACGATTAACAAATCGTTGGTGCAGACAGAGTGTGGCGACTACGAGTAACAATCGTTGGATTAATATTATTGTTGGGTTCGTAAGTATGGCAAGAATCCTTTTAAATTCGATGGTTGATTGGGTAGGCGATTTGGAAATGATATAATTGCCGAAACTATCGCGTTGACTTGACGGATGTTTTAAAAGAAGAAGTTGCAGAAAGAGTGGCGGGGATTTTGAATGGAAATAGTTGTAGAAGATACAAGGTGTAATGGGTTGATCATATAATTATTACATATAATTATTTCCATCCATAATACATTTAGCCTTTTTTTTTTTTTTTTTGTCGGTGATTGAAAAGAAAAGCAAGATTTAAAAAGTCAAACATATATTACTTAATTCTTCGTATTATTTTCATTTGATACAATTTTTAAGATACGACTATTATTACATTTGTATTAAATTTATTTATTCTAATATCATCTTATAATTGTTTAGGTTTACTTGTAGTATAAATTGATTAATGTTCAAAACATTGATTATCTGAAATAATAGCCTTATTTATTATTTTAAGGCTTAGATAATTCGTATATTACAGTATAGGTAGGAGGGTGTATGTAATTCGCGTCAGTACTACACTATATTATGTGGTTCTTAAGGTTTTTATTTAAAAATATTTGTTTAATTACCGGTGTGTGTGTGTGTGTGTTCTTTCATTGTTGATGTATGCAACACGAACAAAGATGACAAGGAGGGGTATGGGTCGAGCGTGGCTAATCCCAAACCCATACTCGGTTGTAAAATCTTGTATCATAGTGGACAACATAAAACACACAATGATATAACGCAAATTCTAAAAACTACAAGTTAAAATCGAAAAAAGCAAAGACCTAAAAACTAAGATCGTATGGCTCAATTAATACCACTGCCACTTGAAAGAGTTCAATCGAAGTTCGTTTGATACCCTTCCCACGACTTCCTATTTTTTTCATTGTACATTTGCTCGTAACCTTTAATCTCAACCCTTTGTAAATTTGTAACATGATTGGTTTATAATGGTAATTAACGTTAGAGATGTCTGTTAAAGTGATGTAACTAGTTTACTTTTTCTAGGTAGAAAAGAAAAAAGAAAAATGACATCAATATATTAGATTCTGATTGGTGCAAGATTATATTCATCATTTGTCATTTTTAACTAATAAATACTACGTATTAGAAACTTTTTGTAGTAGAATAGATAAGCACACATAGTACTTAAGACAATGCGTAATGTGCATTATAGGAGCATGAATGAGCTTGATAACCAGGGCGTTAAAAGGGCATGAAGAGTGATGGACATTTCTAGTATAACGCCCAATGAGTAGAAAAATATGGAAAGTTATTATTGACAAGGTATTAAGGGGTGTTAACCATTACACATTTTTTGTAGGAGTGTTATGATCCTAACGGGGCGAAAAATGTCTCTTAGGTTGTATTAACCATTACGAATGCTCTAAGTATTTTCTTAATAACTATACTATTCATATGATAATTATCATATAACAAGGTATAAGTTACACCAAACCATAAACTAACTAATTGTTAAGATAAATCTAACATTATTTAGGTCAATGTTTATCGAAGATCATCTTTTATTATGTTTAAATTGTTCAAATCAAAAGCCTACATTGACAAGTTTGTTAATGTAAAAATACATCGTAAAAGAGTTAAGTTTGTTCATAATTTAGTGATAACTAGTGAGACGAGAGTCGCACGTTGCAGCAGGCAGTGTATGTTGCAGCTAGTGTTGCACTAACTATAGCAAAGAATATAGAAAACCAAAAACCATATTCATAATATAATGCAAATGTGTTCGGTTCATTAGTTTTTTATTGAATAGTAGTTAGATAATAAAAGAAAAAAACACGGTTTTAAAATTATGAGAAGTTATTTAATTAATTTAATATTAAGTTAGATAGTTAGAAAAAAAAAACAACAAAAAAGGCAAAAGAATAAAGAGAAATAATAGATAAAAGAAAGAAAAATAATAACAATATCTTGTCCATATATCGTTCCAAATGAGTTGACGAATGGTTTAGCATGCCCAATGAAATTGTCAATTTCTTTTTCGTACTCAACGTCCAAGCGGTTCTGTAGTTTAATCCAACTTCCTTAGCATGTATATATACACTTTTATTATATTCCATTGTTGGATTTAACAGCTATATTAGATATGCTTTTAGATGTGTGTGCACATATATAAAGAGAGATATCATAGTTTTATTTTTTAATACAAAATTCGATCAACGTATTATTTTATTCCTCAAATGAGCACCAAAACTAAGCATATACAAAGAAAAGGAGACATAGCAAATGAAGAGTCCATTAAGTTAATGTTCTTCTTAGATCGATGAGCAAGTTAAATACTAAATTGTAGACACACTAATGCACCATTACAATAGGAAAGAAGAGATGAATATTTTTTGTTACACTTACAAGTAAGAAATAAATCATTTACTAAGAAATCTTAATCATTCCTTCAAGCCCCACATTTTGATTCCTTCCTTCCTCAACATGCATGCATATATACACTTTTATTATATTCTATAATTGGATTAAGTGGAAAGTAAATAACTTAATTAGTTGCAACTTCAACCCATTAATTTTATTTTGCATCGATGTGTATAGGTGGGAAGGTGTATGTAATTCGAGTCAGTAGCACACTATATTATGTGGTTCTTATAGTTTTTATTTTATTTTAAAATACTTGTTTAATTACCTGTGTACATGTTCTTTCATTGTTTATGTATGCAACACGAACATAGGTAACATGGTTGGGTATGGATTGGGCATGGCTAATTTCATACCCATACCAGATTGTAAAATCTTGTGTCATAGTTGACCTATTACCAGTCGAGTATCAGGTATAGGTATGAGGATTTTCATGTATATATATATATATATATATATATATATATATATCGTATTTTCCTTTATAATATAATGTTGTATAAATCTATATAGTACATTAATATATGGTAAATAGCATACATATCATCATCACCATAGTAATATTTAAAATAGGAATATATTTTGGTTACACTTACAAGCAAGGAATCATTTTTTCAATAAGAAATCTCAATTATGCCTTCCAACCCCACATTGTGATTCCTTCCTTCCGCAACATGCATGCATATATACACTTTTATTATATTTCATTCTTGGATTGAATGGAAAGTAAATAAATTTATTTCAACCATTAATTTTAATTTACACCAATGTGTATAGGTAGGAGGGTGTGATCGATGTCGTTGGGCCAATAAAAAATAATGAAAATAAGTAATAAAGTGTAAGTGAGTCGTCTCCACAGGGAATTGGTGGAAAGTATAGTTTTGTCTAAATTAACTAATGCCTAATGATTTGTTTGGATTGATTGAGAAAAAGTAAGAAAGCTAGGAACTTTGATTTTAAGTTGTAAACAATAATTAAAAGAAAGTAACCCACTCCGGATCTCTAGTTTGACGATTCACCCAACTTGTTTTAATTAGTTAGAATACCACATAGACATGGCCTTGTTAATTGATTGTAATTCAAGTGGTAATTAGACACACGTTTTTAATAATAACCTATACAATCCAATTACCAAACCATATGTGCCAAATACCCTCCCAATAATCAAACTGCTCACGATGCAAGAAAACCGAATGCGAATGATCAAAAGATAAGCAATTGAAACACATCTAATTTGTTTAAATGAATCAAACCACAAGTGTTCTTCAAAACATAAAGAACAATCTAAAATTACTAAAATGAATCAAGTTGAGTTTCACATACAAACCACCCACCCGGAGGTGGTCACAAAGAGGATTAGTCGCTCATCTTCTGTAACACCCCAACCGATGGCGGAAACATCGGGATGTCACGTATTGATGATTGTTCAGTAGCTCATGGTAAATAATAGATTTCATTAAATAAGTTACATACAATTGTTCTAAGAATTTGTACATCAAATTGAATAAAACTATGCAAACATCTTCAAGCATCAATTCAAATCTTCAAGCAAGTAGAACCTGAAACATGTTAAGTTGAAAATATTTTGGGTCAACAAAAGTTGGTGAGAATTACATAGGTTTTGATAATCGAATAAAACTGTTGTGCAATTCATGTGTCATGGCAATCTAGTCCATATGTGAAAACATATTAGAAGTAAATCGTGTGCATAATCAACCATTGTGACTGTTGTATTGTGGTACATCCCATACGCTCATGGTTCACTCGTTTATATTGCAGTAACAAACACCCACGCTACCTTTGTAGGAGGTACGTATCCGGGTGGGATTGTCAGTCCAATAGATCTATCAATGTATACCGTTTGGCTGATGAATGTTTATGCCAGAATTGTGCTTACCCTAGTCATGTTCAAGACATAATGCAACATAGAAATACACATAGACACATTGATGATTGAATTGCATAAATAATGTTGTAACATGTTTCACCCCAAAAATGGTGATAAATAGAAAAGGGGCTATGTAAAACTCACCTTAGCAAAATGTTATCTCTTGAAAAATAGTGTGTTGCCCAAATGTGTCAAGTATCACCCTATAATAAGGTAATAAATATGTCTAAGTCTATCTAGTCTACAAATGTATAAGTTCTAGGGCTTCGAATTGGGGACAAATGCTCGTTTGATTAATATTAAAAATGTTCGATAATTGAGAGAAATTTAGTAAATAAATAGATAAAAATCTTTTTATAAAATTTGAATTTAAAGTGATCACAATAATGAGTTTAAAGTATAAAAATAATTTTTATAAAATAATTTTCTTTAAAATAGATTATTAAATCTATTTATTACAAATTGTTAAAATTTAACCTTAATATTTCAAAAATACTAAAATTAAAGAATTATTAGTTTAAAAATTATATTTCTGTTCCAAATAATCAGAAATAATTTGTATAAAATTTTGGTGCAAAAATATTAAAAATTGGATTTATTATGATTTAATTATGATTAAAACTAACAAAAATTGATTAAAAATAATAAATAAATGATTTTTCAGAAATAAAAATTATTTCAGAAAAGCTTGATGTTATGAAAACTCAGGATAATTTTTGTGGAAATTAATAAGATCGTTTTGATATTTTTATAGATTTTTATAAATAAAATGGAATAAACTTGATTTATTTATTATATATATTAAATAAACAAATTTTTGAAAACTAAAAATTGTAAGTTAAACTTTTTCAGTAGATTAACTTAAAATAATTTTTGTAGAATTAATAAAAGAGTTTTAATAATTTAAAACGAATTTATAAAGTATAAGTAATATATATATAATTGTTTTTGATAAAAAAAACTAAAACAGATAAAAAGGTTGCCAAGCCGGGACTCGAACCCGCGTGGGTCAGCAGACGAGCACCAGACACAACCACCTGGTCTAGACCGGTGGTTGTGTTTGGTAACGGTTTATTTAAAATAAATACCAAACATTACAGACGTGTTATTCCCCAATTATCCCTTCGAAACCCTAATAATTCCAATTGATCAATCCACACATCAATAACCCAATTAACATTAGGGCTATTGATGTGTGGATGCCGAAGATTAAAACCCATCATAGAAATCATACTTACAATGCTGTTACGATTACGATTGATCAGTCAAACCAAAAAGTCAAAACGCGATCGTAAAACAGAAGATTAAAATGAAGAATTGGGGATTGAGAAAGAGATAATGGCGAGTTGTGAAGGTTCACAGAGGTTCAATTTATAGTGTAATGGTTCGTATGTTCGAAATGGAAACCTTTGACCTCGTATTGATGGTGGGACGCGTATATGATCAATTCGGCAACAATTGAAAGTTGATTGCCGTGTATCTGAGTCAGAATTGGCCGATAATCGTGGCTTCATTCCATTCTTGGATCAATTATATGTTAATGAGGTTGATTATGGTGATCGATGGTCACAGTTGACTTTGCTAAGTCAACTGTTAGTGTAAATATACCATATATATACCAGACGAGCTGAAGATCAAACAGAAAAGTTGTCTAGATCAGCTGGTAACGAGTTGTGTGTTGGGTGCTGAGGACTCGGGTTCGAACCCCGGCCTCAGCTTGTAAAAATTTTTTTATATAAAAGGCATCTAAGTGGGCCGGATCCAAGGGAAAGGGTTGGGCCGGGCCTGATGTGGGCCAGTTTGGTGGGCTCTTCTCTTGGGTTCAGTAACACAAACAATATGGTTTGGGCTCAGAAAGGATATTGGGCTGCTGTTGGGTTTAATAAAGGTGGGTTAATCTGGTTTGTTTTTGTTTTGTAGAAGTCCAACTTTATTGTTATTGTTGTTGTTGTTGTTGTTGTTATTATTATTATTATTATTATTATTATTATTATTTACCTTTATATATATATATATATATATATATATATATATAAGGGTTGTGTGGTAGGAAAAATAAAAGATTTAGGCACATTTTAATGAATAAGATGTAATAAAAATAAGGGCTTTTTATATATCAATATTTTTGGGGAAAATTTTTGCGATGTTACAGTCTCCCCTACTTTTGGAAACTTCGTCCCGAAGTTAAAAGAAAAATACCAGGTTTACAATTGGTCAATTACCGAAAACCTTGATAAAATTCCACACTACCTTAACGTACCTGTAAATTCATGATTACGTTCCGGACCGTAATTACCAATTTACCTTACATTAGGGTTTTGCGTCTTTTTATGACTCTACCGATTGTTGAGCAGGTTCGATAGTCTCCACCAGTCGTTGAGCAGGTTGTAGGGCCTCTCCCGACTGTTGGAAAGACATGATGACCTCTACCAATCGTGAAGTAGGTTGTTTGGTAGTCAACTAATTGTTGTACAAGTAAGCAAGTATGATTACAGATATAGCACTTAGTTCACATTCAAACATGCATGCACCCAGATGTTATGATAATACTTGAATTTTATTACTTGAAAATAAAAATGTCAATACATAGAAAAAAAAAATTGACATCATTCAAATGGTGAGGTTTGCTTGTTAAGTAGCTGGAGGGTCTCAAGCGGGGTTATTTGGAGCATCGAGAGCGTTTGTAGCAGGGATTCGACAAGCATCCGCAAGATGCCCATACCTATGACAATTGGTACACTGACGGCAGGGCACTTGGGTTGGATGGTGATACTGGCAGGTGTGACACCCGGCAAATTCTGGTTAACAACGTTGTCTAGATGAAAGTCTACCTTAGCGAGTCACGCGTATATTATACTTAACTGGGTTAGTTAAGTCGTGTTATGGTTCGGGAACTACCGGTTTAGTATAGAAGATCATTGGATGTTGGTTTAGAGGTTCATTAGATGTCAGTCCTTAACCAAGTGTACAAATGGTGACGATTCGTAGAATCGTCAGGTCATACGGAACATACAAGTCTCGAGTCCCGGGAATTGGTGAACGAGTGTGAATATGTTTGTTTGCAAGTGTTATGTGTTTAAAATCATTATGTGACTTGTCGGTATGTGAAAATGTGTTAACATATGTTAAAACGGGGTTTAACGCGCAATATACATGGAACCAACCCCTATAGGCGATTAGGGGAGCCCAATCGCCTATAGGGTATGCGATTGGGCAACATCAGGGGCGAGTAGCATGCTAAATGCATGCTACAGGGGGCGATTAGCCCCTAAATGCATGAATGTCATGCGATTAGCAATGCTAATCGCGTATAGCTGCTGCACAATCGCGTGTTACATGCTGGACGACTAAAAACGACTATAAATACAATACTTGACCTCCTAAACTTCATAATAACAACCCTAGTCGTCCCATAACCCGCCCCAACACACACACAACCTCTGGAACGTGATTTTGGATCAAAACACAAGGTTTCAAGCTTATTTCATCAAACCATCACAATCTAAGGTGTGATTCTCATCCATGAAATCTTTATAAACGTTTTTATTAAATCCCTAACGGTCCAGACCTGTTTTAAAACGTATGAGTCTTCTGAAAATCGTTAATAATCATTGTTAATTGGATTCTAAGTAGCATGCATGATGTATGTGGGTTTTCAATCAAAAGCTAGGGTTTTTATGATTCAAGATGGATGATTACATGTTATTAGGTTAGTTTCAGATTAATAATGATGGCATGATGATAGGATCTGAGCAATTGTTCATTAGGGTTATAGTTATGCATGTTAATGTGATGTTTCATGCTATGTGTATTGTGTTTGGATTACATGGTTGCATGCAGGGCTGATAATACGAGGCTAAACGAAGGATTTTGGTTTAAACATGTTTGTTATAGTTGTTGGATTGATATTGGACGATTACACGCGTTCTGGATCTGATTTGGAGTGTTAAACGCGCGAAAAACCGGAACAGCTGGGTAACTGGCGATTAGCAACCCTAATCGCCTATGTTATAGGCGATTAGGAGGCCAATCGCCTATAAAGATGCCCTAATCGCCTATATACCATGCAATTGGGGGCTAAATGCCTCTGTTACATGCAATTGTGATCCTAAATGCTAGTTAAGTGCTGAAATACATGTCTTATAGCCCTAATCGCCTATAAACTCAAGATTTACATGTCTTATGACCCTAAATCCCTATATTACATGCAATTAGCCTTCCTAAATGCCAGTTGACCAACCTAAATGCTAGTTGACTTTTCTTAATCGCGTGTACTGCTGCTGTAAGTATAAATTAGCATTCCGAGACCCGATTTGACATCTAGGAACATGCTAGGAACCCCGTAACATATCTAATAACTTGGTAACATATGTTTGGATGTAATTATGTGATACGTGAACTACGTGCTATAACTTGTTGGACGTTAACGTATGTTAAGTGTGATTGCATGATTGTATGTTTGAGAGCGTAAACATAACACGGGGAGTCTCGGGTCACCAATGGGATGTCGAGTCTTGTACATTGGGTCAGTTAAACAGTGACGGTGTTTTCAAACGAACTTGGTTATGGTCCGGACATCTAGGGACTAACTAACCTGTGGGTTATTAGTCTAAGTACTTGTAACTGTCATATGTTAGGTCGCCGCTTTACAGGACTAGCATAGCTGCTGAGTTTATTCGTGTTACGGAGTAACGCAACTTAAGGTGAGTTTACGGCCCCTCTTTAACTAGTTTCACTTTTCGGGGGAGAAAACATGTGTTAAAACTTATGTTTGGTAACTACTGTCATACTATGGGTTTCTATGGTTTACTATACGATCTTTGGAAGTCCCGGGGGGAACCATGAATGTGCGGGTTAGCACAACGGGGAAATGTGAATAGCGCTATTGGGAGTGACCAACCCCGCTCGTCGACTTGGAGGGTCGGCGGGTGCATATTGTCTCAAACAGGAACAACAGGTTTACTACATCGGGCACGACATCTGGTTTGCGAGTTAGTAATGGTTTTCCAATCGTGATAGTAACAAAACTTACGCCTAGCTAGCGTACTTTGGTTTTCGATTTGTTATAGTATGGACAGGTTGAACTTGGTACTTGGATTACAAACCTGTAAACTCACCAGCATTTTTGTGCTGACGTAAACTTTTACATGTTTTCTCAGGTCGCTAAGGTAGCACAATGGAACTAGGGCGCACGCGTCTGCACGGCGTCTAGTTAGGATTGCATGGTTTTCGAACGTTGAACACTTGATTTATTTTGGATTATGTTTTGAATAAGCTTCCGCTGTAACTGGGGATTTTAAACTATGTTTTCTTAAATTGCATATGTTCATTTAGACTTGTTTATTGTGATCGTTGGTTTGGATCCTGGTTTGTCATGCGCCTCGCGGTAAAACTCCGCAAGTGGATTTTGAGGGTGTGACAGCAGGTGTCACACTTAGGTAGTCTCCCGTTGTATTGTGATGTGCCAGTTAGTTTGGGTCCGTTGGTTTCCAATATGTCGAAAGTTGGGACCAATATTGGTGATTTTCGTAGTTGGGACTGTTATTGGCCAATAGTCAATAGTTGGGATTATTTATTTCCATTTTCCTAATTAAAAACAATATGAATAAAACACTAGTAAAAATATTCAAATTTCTCATTGTTACTCCACGTGATTACATTAACTATTTTATTCATTTATTTATAATTAGTGAGATGAAAACCACATGATGCAACAGATGGTGTGTTTTCAGGCGGATGGTCTTGCAATAGAAAAAAATAGGAAAACCTAAAAACATATGCATAATGTGTTGAAAACGTGTTCGGTTTATTGTTTTTTTTAGTTAGATAATGAAAGTAAAAAACGATTTTAAAAATTATTAGAAGTTGTTTACTTTAGTTTAATTTAAGTTATACGGATAGAAAACAAAAACAACAAAAATGGCAAAAGAAAAGTGGAAAGAAAAAAAAAAGAGAAAAGATGTGATATGTGGGATTACATCGTAGATATTAAACTACACAGTGTGGGGCGCGAAAGCGGGGATATGAAACCCCTCCACGCTACCAACACCACCCGTGTGTGGCATAGAAGCTGTCGTGGGGGCTAAGGTGAGGGTGTTGTGGATGGTTGTCGTTGGTTGTTGGATTATGAACGGTTGTGATTGGTTGTAGGATTAAAAAAAACTCGACAACACTCTCCCACACCACCACCACCCTGTGGTTTTTTTTGCTACCAACACCACCCGTGTGTGGCGTAGAAGCTGTCGTGGGGGCTAAGGTGAGGGTGATGTGGATGGTTGTCTCTCCATGTCCCATTCACCCCTTGACCACACCAATAGCCTTAAGAGGTGTAGAGGTCCCGCCTAGACTTAGAACCTACACATCTTAAAGAGGCGAGTGCCAACTTTTTGCTTTACACCATCAAGCCAAGTAATCACTTTGGTTAGTAATATGAACAGACTATAATACACACACATGTGTATATATATATACATATATGTGTGTATAGCTAGCGGGTTATGTTCATGCTTTGCAGCGGGCAGCGAACTGAATTTTAATAAGATTTAGAAGACTGAAACATTGTAAAAAAATCAAATTGTATATTCAAAAATCAAGAAAAGAAATTATGTCCTTATAAAATCTAGCATTGAAAAACACTACATCTCAGCCTAGACATGCTCGGTTTGAATAACATTTCTAAGATACATATTCTAAATATAATCTTATGAGCAATGTATTCTTTTTTGTTAAGGGGAAGATACCAAGTTTTACCATCACGTTAACCCTCTTTACACATATTTCACTTTGTCACACCCAAACATATGGTCCTACTCCTCCATATCCGTACATGCGCCTATTAATTTTATTGTAAAAATTATATAACTATCACACTAAACTAATGAAGTCGACAAAATCGGTATCGGTAGGGGCAGGGTCACACTTTTGTGTCTTTTTTTTTATAAACAGCTAAGACCATGTGTAATTTTGGGTGAAATGGGTATTTTTTGACACTTGGCAATGTGGGGCCACTTGGTGGGTGAAAGGGGCTTGAAATTTATAAAGGGTGTAGTGGTGTGGTGTGGGGGTGAATATATAATGGTATTAAATTTGAATTAAAAAAAGAAAAAAAAATGAAGTGTCAAGAAATGATTGGACCATCAATTTTTTTAGATTAATATAATCTTACACTTTTAGATTAAGAGGCTATATGTATAAAAAAATATGCTTAATTACAACAACTTTCAACCTGACTCCTTTCTATTTTAGTTATTTTTTTATGAGCCAACCGATAACTTTAGCATACACCATAACTTAAATCAACTTATTTATAACTATATGGTTCAAATTTGCCACATATACTTGCAAGCAATCTTCTTGAATATAGGAAAAAAGAAATTCACAAAGACTACCAGAAGAGACACTCACTAATCTTTGTACATGATATAGTTTGATTTTGCTTACATGTTTTATCTAGTGTTAGACACCTTTTCTAACTGATATAGTTTGGGTAGGCAAGAACTCAGTTTTTTTGCTAAAAAAAAAATAGAAGACGTGACATGATTTTCCAAATAAGCTACATTTTAAAACTACTAATCTTCTTGAAGAACTTCACCTTTTGGGTCAAATGATCGTTCAACGATGGGCTACAACAAATTTAGCTAATCGTTTCTATAACAATATATTGGACTCCTATTGAAGCAATATGATATTCATCATTTTCATTTTTCATATAACAAGGTGTAAATTACACCAAACCATAAAAGTAACCCATTGTTAAGTGAAATATAATATTATTTAGGTTAGATTTTATGAAAGATCATCTTAATATATTTAAATTAAGCCTCCATTGATTAAAAAACAACACGAGTTGAACAACAAAATATTCAAAATTTTCACTATTACTCCACCTCCTTACATCCACTATTTTGTTCATAATTTAGTTATAATTAGTGAGATGAAAGTCACCTCATACAGCAGGCAGTTCATGTTGCGGCGGTGGTGCACGCACTGCAACAAAGAAAAGAAAAAAAAACCAAAAGACATATTCATAATATGCTGAAAATGTGTTCCGTTTGTTTTTTAATGAATTTCAGTTAGATAATAAAAGGAAATAAATGGTTTTAAAAATTATCTGAGGTTATTTAATTAAGTTAAATAGATAGAAAAAAAAAAACAAAGGAAAAAGAAAAAGAAAAAGGGAAAGCAAAAAAAAAGAGAAAAGTGAAAAAAAAAAACGTGTTTCGTTTGGTTTTTTTTAATGAATTTTAGTTAGATAATAAAAGGAAAAAAATGATTTTAGAAATTACCTAGAGTTGTTTAAATAAGTTCTAGAGTTGTTTAAATAAGTTAAATGGATAGAAAAAAACAAAGGAAAAAGAAAAAGGAAAAAAAAGAGAAAAGTGAAAAGAGAGGATATGTGGGGTTAAACCCGTTAGATAATAAGATGTGTAGAGGTCCCGCTCAGACCCAGAACCTGCACATCTTTAAGAGTTAAGTGCTAACTTTCGGCCTTAAACCATCAAGACAAGCAATCACTTCGGTTAGTAATGCGAATAGATTTTATAATATATATATAAACTAGCGGGTTATATATTCACTCTTCACAGTGAGACTGAAAATCAAGAAAAAACTTACGTCCTTATAAAATTTAGCATTAGGAAACACTACATCCAAGCGTTGAGCTGTTCGGTTTGAATAAAATTTATAATATATATATATATATAATATATATATAGGGTATGGATCCTAAGAGAACCAACCCGTATTTGAGAACTGAGGAACCATTCTAGACCACACATTTCATATAAAGGCAATTTTTTTTTTTTTTTTTTGCTTTAATCGCACATTTTTATGCAAGGAAAAAAATTATTTTTTTTTATTTTTTTTTCATTTTTATATATATATATATATATATGTATATAGTAATTATACATATGTGTATATAACAATTATACATATGTGTATAGAGCATTTTCAGCTATACATATGTGTATATTTCAGTTATACATATATGTATAATGCAATTATACATATTTGTATATTGAAAAAAATAAAAAAAAATTATTGCATAAAAAACAGCGATTAAAGCAAAAAAAACTTACATTAGTGAAAGTGTGTGGTCGAGAATGGTTCTCTCAGTTTTCAATTTGACCAAAAGTTCTCATTTGTACCAATTCCTATATATATAGTGAAAGGATCATTTCAGAACACTATTTATCATGAGAACAAAAAGAACAACTGTAAATCATTTAATTTCCTAATTTACGGTTCAAATTTTTTGAAGTTTATGTTTCTTACATTTATATGTGTATCTATATTATCTTATTAGCGGGAATGTCAGCGCGTTGTCGTCGGTGTTTATTTTTTTCACATTTTAAATTGCCCAAAACTTTATACACTATAATATCAATTATGCAATCCGACCCGTTCTAGATTTTTATTTACAACATTTAGTTACACACATCAACCAAAGGGCCTTTAGCCTACTGGTAACAAAGTGTTAAATAAGGCTTAGCCTTTAATTAAGTTAATATTAAGTTAGATAGTTAAAAAAACAACAAAAAAGGCAAAAGAAAAAAAGAAAAATAATAGATAAAAGAAAGAAAAATAACAACAATATATTGGCTCTGGTTGGTGCAAGATGATATTCATCATTTTTCATTTTTAACTAACAAATACTACATATTAGAAACATTTTCTTTATTAGAATCAATAAGCATACATGATACTTAAGTATTTTATTACGAACTATACTATTCATATGGTAATTATTATCATATAACAGGGTATAAGTCACACCAAATAAAAAAGCAACCTATTGTTAAGAGAAATCTAACATTATTTAGGTCAACGTTTAATGAAGATCATCTTAATATAAGCCTACGGTAATTAAAAACAATATGAATAAAACCATAAAGTAAAAATATCCAAATTCATCAGTGTTATGCTTACATTGACTATTTAGTTCATACTTTAGTTATAATTAGTGAGATGAAAGCCACATGATGCAGCAAATGGTGCGTTTTCAGGCAGGTAGTGCACTTGCTATAGAAAAAAAAAATAGGAAAACCAAAAAACATATTCATAATATGTCGAAAACGTGTTCGGTTTATTGGTTTTTTAGTTAGATAATAAAAATAAAAAAAAGATTTTAAAAATTATTAGAAGTTGTTTACTTTAGTTTAATTTAAGTTATATAGATAGGAAAAATAACAACAAAAATGGCAAAAGAAAAAGGGAAAGAAAAAAAAAGAGAAAAGATGTGATATGTGGGGTTACATAGTAGATATTATACTACATAGTATGAGGCGTGGAAGGGGGATGTGAAGCCTCTCCACGCCACCAACACCACCTTCTGTGTGGGTAGAAGCCGGCGTGGGGGCAAAGGTGAGGGTGATGTGGATGGTTGTAGGATTATGGACGGTTGTGATTGATTGTTGGATTAAAAAAAAAACTCGACGCCAGTCTCTCACGCTACCACCACCCCGTGATATTTTTTGGGCTTGGATGGAAATTCTCACTCTACTAATGTGGCTGCCACATGTCACTCCATGCCTCATTCACCCCCTTGACCATTCCGATATCCTTAAGGTGTTTAGAGGTCCCGCCCAGACTCATAACCTGCACATCTAAAATAGGCGAGTGCCAACTTTTTGTTTTAAACCATCAAGCCAAGCAATCACTTCGATTACTAATACGAACATATTATAATATATATATGTGTAGCTAGCGGATTATGTTCACGCTTCGCAACAGGCAACAAACTGACTTTTAATAAGATTTAGAAGACTGAAACATTGTAAAAAAAATCAAACTGTATATTCAAAAATCTAGAAAAAAATTACGCCCTTATAAATTTTCTAAGATACATATTCTAAATATAATCTCATGAGCAATGTATTCTTTTTTGTTTAGGGGAAGATACCAAGTTTTACCATCACGTTAACCATATATGGTCCTACATACCCTTACATATATGGTCCTACATATATGGTCACACCCAAACATTATGAACTTTCTCACACCCAAACATATATGGTCCTACATATCCTTACATGCACTAATTAATTTTAGAGGGTGTTGGGGATTGAGTTTCAAAACAATTTATTGACTTATTGGCCTTTCCAAGAAGCCAATAAGTCAATAAGTTGTTTGTGTAACCCAAAAACACTTTCTGTTTTGACTTTTGGCTTTTAAGGGTGGAAAAGCTATTTTTGAGAAGTTAGAAATCCTGGCTTTTGGCTTTTAGCTTTTGGATTTTGGAAAAAAAAATTACAAATCTACCACCCTTACAACCAATATTCACAATAAATTAAGCGAAACACTTAAAAAAACAATCGTTCGATGTCGTACAGTAGATCCATTGTAGGACGATAGCGTCCAAGCTGTCCCACGAGTCCTCTTGGGTAGCGGGTGGGGAAATAGGTTTTATTGGTGTTGTTTCATCCGTTGTGACAACCAAAGAAAAGTGGTTGGGGACGTGGCGGCAATCGTGGGTGTGGAATAAATAAGATGTTTGTGGACTAGAAATGCACGGCAATGTATTTTGAATAGCTCGCTCCGGAAAGCATACTAGCTGCTCTCAATCTCTAGGGTAATCAGTATAAAACTCACTCTTAATGTTAGAAACGGTTGTAGCGGAATGGATTTTAGGTTTCAGGATGAACGGTGATCGGATTTTAGGGAGAGAATGAGAGAGGGAGAGGTGTCCGGAAAAAGAAAATATGAGGATGCTGAGGGAGGAGTGGCGGTGGTGAAAAACATGTTAGAACCTATGCTCTGATACCATGAATAATGGTATGGTTAGGATAATGAGTTGCTTGCGTCATTCTCATTCATAACCTCAATATATACAAATATGGAAGCAATATTATCCAATAAGACTATCCGTTGTGGGTAGAGGTGAGTGGGTGATTTATCAAATAATATTGTGCCACGTCAACGCTTACTTGACACTGGATAGCGGCCGGCGGTCGCTCGCTAGAGGGTGTTATGGGTCAAGGTGAGTGAGGTTTTCTTTTTCTTTTTTTTTTACCAAATCTATTTAAATTTTTACCACAATTTTTTTTAATAAAAACAAACATTAAACTAAAAATAAAAGAAAAGTTACACTAAAATAAAAAAATAAAAAAAAACACTACATTAAAAAAAATTACACTAAAAAACATTACACTAAAAAAAGAGGAAATTACACTAAAATAAAATAAAAAACCTAACGTAGGCCCGAGCGTAACATTTGCCACGGTGAAACGTGGTTGACGTTATCGCCAACCGTCGCAAGGTACTTCACTTTGGCGAAGGCGACGAACACGTCATCGGTTTCGTCGGGCATATCATCCTTCACCGCACCATGATGAAGTTGGGTTTGAAAATTGAAGGTTTAGGGTTTGAGTATGTGAAGAAGAAGAAGATGTGTATGTGAAGAAGAAGAAGATGTGGTAAATAAATATAGGGGGTAACAAATTTGGTGGGTGAAAATTTAATTTTTGAAATTTAAACCGTCAGCCAGCCCGCTAACGGACGCGAGCTGGCTTACGTCCCACCGCTCGCTGACTCAATCACGTGGACATATTATGAACAGCGCGAGACAGGTGTACAAAGTTGTGGCTCGCAGCAGGCTGCTCGTGAGCCACAACGAATAGTCTAATATGGAATTGATATACATTACAATATATTCTGTAAATAATATATTTTCTATTAGTTCTCAATACTAAAGTTTTCCTTTTTTTTTTTTTTTTTCAGTTCTAGTCACAATTTGACACTTATTTCTTTTTTCATGAATTTTATTTTAATTTATTAATTATATTATTACTCTAGTTTAACTGTAATTAGTTTAAACTTATTTTGTTTTTATTTTATAACTTTAGTTATACATTGTTTTTTATCGTTATGGGTATATACTCAGGACTCCTTGTTTTTTATCTACACATTGATTAAATTTTACGGTAAACTTGGTTGAAAATAGTATTTTACAAGTAACTAATGCATAGACTTATTATTTTGTTAATATTTAGGTTTTAGTCTCATAACTCTTTAACTACGATGTTTTAAAGTTTCGAGTATTGCCTTGCGATTTATTCTTTTATAAGCATCAACATAATATCTACTCAAAACTGATTTGCGAATAGTGATGTACAAGCGATCAGAGCACAGACGTATTATTTTATTATTATAATTAGTTTTGGGTATATTTTGATTTTTACTTATAACTTTTAATGTATTCTTGAAGATTTCGAGTGTAATGTTTCGACGTGTAGTCTTCCTCCTAATATTAGTTTTACTTAAATTGGTTCGACATTTGTCGGTACCGGTCCTGCTATGCATTCTCATGGCTTTCAAATCTTTTTCTGTTACTATACCTTATGTGAGTAACGTAACAAATTGAACCGATACCGACTGAAAGCCCGCACACATAACGCAGGGTAATCTCACTAGTTTTTTTAATTAAATATCATAAATACTGTAAAAGTCAAAAGTTTTAAAAATAAATAAATTAAGAATAAAATTCAAAAGTTTTAAAAATAAATAAACTAAGAATAAAACGATAGTGCTACTCAAGTGGTAGTTCTCAACAGATATCTTCCCTATATAGAGTGTATTTACAAACCTCTATAAAAGCCTCATCTTTCTCTCACAATGTAACAACCCCCCCCCCCCCCCCCCTCAAAAAAAAAAAAAAAAAAAAAAAAAAAAACACAAACCAACTAAAAAAATATGTGTGTGTATGCTGATATGTGAGTGGTGCCCCCCATCTTACTTGTCGGATTGCAGTCCGGGACCGCTAACCTGCTGCAAACTAGACCACCAAAAACCATCTCCACAATATTGTCGGACAAGGGTAAGAAACCCGTGGACCTCCATTTAACGTACGAGAAAAATGTCCACATTGTGACTGCTCTAAGAAAATACTCATGTGTACCGAAAATAAATAATTGTCAAGAAGAATAACTTGATGACATAAATGGATAAATAAATTAAAAATGTTACAAAGTGATAAAATCGTTGTATAATCCCAATGAACGTAGGAGTCTTAGATGCAAGTGGTTTCAAGTTCTTAACCAAACCAAAACCCATGACAACCAACTCGAATAATTTATAACAAATCTAATATGCAAACACGTAACATAAACGATAAACTTGAATACTACAGTAAAAGTGCAACCAACAAAAATATACAAATCTTTTCAAATATTGCATCCATTAAAAAGTTATCACTTCTCTGGCTTGTCTACGAAGCAGTGAAAAATATTCATACTTGTTTGCCAACCTTCACAAACCATTGCCATCAACCCAGCCGATGTAAATGTGGCACGTTATATCATTTGTGTTAGTTGGATAACTTTAAAAAAAATACTTCATTTCATTTGAATGTAAATTAACATAGAATTCTTGTTTTTATAGGTCGACCCTTATGCTAAATCAACATCTACTGAAACCCAAAACCCCTTATCTCCAAAGGCCGTATGCCTAAGGCACCCGAAATTTTTGTGAGAAGGGAGGAGAGACGTTGTTTGTGATCTGTGGAAGAGTAGAGAAGTTCGTAAAGCAAACCGCAAAATGCTATTGTGAAGAAAACAAGGAGTGGCTTTGACTTTTGTGAGCCCCCATTGGACATGCTTCGATCGAGCACATAAACCTAAAAACACAAATATAATTGGGGGTGATTGAATGGGAAAGGACTTGTTATTACTCTTAAATATTGCAAATATCTAATTAGAAAAAGGTGATACAAACATGTAAATTAACGCATCAAGAGCATTAACAATAATTTCTTCATTTCACCATCAATCTCAAAATTGTAGAGAAAAAAACATAGTTTTCATTCCATTTAACATCTACATTAGGTTCTTTGTGGACTCTATAGAGAAAAATCACTCACCTTTAGCTAACTATAGCACCCTCAAGTGGTATTGATTGTTGTTAAAAGGTCTATCATTCCAGGTATATTCTTTTCAACTCTTTTACTTTTACTTTTACCTTTCAGTAAGAATATGTTACTTCTTATGTTTATTTGTATTTTTGTAACGTAAAGGTGTATTGGGCCATAGATGAATGGATGCATGCTTGTTGCTGTGTTGATGTTGCGGCCAAGATAGAAGTTGTACCAGCCCAAGAGTTGCAGCCCGTCTATTGTCTTCATGTTGGCCTTTGATAGGTATTGAGAGATTATTATTGTTGTGTGAGTTTGTTCTTGAGAGGGTTTAGATCTTGTAAAACTTCTGATTCTTTTTATTAATAAAGTATTTGAATTTCTTGATATCGTGTTGAGTTTGTTACATGGTATCAGAGCTCTAGGCTTTGTTATCAGTCTTGGTTATCTTCTTCCGCTGATTTTTAGGGTTTCTGATTGTTTGAAGGTGCTTATTCATCTTCTTTCAGTTGTGTATCCTGAGGTTCAGTTCTTGGATCATACTTGTGTAGATCTATACATATATACAGATCTAGGGTTTCTGTTCTTGAAGGAATAAACTGGGCTTTGGGAATCAGAATCAGATCTACTCTTGAGATCTGTGCTAATTATTGGAAGGCATTTCTTCTTTGCTCTCTTGTGTTATAACCCTAAGTGAAGGTTATAACACTATGAGTTATTGGCGAACCCTAACTTGGGCCCCCTTTGGTGAGATCTTTCCTGGACATTAATTCTGTTATCTAGAGTTTGTCCTAAGGAGTCTGTGCCAGGGTTTGCATCCCTATTTAGTATTAAGGTTTGTCTAGAGTTTAGGTGGCTCCTATACTAGGACCTGCACTGGCAACTTTTGAGTGATGAACCAGTGATCTGGATCACCAGTACAGCTTCGCCTTGTGTCTTCTTGATTTGGTTGTTTGTGTTTGATTGTTTGCTTTTCTTCATTGTGTGATCTGCTATTGTGTTTACCTGTTTTGTCTGTTTAGTTATGGTATGAAACTGATGGACAGGGTGGAGGGGGTAATGCTGGCCCTATCATTGACCCTGTAACTCTGGTCAATAAGATAGATGCTGGAGATCCCTTTACCTTCATCCCAGCGATTCTACCAATTTGACTATTGTTAGTATAAAACTAAAAGGTACTGATAACTACAGTGTTTGGTCTAATGCTATGATTCTAGGTTTACAAGTTAAAAATAAACTTGGATTCATAAATGGAGAATGTGTTAAACCTGTTGATGACCCTGTCCTTGCTAGACAATGGGATAGGTGTAACTCTATTGTGTTAACTTGGATCCTAAATTCTACGTCTAAAGAATTATATTTAGGACAAGTATTCTCTAAACTTGCTAGTGATGTGTGGAAAGAACTTAAGGAAACTTATAACAAGATTGATGGTTCTGTGGTCTTTGATTTGTATCAAAAAATAAATAGTTTTACTCAAGATGGTACTTCTGTTTCAGAATACTATCAAAAGTTAAATGTTATGTGGAAGCAATTGAATCAAATTCTCCAATTACCTCCATGTACTTGTGATGCTTTAAGGGATTTCAACAATTTTAGTCAAATGATCAAACTTATGCAGTTTTTAATGGGATTAGACAATTGTTATCAAACAGTTAGAACTAACTTGTTAACTAGGGATATTTTGCCTTCTGTAAGGGAGACCTACTCTATAGTTTCTAGAGAAGAGTCAGACAGGAATTCTAGTGGTTCTAACAAGAAAACTCAAACTGTTGGTTTCTTAGCCAAAACTGATCAGTTTGCTGATTTTAGCAAAAAGTTTGGTAATAAAATTACTAGTCAATCAACCTTAAAATGTACTCACTGCAATAAGAATGGTCATTTGGCTGAAAATGCTTTGAATTAATTGGGTACCCTCCTTGGATGAGTTCAAGGGGTAATCAATCAAGGAAGGGTAAGGGTAATAATAGCAGTAATAATGTTGATATTGACACTAATAATCCTTTTACTTCTTTGACAAATGATCAAATGGCTAAACTGTAGAGTCTTCTGAATGAAAAAACTAAGGAAAGTCCACAGAGCTGCAATGTTTCAGGTAGTTTTTTCTGTGCTAACATAAGTGGTAAACCTGTGTTTGGTTTTGCTAGTAAAGTAGGGAATAAATTAAAATTGGTTGGATTGTTGATTCAGGAGCCAGTCAACATATGGTTTCTAATGATGTGGAACTAACTGATTATGTTCAAGTTTCTGATTTAAATATTCATGTTAATCACCCTAATGGCACTAAAGCCTTAATAACTAAAATAGGAAATGTGAGTCTTGCAAATGGAGTTGTTTTAAAAGATGTGCTAGTGGTTCCTGAATACAAAGTTAATCTCATTTTTGTGCACAAACTTGCTAGGGATAATAAGTTATATGTTGGTTTTGATGAGAATACCTGTTACATACAGGACCGACTAACCAAGAAGGTCCTGGTGACTGATAAACAGATGGATGGACTTTATTTGTGTGGAAATGCATGCTTAAATGCTAAGGTCTGTTTTAATACTGAGTTATATGACATCTGGCATGCTAGATTAGGACATCGTGCTGAACAAGCTGTTAATACTCTTAAAACCAAACTTAACATAGGAGAACATGATAAAAGTCAACCTTGTGAGATATGTCATAAAGCCAAACAACATAGAGAACCCTTTCCATTAAGTGAACATAAATCAACTCAGGTTGGAGAGCTTGTTCACTTAGATATATGAGGTCCTTATAAGGTTGTTAGTAGAGATGGCTTTAAATATTTTCTTACTATAGTTGATGACTATTCCCGGGCAGTTTGGGTATGTTTATTAAAAAACAAAACTGAAGTGTTTGAAAATATTAAAGATTTTTTCAATATTATTCAAACTCAGTTTAGTAAACATATAAAATGTTTCAGAAGTGATAACGGTCTTGAATTTGTAAATAATCAAATGTCAAGGTTTTGTAAAGATAAGGGGATTGTGCATCAAACAACTTGTGCCTATACTCCTCAACAAAATGGCATTGTTGAGAGGAAGCATAGGCATCTTCTTAATGTGGCTAGAGCTCTGCTATTTCAGAGCAACATTCCTATTAGGTTTTGGACTGAATGTGTGTTAACTGCTGCTTACTTGATTAATAGGACCCCTTCTCGTGTGTTAGATGGAAAAACTCCCTATGAGTTGCTGTATGGTTTTGAACCCTTTCTTGATCATTTAAAATTGTTTGGATGTCTGTGTTTTTGCACTATATTAAATGATTCAGATAAGTTTAATAGCAAAGCTGAAAAATGTGTGTTTATAGGATATTCAAATGTAAAAAAGGGATACAAAGTTTTTAGTCTTGATAGTAAAACTATAGGTTATTCAAGAGATGTTAAATTTTTTGAAAACTGTTTTCCTTTTAAAGAACAAAAAATCTTTGATTCTTTTTATTCTAATCCTGAAAAACAAATTAATAGCTTAAACTTTTTTGACAATTTTGAAAACACAGACTCTCAAAATTGTTTTGAAGTAAATGAGCCCAATGATGATTGAAAGGGGCAAGGTAGGTTAGATGTAGGAACACATGCAGATCAGCAATCAGATAGTCAACCTTCTGTTCATGACATGGCTGGGAGTCAGCAGTCAAACAGTAGGCAAAATGACACTGATAAGGCAGATCATGTGAATACTACAAATGATAACCAAAACAGCACTGAGGGTGATACTTCTGAGTCTGTTGATCTTAGTAGTATCAGAAAGTCTACTAGGAGTTCTGTTTTTCCTTCAAAATATAGTGAATATGTGGATAAGGGGAAGGTTAAGTATGGCATAGAAAAATCAGTTAATTTTACTAATCTGCCTTTTCAATCTAAATGCTTTGCCTCTACATTGTCCGAGAGTCATGAACCCAGAAACTATTTTGAAGCTTCTAAAAGTCCTAAATGGATTCAGGCTATGAACAATGAAATAGAAGCTTTAAACAGAAATGACACTTGGACAATTGTGGATACTCCTAAGAATAAGAATATTGTTGGAAGTAAATGGATTTTTAAAATAAAATATAAATCCAATGATGAAGTAAAAAGATATAAGGCTAGGTTAGTAGCCAAAGGGTACAGTCAAAAAGAGGGTATTGACTTTGATGAGACCTTTGCTCCTGTTGTCAAAATTGTTACTGTTAGGTGTATTATTTCCCTTGCTGTTCATAATAATTGGCAGTTATATCAATTAGACATCAACAATGCCTTTTTATATGGGGATTTAAATGAGGAAATGTATATGAAACTTCCTAAGGGTTATTGTAGTCATGAAGAAAATAAAGTCTGTAAATTAAATAAGTCTTTGTATGGACTAAAACAGGCTCCCAGAATGTGGAATGAAAAACTTGTCAAGGTTTTGGTTGAATTTGGTTTTCAATGAAGCAAGTGTGACCATTCTATGTTTTTCAAAAATTCTAATTCTGTGTTTATTGTTCTTTTGGTTTATGTTGATGACATAGTGGTGACTGGTAACTCTGTAAGTGAAATTGAAAAACTTAAAGTTAGTCTTAAGTCAAAGTTCATGATAAAAGATTTAGGAAAAGTGATCAGATTAATCTGAAAGCTTTTTCAGACTCTGACTGGGGAAAGTGTATCAGTACTAGGAAATCTGTGACTGGTTTTTGTGTTTTCCTAGGAGATAATTTAATATCTTGGAAAAGCAAAAAACAATCTACAGTTTCCAGGTCATCAGCTGAAGCTGAATATCGTGCTATGTGTTCTGTTGCTTGTGAAGTGATGTGGTTATGAAACTTAATTGAAGAATTATGTGTGTTTGTTAAGACTCTTGCGGAAATTTTCTGTGGCAGTAATGCAGCTTTGTCAATAGCTGCAAATCCTGTGTTCTATGATAAAACGAAACACTTTGAATTGGATCTCTACTTTTTAAGAGATCAAATTCAAAAAGGTGTTGTTAAGACTGTTTCTATCAATACTAAGGATCAAGTTGCAGATTTATTTACAAAAGGGTTGCTTGCTACTGCACATGAAGAAATGTGTAAAAAACTATGCTTGTTTGACCCATTTGGGTAGTGATGTTTGCATATATGTTTTTTTTTTTGGTAAAAACAAGTGGTGGTTTTATGTCTTGACCCATTTGAGTTTTGGCTATAAGGATAAAAGAGTTGAGGGGGGGGTGTTAAAAGGTCTATCATTCCATGTATATTCTTTTCAACTCTTTTACTTTTACTTTTACCTTTCAGTAAGAATATGTTACTTCTTATGTTTATTTGTATATTTGTAAGGTAAAGGTGTATTGGGCCATAGATGAATGGATGCATGCTTGTTGCTGTGTTGATGTTGCGGCCCAGATAGAAGTTGTACCAGCCCAAGAGTTGCAGTCCGTCTATTGTCTTCATGTTGGCCTTTGGTCCTTGACTAGGCCTGTAAACGAACCGAACGAACACGAACACGAACACATAATCGAACACATTTTTGTGTTCGTGTTCGTTCATTAAGAAATTTGTCGTGTTCGTGTTCGTTTATGTTCGTTCAATTAAAACCTAAACGAACAGTTCATGAACACAAACAAAAACAAGTTTAATAATGATTCATCACAATTCAACCAAGTCTAATACATCACAATGCAACCAAAACAAAATCTAAATTAGTAGGGTTGTGGAGTGTGGAGAAGAAGGGAGGCGGAGCTGTGAAGTGTGGAGAGCGGCTGATATGTTTAGAATGTTAGGGTTAGGATTAAATTTTAGAACATATCAAATATATTGTATATAATATATAATATGAATTAAGGTTACTTAACCAAAGGGAAATAAATAATAAAAATAAAGTAAAGTTTAATTAAACGAACATAAATGAACGAACATAAACGAACGTTCATGAACATAAATGAACGAACAAAACGTGTGTCCACGTTCGTTCGTTTAATTAAACGAACAAAAAATTGTGTTCGTGTTCGTTCATTTATCTAAATAAACGAACATAAACGAACTTCCCGCTGAACAGTTCACGAACAGTTCATGAACGTTCGGTTCGTTTACAGGCCTATCCATGACCAGGCCCTATTGTCTCTTTATTTTGTTCGAGCATCATTTTGAGCCATTGGATGTCAATCCGTGTGACTTAATCCAATGGCTGATAATATGTACGCATGTGTGCTTTCTCAATAGAATGTTTGAGAGTCTCTATATAAGAGCTCTCTCTCTCTCTCTCTGGTCGAGAGTTAGCTCACTTGTTTCTTATTATTCTCTCTTTCGTCTGATTCAGATTAGGGTTTCATTGTGTTTAGTCAAATACATCTTGTATTTGATCTCGTGAAGTTCGTGTAATTTGTTTGATAGGTATTGAGAGATTATTATTGTTGTGTGAGTTTGTTCTTGAGAGGGTTTAGATCTTGTAAAACTTCTGATTCTTTTGATTAATAAAGTATTTGAGTTTCTTGATATCATGTTGAGTTTGTAACAATGGTGATAACATCTCTGCCTATGTGGCGCCTACTTAACGTACGTGCCTTTCAATATCAAAAGTATATATCAACAACATAGCTGGCCATACAATGTGGATTATAAGCATAATGTTATGCGCATTTTTTTGTTAAACCTGTGACAAGAGAATTTTTTTTTATTCAAAGCTCGTTTGACTAAAAAAGGCAATATGATCGCTAAAGACCTCAAGATTTAGCATGAGATGATCGTGACTGATCAATTGTCTTCTTGGTATGTTGAGATAGCTAGGTTTCAAATGCACAAAAAAGGATGTTTCATAAATTTTCAACAACAAATTATCGTACATACATCTAGCTCCAACATGGCATGATGTATGCTAACATGGCTAGAGCTAGAGTGGTCAATATCTAATATAATGGACCATTAAATGACACTGTTATCGTCACCACCAAACACATCTTTAAAGTCTCAATATCCTTACATTAATATTGATTTTAATAAACTTGTATGAACGTGTAAGGAGTAGTTTATATAAAATAAGTGCAAATATCTGTGTAGCCCAAGCCCATTATCTCCTCTAAAAAAAGTAAGACTACGTAGCAGCACTTTATTTTCACATTTAGCCCCAATAGACCTCGCCCCACCCCGCCACGTACAATGTTTTTTAACATCTCAAATACCTTAACATGAGTACATGCATATACAATTTTTAAAATGAGCTTTGCTCGACTATATACTAACTTCAACTTTAAATGGTTTACAAAGATGGATAATGCTTGCCATAGTCATGACTATTACTAATGTACATGTATTTACTGGGACTGGATGCATAAGGAGTGTGCATAACCTAATTCATAACCTAATTTACCGTATGTCTTAGAATAATTGTATGACTAGCGAGTTGCGTGTTGCATCATTGAGATAACGAGCTTTTGCTCGAAAATATCTCACATAGTGTTCTCTTTACTCACATTATGTGAAACACGTTTGGGTAACCTGAATAATAAACAAATATCTAGGGGTGCTCAACGAATCGAATAACGAATTTTCGAATGATTCAAATCGAATTTCTCGAATTTTTAATATTTTTACTTGAATTCGTATTCGATTCGTATTCGCTTAAAATTCAATTTATTCGATTCGAATAAGAAACTCGAATTCGAATCGAATTCGAATAAATTCGATTTAGTTCAAATTCACCATAAATAATAAATTGTTTTACTTTTAGCTTTAAAATTAATACAAACTCATTATTTTTAACATATAAAATACAAATCTACAAAATCAATAAACACCAATATGTCAAATACGGGAATAGTAAAAATAGTAGAGAGTATAGTTTGTTAGACTTTTGTGATGTATAAGTTAAATATGTAAAATATGGTTATGGTAAAAGTTGTAAACACTATGGGTTCTTAGAGTTTGACCAAAATTTATAAGTTCCTTTTTTTCAATGTGTATATTTGTGTGTATATATAATAATGTGTATATATACTTAAAAAATATACATGTACAGTTTTTATTCGAATTTCGAATCGAATCGAATTTAAAATCATAAATTCGTATTCGATTCGTATTCGATTTACTGGACTCGAATTCGAATTGAATCAAATTCAAATTCTTGGTAATCGAATCGAACTAATTCGAATTTCGAATTTTTTGAATCCGAAACGAATTCTAAACACCCCTAATGTGAAACACGTTTGTGTAACCTGAATAATAAACAAATATGCAAAACAAGGTTTGAATCAATTTGAAATATTGTAGTTGGAAATAAAACCCTAAAAGAGAGTAGGAGAGAGCGGGGGGATGGCTGTGTTCGGTTGAACACAAGCCAACATGGGTTATTTGTAGCGTACATAGACAAGAGTGCTAAGTGTAAATAATAATAATAATAATAATAATAATAATAATAATAATAATAATAAAAAAGGGAAATGGAATTAAATAATACTAACTTTGGGGTATTGGAAGGCAATAATCCTAACTTGAAAGTTGTAAGGCAACAGTCCCAACTTGTCTTGTATTTTATTCCATCGGACCAAAACTATCTGGGGTTAATTTTTAACAGACCCAGTTAGTTTTCTGGCTAAAAATGTAACTTTTAAAAGATCAAGGACCATTTCTGCCCTTTAGTCAAACTTTTTAAACAAACTCATTTCCTTCTCCGGTGACCGGTGCTCTCTTCCGACGACCACCCCTCCTTCTCCGGCGACCACCCCTCCACCTCCGGCGACCACCCCTCCACCTCCGGCGACCACCCCTCCTTATCCAGCGACCACCCCTCCACCTCCAGCGACCACCCCTCCTTCTCCGGCGACCACCTCTCCTTTTCCGGCGACCACCCCTCCACCTCCGGCGACCACCCCTCCTTCTCCGGAGGTGGAGGGGTGGTCGCCAGAGAAGGAGGGGTGGTCGCCGGTGGTGGAGGGGTGGTCGCCGGAAAAGGAGAGATGGTCGTCGGAGGTGGAGGAGTGGTCACCGGAGAAGGAGGGGTGGTCGGCGGAAAAGGAGAGGTGGTTGCCGGAGGTGGAGGAGTGGTCGTCGAAGAAAGAGGGGGTGGAGGGGTGATCGCCGGAGAAGGATGGGTGGTCGCCGGAGGTGGAGGGGTGGTCGCCGGAGGAGAGCACCGGTCACCGGAGAAGGAAATGGGTTTGTTTAAAAAGTTTGACTAATGGACAGAAATGCTCCTTGATCTTTTGAAATTTACATTTTTAGGCAAAAAACTAACTGGGTGTGTTAAAAACTAACCCCGGTTAGTTTTGGTCCAATAGAATAAAATACAAGACAAGTTAGGATTGTTGCCTTACAACTTTCAAGTTGAGATTATTGTATTGCAATACCCCAAAGTTAGGATTATTTAATTCCATTTTCCCTAATAATAATAATAATAATAATAATAATAATAATAATAATAATAATAATAAACTTTAGTGATTTATACGTGAACAAAAGGTAAAAAGACGTTCATAAGTGAGGATGATATGTTCAAAATGTTATATAAAAATTTAAGTATAGTTTTATAATAAAATACGAGTAAGATTCACGTAATTTACTCAAAGTGAGACCAATTCATGTGTTTTACCCAAATTTAAACATAACTTTTGGTTTGAATTTAAAGTAATAATCATCATACTCAATACTAGTAAATTCCACAAATAACAATATTAATGTAGGGTTTGAAAGGATAAAATGCAGATAGTTTTATCTGTACCCGTTAGAAATAGAGAGGTTGTTTCCAGTAAGACCCTCAGCAAGATGGTAGTTTTGCATCAAGCGTTAGACATAAAACATATAACACTTAGTGCTCGTGAAAGTGACCGTAGCGCATGTAAAAAACTTGTGTTGCAATCAATTAAATGTGAAGATTTTTTAAACATGTATTTACAAACAACTAAATGCATAAGTAACTAATGCTAAATTTGTTTAGGACAAAAAGGTATTTGAAGAGTTGACCTCTCCATAGTCAACGATAAATTCTAGGACATTTTCCTGGGGATATAACGTTAAATGAATTTAAACACAAGCTGATACAACAATCGACAGTAAAAACCTTGGATACAACATAGGAAATTCAGAAGTTTGTAAGGAGCTTTTAACCTCTTATTTATACAAAGTACCAAAGTGTAATTAAATAAAACTTTGAGAGGTGGATCTCGATACTCTAAGAAAGTGCTTCAAAAGGATACCTGTCTAGGCAATCAAGCCAAGGGTTGTTGTTTGAAGGCTTCTTTATGCTACGAACCGATTTCCACACAGCACTATTGCACTTAAAACCCGACCCAAATGACAACTGCCATATCCGATCGCCCCTTTTGATCCGTCCTTTCGCCTCGAGGTACGCTAGCTCATACCAAATACTGCTACTCGAGGTGTTCCCAAACCGATGGAGCGTGGCTCTAGACGGCTCCACATTGGCATCACTAAGCCCAAGATTGCGTTGGAGCTCGTTCACCACGGTCTTACTAGCAGCATGGACACAAAAGTGCTCAAACGCCAGCTTGTAGTCAGGGATGTAGGGTTTGGTCCCAGAGGAAGAAGGTGACGCCGCTTGTGACCCATTAAATGTGTCAGTTTTAGCAGCACTGGCACCTTTTCCTTTGGAACCAGAGAAATACCTCTTCACTAAGGTCGCGAAGAAAAGTAGTTGCTCGGATAAAGGCAACACTAAAGGACCCAAGGTTGTGATGTTCGTCTTGAGCGCATCGCCTCCTATTTCGACCAGATCTTTGCTAATTTTCAACCCTTTAAACCTTTGTTCATCCTCCTCTTGATACACACTCCTATAACACGAGTGGTACATATAACTAATTAACACATAACAACAGTTTTCGATCTATCTCTTTAAAACGTCAATTCGTTTACCAAAGTTCTATAACAACAAACCTAACTAAACATGTACATATGTTTTATATATTTTTCTAAATAAATTTCATAAAAAAAATATATGATACTAATCAAGAAAGAGATAAAATAATAATAGATACCTGAAGTACCGGTCATCAGCTCCCTTATGTGTACGAACAATGTGTTCAAGCCTATACTTAGCACGGCGGTAGTCTCGGCCGCGATTAGAAAGCAGCACGGCCGAGCACCCCATCCGAATATAACAATTCGGGATGAGCATAGACCGATCACGGCCAGGGTACCAATTGTACCCAACCATCTCCGTACTCACAACCACTGCCACATTATTCGGGTTTGCCTGAAGCATATCGCGCGCCAAATCCACCGCGATAATACCCGCACTACACCCCATCCCGCCCAAATTAAAACTCAAAATGTTCCCCCTCATTTTGTAATGGTTAATAATCATGGCGGATAGAGATGGCGTCGGGTTAAAGATGCTGCAGTTAACAACAAGTACTCCTACGTCCTTTGGGCGCACACGCGTCTTCTTGAAAAGCTCGTCTAGCGCCCCGAATATCACCATCGACGCCTCGGCTCTCCCTTCTTTCATCGTCGTGATGTTCCCCGGTGACATTATCGCTTTCGGGACATACGTTTCGTCCCCTATCCCCGAAGATTGAAGAATCTTCTTCTGAAATTCGAGGCTAGCTTCGTCGAATTTCCCCGATTTTCGGGCTAATTCGATAAATTCCTCTTTTGTCACCTGTAATTTTTCAATATTAATTTTAATAATTATATTTATACCAGTATAGTATAGTATAGTACAGTATAGTAAAACTTACCTAATATATTCCTAGTAATAACTTATATTAATATTATATTATAGTAACATAGTGTTACATAAACTCTAACTAATATATTCTCTCTATAATATATAGGCCTGTTTCGACTGACCTTTAAATCATCGGTCGGTTTGAAACAGGCAAAGTCGATCAAATAAATAGATCGCGGACGAGACATGAAGTAAACCGAGAGCGTAAACACAAACACCGCGAAAAACGCTAAAACCGTAGCCAAATCATAGCCAGCAGTACTGTCCCAGAGCTTGCGCCAAAGCTCCTCACGACTCAAACTCCCGATTTCGGCTCCAAACACCAAAACCAACACTGGCACAGTGGCCAGATATATGGCATGATTAATTAAGTAATGGTAACCAAGTTTGACATATTTTAGATTCACAGACTGGACAAAATCGGGCAACCGACGACGAACCCGGACCGAAAAGGTCATGGAACCGGCATCTGGGCCGGTGGGTTCGATGCCGCGGTTGACGATTTCGGTGGAGAGGAGGTGTTGTTCATTGGCAGGAGCCATGGATGGATAGGAATGAGGATAGAGGTGAGGATGGTTGGGTGGATTTAAGGAGGTTGATAGGAGTAAATGATGGACAACAAACTAAGGGGAGTGTAGTTGGATGTGCATTAAATGGAAGGTGGTTGTTTTGGGAAGAAAGTTTGTTTGGGAACGTAGGTAGTTTTGCATGCGTATGCAATTTGGTAATGTGCATGTACAAGTTAGTTCACACTTTAGTGGAATTTGGTGGACCGGACCGGATATTGAACTGGTCGTACGTATGTAGTGTTGGTTTAGTTGTTGAACCGGAGTTAAGAATCAGATGATGATAGTTGTTGATTTCTTTTAGAACGGTGATTTTTTCAGAATGATTGGTTTGCGAGACTGACCCTGGTTTAAGAACCCATATGGTTTCTCCATAGAGGGTAGTAGGGTATAACACCTGCTTAACGGGCCCAAGCTGCGTCATCAGAGGAACCATAACCTCTGATACCAGTTGCGCCACTACAAGAGTCGAAATTCTTTGGTGTAACGCATGTTGGACGAAACTGATGTGTGGCTCGGATTCGAACTATTGACCTCCAAAGGAGGCCTGGTTCTTGACGGGTCAGAACCGCGTCATCAGATAAACCATAACCCGTGATACTATATTGTTTTGTTGGTTGTATTAAAAAAATAACGTAGTTTAGACATTTTGGCCGGTTAGAACGGTCGTGATCTAACCTATAGCCCATTTTCACAACATGGGTGGCTTAACCTATATTTGCCAAACAAAAAAATCGGACTCATACTTTTGGGAGAGAATAGAAAAGTTGGGCATGTCTCCTAATCAACTATTTTGATAAACAACTACATTTTTAATATTATTTATCATTAAATTGACTTATTATAAGACCATATGTAGTGGATTGTGGATGTAAGTGTAGCCACCACACCATGTTCGAAAAGTGGATCGGATGAGTTCACAATAAGGTCGCATGCCCTAACGAATTATCTAAAATAAATAATTTTTTAAACAGCGATTAACGTTATAGTAATTAACATGGCAGAATAATGTATTGGAATGACATACCGTAATAGCTAACCAATGATTGGTGAAGGTCTCCTATCATTCTTGATGACAAATTATTTGATCACCTCTTCGCAGTATATACTCCTTAGTTTTCCCTTTTTACGTTTTTTGAGCACTAGATGCTTGTTTAGGAGACATGATTTCTAAAAATCAAATCTAAATTCAAAAGTCAAAACTATTTACAATTACTCAATCCTAATTCTAACAATGAACAATTACTTAATTCTAAGTGTAACAACAGAACACCCAATTTATAGCTCAACATTAAACAACATACCAATATAGGTCCCAATATTTAACAAAACACACAATTTAGGGCGAATTTAAAATTATCAAATAGTGCAAGATTGTGTGAATCAAGGAAGTGAAACAAAAAGAAAAACGGGTCCCGGCCAAGGCTGTGGCTCACAAACCCTAAGTGCCAACCGTGCACATCTTCCCCTTCGCCCCTTTTGGTGTTAGAACCACGCCCCCTTTGGCTCCTCCATTACGAAAACTTGCAAAAGTCACATCATATCGATGAATCAGATGGATCCACGCCCCTGAGTGTTGACCATTCCGAATGGTCTAATGTATTTATCAATAAATGAAATTCAATGACCCTTATAACATCTATGCCATGTCACATGGGATATAAGAAAATCAAAGTGGTTGTATGGGATTAATAGCATGCAATAGTTGTTGCAAACTTGCAATAATCTTGGTATATATTATTGAAAGTTTTGTTTATTCTTAGTTCTTATAGGAGAAGTAATGTCTCATATTTGTCATGTTTGTATTGTAGCGTTTTACTATATATCAAACTACTTTATTATACCTTATAATCTTATGACGCATGCAAGAAACGAAGTTGAAAAATGAGGCTTGTATACAACTAACAACTCGCTTTCGTTATGAATCCTACAAATTGGGGCATACATGCGTTTATATTTGACTTTTCTTCTAGGCCATGTATGAAATGAAGAGCGGTTTCCGTGACATCTTATCATAATTTAACTAGTGGATCAAGCAAACGTAACATCAGTTCTACTTCTCTACTAACGATGTGTTCCCGAGTTTACTAAATAAAAGAAAAGAAGAGAAAGGGATATTAGGAGAGAAAAGAAAGCAAAATATATATTAATCGCTTTGCGTTGACCATGTAGATCCAACCACCATTACAAAATTGAAATTTTAATTAGGCTAGAGTATGGTCGTTAGTGAACACTCATTATATTTCATCTCAGCGTCTCGTCAACATCCTTCTATCATCTCAATCCTCCATTATTTAAAATTTTTTCTCCAATTCTGGTCAACATCCTTCTATCGGACTATTCGAATCCGAAGTATTAAAAAATATCTATGTTATATATATAATATTATTTTACATATATACTATATATTTAATTCATTCTACGTTAACCCTAACCTTAAACTAACATAATATGCCTTTCTTGAATCTGAAATATTAAAAAAATATAATATATATTGAATGTTTGTTTTAAGCAGGTTCGGTTTTAAACTTTTAGTATAAGAAGAAGTGAGTTTTTTTAAGTTTCGGATTATCCGAAATTTCGGATTCGAATCTCAATATTGACTATCTAAAATTTCGGATTATCTGATTTTAATCGGATATCCGAAAATCGGATAATCCGACTTCGAACACCCCTAATGAAAATGTTTGTGTTGATTTTATCTCATTGAATTATGAGTTAAAATTGATGGTCTTTGCTAACTCAACTGTGGCACGTTGGGTGGTGTTCTTAGACACGAGTTTTCAACCGAGCTTGTGAATTTGTACACTCGGTTAGAAATCTCAGCTATACGGTTGTTAGAGTTGATTCCTATCATCAGGATCTTTCTTTTTTTTTTTTTTTGAACGACAAAACATCTGTATAAATATTGAAAGAGAACGGATAAGAAAAAGTGAAGCCCAAAACAAACAAATTAGATTAGTGCATCTCGAACGTTCAATGGGGCCCAAGTATTCCAAAGGCACCAACAAATCAACAATCATCGTTGCCCCTTGAAATCAACTCCTAAACACATCTCCTAATCATGCAACCCGAATTTGCTCACTAGGACTTTCCTCCATACCCATTTGTCCTCCACTCCTCCCCATGCCTAAACTATGGGTGGTAAAATAGGTAGGTTGGGTTGGGTTAGTTGTTGGGTCAGGATATATTTGGGTTAGGATGAGTTTGGGTTAAAATGTGCAGATTAAAAAAATGGGTTAGGATGACTTAGGTCAGGATTAGTTTGAGTCTGGATGGTTTGGATTAGGATAGGTTCACATCAAAATAGATAAAATTTAAAAAAAAAAAAATTAAATAACAATAAAAAAGTAAAAAAAAATAAAAAAATTAAAATTTAGAAAAACACAAAAATAAACTTTAAAATAAAATTTTAAGGGATTCGGACCATTACGACCCGGACCGTTTCGACCCGACCGGGCCCGATAACGACCCAGACCGTTTCAACCTGACCCTTCCCGTAGCGACCCGGACTGTTTCGACCCGGCCGGGCCCGCTAGCGACCCGGATCGTTTCGACCCGACCGGGCGCGGTAACAACCCAGAGCGTTTCAACCTGACCCTTCCCGTAGCGACCCGGACCTTTTCGACCCGCCGGGCCTAGTATTGACCCGGACCGTTTTGACCTGACCGGGCCCGGTAACTACCCAGACCGTTTCAACCTGACCCGTCCCGTAGCGACCTGGACTGTTTCGACCTGGTCGGGCCTGCTAGCGACCCGGACCGTTTCGACCCGACCGGGCCCAGTAATGACCCAGACCGTTTTCAACCTGACCCGTCCCGTAGCGACCTAGTCCGTTTCGACACGGCCGGGTCCGGTAGCGACCCGGACTGTTTCGACCCGACCAGGCCCTGTAACGACCCAGACCGTTTCAACCTGACCCGTCTAGTAGCGACTCGTACTGTTTCGACCCGACCGGGCCCGTTAGCGACCCGGACCGTTTCGGCCTGACCGATTCCGTTAGCAACACGGACCGTTTTGACCCGACCGGGCCCGTCAACGACCAGACCATTTCGACCCGAACGGGCCCGTCAACAACCTAGACCGTTTGGACTTGATCAAGCCCGCTAACGACTCGAACCATTTCAATGAGATCGGTCTCGTTAATGACCCGTGTTGTTTCAACATTGTCGTCCGTTAACGACCCGAACGGTTTCAAACCGACTGGTGTGATCAACAAATGCAAAAGATATATTTTTTTTGTTTTTAATGACATTGGTTTCTATGAGGCATCAACGCTTTTGATGTTAGGTGAGTTTTAATTCAGATTTGTATATGGTTATCTAAAAATACTCATCCTGACTCATTTGTTTTTTTTAAATACTCATCCTAACCCACTTAGTTATTTCCTAGAATTAAAATTACCCATCCTAACCCCCTTGAAAATTATACTAAACCCATTTTAAACCCAAAACAAACCAAACTTATAAAGATGGGTTGAAATTGTCAGATCTAGCCTAAACTACCACTATTCTTCCACTCTATAACCAACTCGATATTAGGCTCTGGCCCCTTCACATAAAGAGACACCAAAGCCAAAGCCTTCTTGCTCGAGACCAAATGAGGATTATCGAGGTGAGTTGGTTACCCGAATTTTATTGGAGTTACATTTGTAGTTGGCTCAAATAATGCATATTCTTGGTATCTTGATGACTATATATAAAAGAGTTGAAAGTTGAAACGACAAGCTTTTCTAAAACAAATTCATCATAAAAATAAAAACTGAAATTAAGAAAAAAAAAATCAACCCGAAATAACATTCAACTCAAACCTTGTTAATTTGCCAACCGTATATATGAATGCAACAATAAAGATTTTAATGGGTGTCCCACTGGATATGAAGTTGTACAGCTGCATAATATAACTTTAATATTTTTAATAAATTTATGATTTGTCTTTATATCTTTTATGGCAATTTCCTGTTTTTGTTTCACTAAAAAAAAATATAAGTTTAGAACTTTAGACATTGGTGTTGCTTTAAAACAAAATGTGTTAATTATACTTATAAAGAATCAAAATTCAAAGTAAACTCAATTTGAATTAGTGTTCGAGTTCTGATTTCGAGATTTTCAAACGAATTCAAATTACCGGAAGATCTCGCGGCACTGATGCTAGCGGCAAGGGACCTTAACACGCTTCGGTTCTTGATTTCCATAGTGACTGTAAGCCTGTTGCAGCGAAGGATCTCGCGGCATTGATGCTAGCGGCTTCCCTTTATTCAACAGTATTTCTCTTTCTTATTATGTATTAATGTTATGTATTAGTGATCGTTTTGTTCTGGCAAGCGGGGACAGAGCGGCGGAATGGTGGTGGGATGGGGTTGTTTCCGCTAGTACCGTCGCTCTTGCTTATGTTAACCATGGTAGGTGTGTGCCGGAAAGAAAATTTAAATTTGGGTAAGAAGAAATGATGGATGTAAAAATGTATTTATAGGTTTGGTAGTTGTAGCGGTTGACGGTTATTTCACTAACTGTGACGCGACCGCCAAGTGAACCATTGGTTTTTTAAATGGTGTTCTCATTCTTTTTTTACTTTGCTTGATTGAGTAGTATTTGGTGTTAAAAAGAGCAATGTCTCATGCTTTTGCTTGATTGAATATTATTTAATTATTTATTTTGAAATTAAAGATATCAATGTTTTAAATCAAGATGAGCGACATGACCATTGATGAAGTCGTGTTGTTTTTAAACGGTTTCACAACCCGTTGATAGAATCAGTTTTGCTTTTTGTGTACGTGACTTTTTGAAAGATAATGATTTAATGAAAAGACACCCAAGTTGTTTGTAGTAAAACATAATATAATTTATTTAATATGGTGTTAAATGAAAAGGTGCGTGTTAAATAGTGAAAGGGTGAGAAATAGTGGTGATGATTAAAGGTAACTCAAGTTACTAATTGTATATATATGAGTTGACGTAATTCGCGCGTTGCTGCGGGATGTTGATTATGAATGTTTTGGTCAAAAAACACATGGTTAAATTATTTTATGCAAAATATGCAACAGATATTGATTATTAATTTTAGTATTTACTATATTATACAAAAAGATCATTTTACGTAAAATTTACCAACAAAACTATTATATGTTAATTTGTAATCACTACTCTAATATTATTTAAAAGAAACATAAATACGAGATCCTAAAAAAATAGCTAAAAAATGTTGAAATGTTGCATATTCCTTTTTTATTTATAATTCACCTCACTTATATATTAGGCTTGGCTTAGATGTGTATGTCAGATTCAAACGTGTCTCATTATCACTCCTTTAATCTTCTACACTAATCAAGATGTCGTAAACGTGCACAAAACCAATTCTCTCTCTGTCTTATATCATATCTAATAATTCTTCTTACAACAATTCTAAACGCCACCGAAACACACCATGGGACGGGGCGCAACTCAAATTGTCTACGGGTATCTACTACCAGCATGGTAACACCGTCACTACCCACGTTAGTAGTGGTCCCGTGGACCGTTTTGTTGGTTCTATCTAACGGGCTGGTACCGTTTTTAAATTTTATTTTTTATTTTTATATATACTAATTTTTTGTGTTTTTACCGTTTGCCTTATAATTTTTTTTATTATTTTTACCGTTTGGTTTATAGTATTGTTACCTTTTATAACCGTTTGTTTTGTAATTAATTAAATAAAAAACATTAAAGATAAACATAAAAAACTAAATTTCATTACTATTAAACATTAGAAACAAAATACATTAAAATAAAAAAAACTAGAGTTGGCGCAACATTTGTCATGCCTCAACATGGTCAAACATGCTGTCGTATCGAGCCGCATATTCCATATGCGTGAACTCGATAGCCCACTCCGGCTCGATGCCCGGCTCCTCCTTCAACGTGTTCTCGTACAGGGTGGTCCACCGATCACCCTTTATGTTGAGATCGGCCCACTTACGCTGCAGGCTCATTGTAGTCTGGTTATTGGGGCCGACATGGTGGGTGAAATCCGACAGCACACGGTCCCAAAAACCCTCCAGGTGGGAGGCCCTAATGCGTTGACGTTGTAGAAGAACCGGGTCGGCCGAGTCATCTTTGTGGCAGATCACCAAGGCAATCTCTTCTTCGGGGGTCCAACGAGTCATCTTCGTGTGTTTTAACCCCACGGTTTGCTATGTTTATATATACAAATTTCGAACGGATTGGTGGAATGGTGTCAATGCCATTTAATTCGATTTAACGGTTTCGAAATTGATATCACTGACCGTGAGGATGTGGGACGGTTGAAATAATAAAAGTAATTAATATTTAACCTTTAAAACCGTGTGAAATAATAAATAAAAAAAAGGTTTAGTGAAATTATAAAAATAAATAAAAGAATCAGTGGAGTGCTGCCTCCAAATAGGTGTTTCAGTGAAATAAATCAGTAAAGTGATGTGGCAATGCAGGATTTGACCAAATCAGTTAAGTAAAAATATAACTCTACAAGCACCCCTTCCCCCCTAACGCCACAACCTTTTTGCCCATCACAACCGAACCGCAGTCCCACTACGACCACCCAAAAACATTCTCTCTCTCCCTCCCTCCCTCCCTCCCTCCCTCCCTCCCCATAAGAGTTCTTATATATGGTAACTCATTTTACAGGCCTCCCTTTGCAATTCGTCACGTTGCACAACTGATCTCCCTTTTATCACTCAGATGTACACTACCTGTCCTTCCCTCCATGCGCGTCGATCTATCTCCGTGTCCGAGAACCATAGCCGCCGGTGTGTATTTCCTTCCCCTCTTTCTCTATCTCTCTTTTCTCGGACCATCGCCGGTACTATGGACGACCTTGAATAGACGATGGTGATGGGAAAAAAACAATATAAATAATAAAATATTTTCTTGAATTTTTTGTGGCGGTTGCCTGCTTGGAAGGGATACGACGATAATATTCTTCTTCTCGAATTTGTTGTAATGGTAACTTTGGTGACAGTTAATGGTTTGATTGGTGAGTGTAGTGGTTATGTAGGGAGTGAGGAGAGAATCTGTTGATGTTTCAACAGTCTTATAACGGTTTCTTTTAAACGATTTTGTTCACGTCCAATGTACACAGTTGTATCCGTGATGCCTGCCGTTAGGAAACCGTTAAGTTGTTATTTGTATTATATATATATATATATATATATATATATATATATATTTATGCTACGAATTGAGTGTCTACCAATGTTGTAAAACAAGGTTTCGAAGGCCGAGTACTCCCCGAGTAATCGCTACAAGGTAGATTGCCGAGGCCCGAGTACTCCCGACTCCGACTAGGGAGCGCCTAGAGACTTTTGCATCATTGGTGTCTACAAATACATATTGTAATGTTTTATTTGTGGTTTCAAAACATTTAAGAAAATGCAGGCCCATGGTTCACAATCATGGGGCTAGGTGGTACAGTGGTACCTCTATATTTCCTGGAAGAACTTTAATACATGACCACATAGCTATTGTTTGCATATCTGTAATATACATAATATGTTTTAATACTTGAATGATCAACTCTATTCATTCACTCTTCATAGCTACCAAAACAAGTAACCTGTATACAAAAACTCGAAATTTAATGCAAGTTGATGAGCATATAAATATGTTTCGTGCGCGTATTTTAAATTAATCATAACAAGAAATAAAATATGATAGTGTACCTGTCGTTTGATGGCGGAAGATTAGTGTAACGGGTTAAGATGATAAGAGAGAGACCATCTTGCTTACAGACTCCGACCCGTAGTTATTTACACTCGGTATAATGTTTTCTGGAGATATAAATTTTACAAATTTTTTGAGTTCTGTAAAACTGCTATGCTCACTGTATGGCACCTCATATCTGGATCAAAACATAGTTAAGCTAGTTGAATAATTTTTAATAATTGATTAATGTGTTAATTATGATTACATGAACAATATTATTACAATAATTATTTAAATTTTTTTAACAAATTCACCTTATGATAGTACCCTGCTGCCACCTCTTTCCAGGGGATGATTTCTTTCCTTTACTAAATGACCAACCAGTTGGAGAAAATGCAACTATAAGACTATATCGACCCTGAATTAAAAAAACGATAATAATTTTAAAAATAGTATAAAGGAAAAAAATGAAAAAATACATAAATGAGAGCACATGTGAGACACATGTAACACATATGTAATGTGTGTGAGCAGTGCATTTGTATTATGATAGTCGATAGATATATACATCACTATAACAAGCAGAAACTGAACTTATTGAAGGTACTAACAAAAACAAAGATAAAAATTTTAAATTCGTGTATGATACGAATTGGCAGTGCCTAATTGGAATCGGGTATGACTTGTATGGGTTGCCTTTTCTTTAACCGAATTCCCACGCCAATAAAACTTAAGGTATATAATATTCGCTTAAAATTAATGATAATATGTGACTTCTGTGAAATATAAGAAAACTTGATGAGAACATGCCACAAACTAAATGCTTAAATGTTAGGATTAAAGAATAGCACAGCAGAGTCTGCTTCATGTATGGTTATAATGATCTATAGAAAAACAATAATGTAGCAATGGTGACAGTTGAAAATATTATTACAGGATTTTAATGGGTATGTAATAATAGACAGTTAAGACACCCATCATAACCTACTTTTTTTTGGCGTGTAACCGTATGGTAGGATGATGTCCCTTTCATACTACAACCTATAAGCAACCCATATTTGAAAGTATTCAAGGCAAGTTGACATCATGTTTGTTCGTTTTTATTTTTTGCTAAAACGTGTTCATGTATAATATTTCTTACGAATGACATTGATCTTGTACATGACTTCATTCAGCACAAAAAAAAAAAAAAAAAAAAAAAAAAAACAGCAATTATTTATTCACCAGGTATTTAATTTACCGTTATGCAAAAACGAAGGTTAAAAGTTGGAATATTTACCATATACATGTTAGATACATGTTTCAATCTTTTGAAATTGGCAAGTGTCCACATAGGTACAACATGAATATGGCTCTCCCTTTCATCCAATGTTAGCCATTGCATATCTTCTTTTGGCATTCCCAAACATTCTAAAACCCGCATTTTTGCTGCGGTTACGTATATTTTCTTTTGGAGAACACGAGCTACCTCCATGAAGACCCTTTCCTTTCCTGTTTTCATTGTAATTTTAGTCAGTAAAATCATGGTGATATCCAGTATCCTGTTAGATATAGATGAAAATTAGCCCGATTGGATCATGGGTCAAAATTACTTCAGGCTTTCGGTCAATATGGGTACTTTTATAGCATGGGTTGAAACAGATTTGTGCCGACTCACAAAACACATCTTGTGATCCGTTTTATTTAATTTATCAATAAATAAAGTGCTAGTGCGCTACATCTAATTACAAAAATCGAGTTAGAAGTTTCTTATGCACTCAAACAGATGACTTTCATTCTTTTGACCCCGTTTAATGTTGACCCATTTCCTTTTCAGTTAAATTCTGTAATCTGTAGCTTAACCCATTTGATCTATTAAAAATAAAACATAACCCAAATCAACCCAGTTATAAGTAAACGGGCCGCATTTGTTACATCTACTAGTATTATAGTGAGAGCCTTAGTTTAAAAAAACTTTACCTATTGTGTAGCTGCCAATCAAAAACAGTGTTTTTGGGTTAAAAGCTTCAGCTTGAATAGCCTCAAGAACATATTGGATCACAGCCTCTTGCTTTGGAAAGTCATACTGTCAGAATCATTTAATAAATTCATACAGCCTTCAGAGTTCAGACAGCAATGAAATGAAAATATAAAATGTTAAAAACTTATAGATATTTAGTTTGCATACCTGAGGGTCACAATAAGTGGTATCTAAAACAAGCGTATGTACACGTGTCTGCAAACTAGAGATTTTTGTCATATCTTCACTAAATCGAAAATCTCCCGTGTGTAGAACAGCCTATGCATGAAGACAGTTTTCAAGTTCGGAAAATTAACAGGTAAAAACAAAAAAAGAAGACAAAAGTCAACATGATACATACTTTACCGTTTGGTGGTTCAAACAATATTATAATGGCACCTGGACAGTGGTTAGCATCAAAGCACGTTACATCAACTCCAGCAATATTTATCTTTTGATTGAGAGGTAAAATTTCAATTTTCTCCCATGGGATACCAATTTTAAGATTTACAAGTTTTGCTGTAATTAAAGAACAGTAAATCTTTCCATGGCAGAAAGACTTTGTAAGACCTCCATAATCTGCAGGAGCAAAAGCAGTAAAAACATCCAAGTTACAAAATTTGTCAAACTATGTAACAGAATTTGACAAAGTACAATATAACAGCAGGATTGCACATACGGTCTGCATGGAAATGAGTGAGGAACCAATGGAAGCAGTCCCTTCGCAGATATTTAAATGCATCCTAATAAAATTGAGGAAAGTTAGTAATCAGGAATGCTCATTACCTAAGGTTACGACACCAGCAATGTTGGTATAAATCAACCTTTGTAATAAATAAAAACTATAAACTCGGCTTTCAAATTTCAATATATCACAAGATGCATGATTTAGGGAAACATATCTTACCACGCGGAAGGGTGTTCCAGTAATTGAACACCATGAGGGTGTATCTCGGAACTTTTTATTTGAGAAATTCGTTTTAGTCGCAGTACGTTTATTACCATTGTTTGAGTTGTTTTTTCCAACTTGTGCTTGTGCTCCGGAAGTACAACTTTTTTTCACTTTTCCAGCAAAACCAGGAAAAAAATCTGTGATCAATTTATTCGAGACTGTTTTAGACTCTTTTTGTGCTGATTTTTCGGGTATATTCACTTCCTCGTGGGATTCTGTTCTCAGTTCACTAATAGCATGAACAATCTTCTTCCTAGGGCCAAGAGCAGTAATACCTATCTTACATAGATCCTATAAGAAAGAATGAAGTTCAATACTTTACTTAAATTGGTAACAAGAAATGATAATAACAGGTTAATAAACATACAAACTACAGAGCAAAAGAATGAAAAGCGAATATTTTGAGAAAAAAAAAAGATGATAATGGTTTGACCAACCTCATCAGTCAACCACTTCAGACTGTCCCAATCAATTTCTTCACGGATGAAAACTTCTTCATACCGAGAGAGGCCGAGATTTTGCAGCCATACTGATATAGAGGAAACGTGATGCATTTCGCCAGGAGCAACACAAGGAGGGTCATCAAGAACTTGCCCAGATGATTCCAAAACATGTCCATTATCAGGAATATCTATCTGCAAAGTGTTTGGGAAATCAGCTTCCATAGAAATTGTAATTATATTCTCTTCATTTCTACAGGCATATCAAGAAATTGTTCGTTTCTGTAATGCATAAGCCAACTATTTTCATCTAAGAATAAAAGATATGTCCGCATTGACCCATTGACATTGAGCTAAAAGATAAATAATATATTGAAGCATACGATAAAAATTCACAAGATCTCCCATTGCTATACTAAAAATAAATTCAAAAACTAACATAGTAACATCTCCCCTGGGTTTTATGAAGCGTGCCTGAGGCGTGCTTAGGCGCAAGCATGGTTGATTTTGACTCAATGAGGTGCAATGCGCAAAAAGGGCGTGAGGCACTCAGAAAAGCAGCATGAGGCGCACTTCTTCTATGAACAAGGTTTTGTGCATCAGGATGTTGTAAATATAGCTATTTTAATGATACATCACTACCTCTAGGTTATTTATCTATTAAACCGTGTATAGAGCTTATGTCTAAAACTTTCAGTAAGTGATGCTAGAAGCATATGAAGAATATAAAAAAGAAAATTATATAAAGAAATTGTGCCTCACCTTGGAACCCTAATACCCTATCGCCTCAATGCGCCTAGCTCTTTTTTAAACCATGCATCTTCCTAGTGCTAATGACATAACAAAATATCAAACATATGTAAAAGTTGAGGGTTTTCTACATGGTGAGTCTCCTACCTAAAAATAACAAACTGCACACCCTGAACATTGTCAATAACCTAAATAAACAAAAGAAAGAACATAAAGAAAGCCGCTTCCTTTAATACCTGCTCTTTATCAAGGCACTCATTGGTATGAACATATCTCATCTCATCACTCATATCCGAAATATCAATCCCACACAAAGGACAACTAATAAACTCATCATCACCATCCTCAATCTCCTTATCAGAACAACATAAATCCAGCAACATATCAAGCTGAGTAGTCCCACCCTCCCGACATTCCTCAAACCTCTCCTCCAAATCCCCATCCACTTTCTCAGAAACATTTTCGCAAACACTTGGTCCGCAACCACCTGTGGACCTCGACAACAGCCTTGACTCAATTGAATTCGATAAATAACCAAACCCATCTGCCAATTTGTTCTTCTCATCCACCTTGATCTTGTTGCAGAGTACAGTCTGCTCAAAATCTCCCTCCACCTTCTCAGAAACATTTTCACAAACACTTGAACCGCAACCACCCGTGGACCTCGACAACAGCCTTGACTCAATCGAATTCGATAAATAACCAAACCCATCTGCTAACTTGTTCTTCTCATCCACCTCAATCTTGTTGCATAATAAAGTCGGCTTAAAATCTCCACCCACTTTCTCAGAAACATTTTCACAAACACTTGGTCCGCACCCACCCGTGGACCGTAACAACAGCCTCGACTCAACCGAATTCGATAAATAACCAAACCCATCTGCTAACTTGTCCTTTTTCTCATCCACTTCAATCTTGTTGCATAATAAAGTCGGCTCAAAAGATTCCAAACCCAAATCAGAACCATGAAAAAGATTCTCTTTACCGGGTAAAGATCGATTCTTTTTCGGTTTCTTTGAGGGTCGACTGGTGGGGGTATTGGAGGGTTTTAATTTGTTTGATGAGGTGGGTTTGGTTAAGGTTTGGGTGAAGGGTAAAGATGGAATTGGGGTTTGGAAATCGTCGTCATCATTGTTGAAGAAGGTTGAAGAAATGAAGGGTTTCATGTTATTGGGTTTGGAGATTAGTGATTATTTGGGGTTTTTGAATTTGTGGAATGGAGGGAAGGGGAAGAACAGGATGGAAGTGAAAAAGTTTTTATATTTATATCCTCTAGTGTTCACACACTCGATAAAGAATTGAGCTTTGTTTAGGAAGTGATATAGACCTCTCGGTCTAGTGGTATGGTGTCCCCTCTTACAAATGTGAGGTTGTGGGTTCAAATCCTTGCAAAATGCAAGGTAAGGTGGAATAAGGGTGTTAAAATTTGCCGTTCAAAAAAATATATATATATATATATCTATATATATATATATATATAGGGAAAGGATAAATTGAAAACCCTTCTCAGTTAAGAAAACTCACAAAACCCACATCATAGCCATCCATCCTACCTGATCTATGGTTGTGATTGTTTCATGCTTTAAATCAAAAGTTGAAATACATATATAGTACAAAAAGGGTAGAATAGTCCAACAATTTTTAAACATTCTTTCTCCCTGACAATCACATTTCTCTTTATTATCCACCCTCTCTTAACTTATTTCTCTCTCATCTCTCCTCTTTTCATTATTAAAAGTTGTGCACATATATTATTAATGTAGAGTCAATGTTTTTTTCTAAAAAATTCAAATCTAATAACGAACAAAAAAAAACATACATTTCTTTTAAAGATTTTTAAGTAAGTTACTAGAATTTGAGTAACACATGTTTCAAACGTTCACTCACCAACAACAAAAACATATGTTTTCACAACATATCTCACCAAAACATATAATAAAAATATAACCCAACACACAAAAACATATGTTTTCGTAAACTTATCTGACTAAAACATATATTTATTTATACAAACCAACAAAAACATATAATAAATTATACCAAACAACAAAAACATATGATAAGTTATAATCCAAACAATAAAAACATATGTTTTTAAATAAAAAAACAAATGTTTTTAAAACAGAAAACAGAAAATTTATTTTTTTTAGTTGAAACCCAGTTATCCCTTAAAATGTTATCAAGTACTGCAGTTATCCCTTCACTCATCATTCCTGGAGGATGCTCGTCCACTGCTATAAGCAAACAATAATTAATTTTTTAGTTGACATTGGCACATATATAGATAAATAAACTGTCCAAACTAATAAGAACACTCAGTGATTTCGGGATGTAAACCATGAACAAAATATACTTTACATCTAAGCTACCATGATTTTGAATATACATGAAATATAGATCTAATAAATAAAATAAACATCCTTAACAAATATAGATCCAATATAAAGAATCATTACAACAGAATCACTCCACGATCACTTAATATATATATATAATATGCTTATGAAATAAGATCCCTTTAGTTAATATCAAATTTAAAAATTTATGATTTCAAAACCGTGAAGTAAGAAACAATTTAAAACTGAAGAAGCTTTTTTTCTTTTCTTGCAAACATCTCCATTCTTTTTTTTTTTTTTTTTCAATTTCAAGAGAGTAGAAAACAAAACTTACAGATCTAGATTATCAATGGATCTGGGTTACTTTCCCCTGATCTTGTCGCTTAATTTTCAACGACCTGTTTTCTTCTACAAAAATGGTGTTTGGTGGATAAGTGGTTGCTGGAAAAATACGAGAGAGAGAGAGAGTGTGTTTGATACTTTGGTGAAGATGAGATTGAGTGTTTGAGAGAGAGAGAGAGAGAGTAAGGGGTACTTGCTTATGTTGAATGTGTCAGGAGAGAGATATTTTACAAACCAAACGTGACAAAAATACCCTTGAAGATAAATTACAAAACATATACGTGGACTATTGCATACCATACATTTGGGTTTTATGAGTTTACTCAACTAAGGGTGGTTTGCAATTTATAATTGCCCTATATATATATATATATATATATATATATAGGGGCGGTTATTCTACAAAAATAGAGAATCGTGCGAAGCGTGCGAAGGATATTTGTACATGATAATTACGTAATGATAATTACGTAATGTTTTTTATGTTCATGAAAGCATTACGTAATTATCATTACGTAATTATCATTACGTAATTATCATGCATTTGTGCATGATAATTACGTAATGATAATTACGTAATGTTTTTGTATGTTCATGAAGGCATTACGTAATTATCATTACGTAATTATCATGTACAAAGTGATCCTTCGCACGCTTCACACGTTTATATTACTTTGTATTTGATCCTGCCCCTATATATATATATATATATATATATATATATATATATATATACACTAGTTTTATCCCGGGAACGTCCCGGGTTGAAATATCTAATATAACATTATAAAATATATTATTATTATTATTATTATTATTATTATTTTAAACAAATCTCTGCAATAAGTTATCATATTCAAATATAAAAAAACGAATCCCTGCGTCGGGGTATAAATCTAGGGCCATTACAAATGAATTCGGAAGTTTGTAATCGATCATTTTAAAAAGAACTAACATGAAATAAGGAAAAAAAGTTATTTACTGAAATATCGAACGCATTAGTCTAAGGGTCATGTGATGCGTTAAAAAATTCATGGGTATATGATTGGGTATGTAGTTCGGGTATTTGGGTATGTTGTTTTGGGTAATCGGGTCGGGTATCACCTAATCCCAGACCCGACCCAAACCCACAAAATTTTTTTAAACTAATCCCAAATCCGACACAATACCTGTCGGGTTACAAAAAATAGTCATTTTTTTCTCCGATTTTTATATAACACTATGGTACTCGTTGGAAAGATAGTAAAACGCTCGTTAATTTGGTGTAATTTTTTTCTTTAAAAAATCTCGTATATAAAAGATATTAACGTTTAAAAGTTATGGGAGAAAACACGAGAGATAAAATAATAAAGGTTTAATATTTAGATTTAGTAGATTAGGTATTTAATAGATTAGGTTAAATCATATTTATTTCTTTTTTTAATTGGTTTAGAGATGCCACATCACATTGGTTTAGAGTTGCCACATCACATCCTATGTGGCATCTCTCAAAGGAGAGATTGCATAAGAGTATGACATGTAGGATTAATCCCTTTGCAATATATATATATATAGATTTTTTTGACGTCGGGAAGAAACGTCTTACTTGTCCGTCCATAAGTAATACTGGGTAGTTAGAACCCAACTAGTCATTAGATCCGGAGAAAAACCTGACTCCCACCCACCCGAAGACACAACAGTAAAGAATCGATAAAACCTGCACATGATCAATAGTTGAACCTGAGACCATTCAACCCCAAGTTATATCATTCACTTCTCACGCCACTTCACCATAAGGGTAGGGTAGTAAGTGATATTAATTAAAAGCATTAATCTCAATCTCTATATTTTAAATTTTTACTCCAAAATTTTCTTTAAATTTTGTTTAAGCTATTTCTCTTTTTTAGATAATTACAAACACATGCCCTTATGATCTTTGTATGGTGAATCACTATTTATAAAACTTTAATTTTAGAGACGTAGAAGCAAATTACAATGGAATCTCCAAATTTTAACGATGAAGATATATATGGAGACCAAAATGTGAATGTTCTTAAACCATGTGTATGTGTTGTGGGCTAGGTTTTGGGCGTGCAAAGCCTCCACAAAGGCAAGATAACACCATTACGCATGTTGGGTGAAAGTGGCATTGCCTTTAACAATGTGAAGCTTTTCACATGCATTTCCCTCGTTCGGTTCCACTCAATTTCACTCACAACAATTGCTTCTCTTCCATTTATAGGTGAGCAAAACTTAATCGTTAATCAAAATTAACTGATAACCAACTGCCATGTAACCGAATTAATCGACAGTCAAGACAAACCAATGGTTATGGTTAAGATTATTTGGATTAACCGATTAATCGGTTATGGCTATGCTTAAAAGTGTCCCATAATCGATGTTAACCGACCGAACCAAAAAAAAAAAGGCATGCTTTTTAAATATAGCTATATTTAGAATACACATGTTCAAAGAATCAAACTCTTTATGTTCACAAAAATGCAGGCATAAGGCTTCTTATGAATATAATTAGTTTTAAAACATATAAAAATAAACATTATATAATTTGACTCGATTTATACATGTTAATGTGTTTTTTATCGTTGTTTTATTTATAAATATGGTTGTACTAAGATAAAAATGGCCTAATATGCTAGCAATAAATATTAAGTATGATATGTATAAATATTTATTATTTGGTTCAAAATTACGAGTCAAGAGTAACATGGGAAGGATGGACAATCAACCAAACATAACCAAAACCGATTTATCAAAACCGAAATTCGTTTATGAAAATCCCATAACCGAAGCTAGTTTTTATGGTTATGGTTAAAGTAAAAACCGATCAAAACCGCACTTTACACACCTCTACTTCCACCTCAACTTTTCATATTTTTTTTTTCTTGTATTTAATTTAAGGCTCACATTTCACATTACTATAACACACCTTAGTGAATGTCTATATGACGCACTAGCTTATTACCCCGGGAGGTCCCGGGGTTGAAAAATCTAATTTTACGTCATAACCTATTGCAAATGGTTCAAGTTAACTAACCACAAAATCTCTCAATCATTGCATGTTCATAGTATTCTAATCAGTAATAACTCATATTCCCTAATCTAAAACCTAATCAGTAATCATGTAAAGAATCACTTATGTAAGCTGCAACTATTCAAAAACTCATCACATCTCTCTAATTTCTCACATTCTAATGACTCTTATAATTCCTAACCTAATCAACTAAACAAACACTTAAGTTGGAAGTTGTAACCATTGCATTTCATTATGCCACATGGAATAATCAAGAGATGGTTGTGGCCACCATTGAACGCCACGACAACAACTATCAATTCTTCCTAGGAGCGTCCCGGGGTTGAAAAATATAACCATTCTAATAATACTAATACTAATAGTAATAATTAATACTCTTGTAATTAAATAAATAAAAAAATAACCTTGCTATAAGGTGACACCATATGTTGCAGTGTTGCGTGATTTTTTCTCCTAGCTTCTCTTGATGAAGTATACCTAGTAAAATTCCAATGATAACATGGCGATTGGGCTGATTTTCAACATCGTAGTTAAGAACCTAGTTTAAAAGAAAAAAATATGATTAATGAATAACATAAACACTTTGTGTGTTTTTTTCCTGTATGAACGAAACCCCACAAAAAATAATCGATTTTTTCTTCGTTCTTTATATAGCACTATGGTACTCGTTGGAAAGATAATAAAGCGCTCGTTAATTTGGTGTAATTTTTTTCTTTAAAAAATCTCGTATATAAAAGATATAAACGTTTAAAAATTATGGGAGGAAACATGAGAGAGAAAATTTTAAATTTATTTTTAAATTCTTTTTTCCTAAAATAACTCAATTTAATTAAAAAGGGAAATAATTCAAAAACACTAAAATATTTCAATTATGATGACACGTGGCAGTTTCATGGAGAGGTTGAAAGCACCATTGCACGCCACGTCAGCAATGTTCAATTCTTTTATATATATTAATAGATTAATAGATAATAGATACTTGAAAACAATTTTTCACCTTTCACGCCCCACCGCAACATTGCCCTTAAATTTACTTAGAAACAACAAAAATAGCTACTTAACCACCCCTCCAAACAACAAACAACACCCTTGTCCAAACAATAAACAACGTTCGATCTACCCCTTTCGTTCTAAAAGATTGCATTGTGTTTTCTTAATCATGAACCGAAAATGTGAACATGTGTATAGTGAGTTTGATTGTGTAGTTACAATTATAACGAAAGAAGCGATGGACATGGACAATATGTCCCACTGTCATGCTAATAAACTGAAATGGAACTAAAATAAAAACAAATGCTCTAACATGCCCCGCAAACGAAATGATTGTGGCAATGTGAAGCCTGGACCGAAGAAAACAAACGAAGCACGAGATATTTGTAACCAAAATTGCACATAAGTATGTTGATGAACTTTGTTAACATAGTATGTAAGATTGATAGGTCTAGAAAAGAGGAAGAAAGAATGTGAAGCAATTATAAAAGATGAAGTTGTCAAGGAAAAAGAATTGGTTACGAGACATCTTAAAACTATTAAAAATATAGCCGTCCTCAGTGTTTTTAAATAGTTATATTACAGTATAAAAGAAGTCATCAAAAGGGGATGTAGCTCAGATGGTAGAGCGCTCGCTTAGCATGCGAGAGGTACGGGGATCGATACCCCGCATCTCCATTCAATTTTTACTTTTTTTTTCAGTGTTGGCCAATTACATTTCTGCCCCTTCAACATTCTGATATCTGTTATTTAACCCCCTCAGAAATGATTATTATTTTTTCATAATTTGTGTTGAGTAAAAGTATTATTATTTTTTTTCATTTATATCTTCATTCATTTTTAATCAAATGTAATTGTTTGAGTTTTCAACTAGCAACTACAATAACAAGATTACGCATTTTTTGGTAACCCCACAAACAAACTGAACTCTTACGGATATTAACCTCTATTTTTAAGCGTAATAATCAATGACACTATTTTGTTGCGTCATGTTAGAATACATGAAACTACAACTAGTTGCTAAAGACTCTCATTTCGAACTAGTTATCCATGTAAAATTGCTAGAGAAAGCTGGATGTGCGGATTAGCACCTTCACATTATATTTGTGACATTTTCTCCTAATAATAAGACAGATGGGTTCGAAAACACATAATAATGTGTTATATTTACAAAAACCATATTATAACAATACTAATGAAAATTTTAAACCAAGGGATTTAGGAGGTTGTAAGGAACTATGGAATTAAAATATACTTGTAACTTGTGAGCTACTTTTGACCAATTTAACTCGTTAAAAATGTTTCCTTTTTACTCAATCTCATAATAACTCGTTTGAGATAAAAGATAACCCAAACTCCAAAGCGACCCATTTATAAGTAAACGGGTTGAAAAAGCCACCTCAGATTACTACATAAAGATGAAGACAATAATACAGTGGCGTACCGGCACTATAGCCAAGGTGGGCGGACCTCTTGCATTTACAACCCCGGTTAAAGCATTGTCAACAGTTCAAAAAGCTCATTTACTTATGAACGGGTCTACTAATTAAGATACTGAACGAAACGTGTTTATGATCAAACCCAACGCGACGCGTACAAAAAATTTACCAGATTTGACCAGCCAATATTGACACTTGACAGCTCTAGCTAACCGAAATGAATATATTAATTAGGCATTAGTTATGATACGGCGACAGACTCACTCTCAATAACATGATGTCCATCAGTGTTCTCTGAAACTTTATTGTGGTTCCCTGAAGATTGATGGCGTTATAAACCGTTATAATGAAGGAAAGTATAAAATATGTAGCAAACTTATATACAAAAACAAATTATTACCTGCACCACCAAATGAAAGGCTTGACTTAACAAAAGTCAAAGTACTTCACTTGACATGATTGTTAGAATAATTAATCTTGTTTATTAATCCTAAGACCTATGTTAATATTTATGTTTATGTAATTATGTAAATATCCTAAGTTTAGGTAGTTATGGACGGTTATGTATCAAACCGGTTCATATAATTAGTTAATGGTAGTTATGGTATCATTGAATGGATGTGTCGATTAGATGCAAACCGGTTCAAGAACCATATAAGGGTCGAACATATGTAATTGTAAAGTGCCTTAAGTTTGTGTTTTATATAACCAATTTATAAAATTCCCTCTCTATATTTCCCTTCATATTCTTATAACCGAAACCATCCAAAGTCTAGTGTAAACAAAAGCGCAGAAGCGCAGAAATCAAACATGGCATCTGAGCCGAAGATCCAGAAGACCTATGGAATATTCGATTACGAAAGCGACTTAGAAGATGTGTACAAGCCTGGAACAAAGGACGGATGTGAAACTTCTCTGTTATTCCCGGTTTATTGTTATTACCATGAGAGTCAGAAGAACAGGACTGCGATGGCTGTTTATGAAGATCAAGAGGGTGTTAAAAACCCATTACACATCAATTTTGGAAAGTTTAATGTTGGATCATCGTTCATAAAACCTGTGATAGGAAAAGAACTAAGGACGAAGGCGGCCCAAGAAGAGTTTAATCGGCAAATAAAGAAAAAGGAAGTGAGTTTCAGATATCCGATTAACATGTGTTACAGCCTATGCAAGGAACCATTCCACTACCGAAGAGATTGTCCCAAGAAGATAGGGAACGTGGAATTCATGGTTAAAGGCATAGATAATCAAGGATGGGAGACATATGGTATGCGAGTCCACAAGGAAAGAACACAGTTGTAGTAGCAAATGGTGTTCACCGTTTTGAACAATTCATTTGGAGTGGAAGGTTGTCCAAAGGGGTACCAAAAGGAATTTTTCCGAGGGAGAGAAAGTGTGATCATAACAAATGTCGAAAAAGTGCATGAGATCAAATCAGTGTTTTATATTCCTACACTTAGAAGAAACATGTTGAGTATTGAGAAACTCGCACAATATGGCTATGACATAAACTTTGAAGGTGATGTTAGTTACATTACCAAACCAAAACCGACAGAAGTGAAGAAAGTTAGGATGATTACATGCCGAAATTGTAAAGGAAAGGATCACTTTAAATTCAAATGTCCACAAGGCGAAGGGAAGGAGGCCGTAGGCACAGGAGGTGTGACTAAGGCGCATCAAGAAAAGGAAGGAAGAAACGAAGATGGACATGATCACATGACAAAGGAAGACAAAGAGAGAGCATCCTTATTCAAGCACTTTGAAGAATTCTCCATCAACAAAGACAAAGAGAAGACTGAATCATTTATGGAGAAAAGATCAATTATATATCCAATCAAGGGTTCAAAGTTGCAAGATTGCATAATTTTTATGGATTTAATCCATATTGGGACCACGATTGAAAGATACAAGAGGAAGTTTGAGATTGGATTTGAAAGAACCATTGATTGGTTTATGAATGATTTCCCAAAGGTAATTATCAATGCTCCAATACAACCAAGTGATAACAAAGGATATCCAATAAGTTTGTTGGATTTATACATGACAATGTAGCGTTTTGGTGGTTATGACCAGGTGACAAAGGACGATAATTGGGTTGTGGTTGCCAATACTTGCCATGTCGATGGGATAGGGTAGAGGATTGCCGAGTATTGTGAGGAAAGAAGAAATTGCAAAGATTCTTAGGCAAGTGTATGTACGTTACATAGAGATGATGGAGTGGTACCATTTGAAGTACAAAGACTGAGAATTGATCATAGAAGTTGAAGCCGAGAGCAGCAGCCATGGAAAGAAGAAAAAAGTGTGGGATGATGAGGACCTTCCACCTAAGAAATGCTCAAGATCGTCCAATAAAGAATAGAGACAACAAAAGAAGATCAAGAAGATTAATAAAACAAGATTAAGGGAGGCAATGTTAGAATAATCAATCTTGTTTATTAATCCTAAGACCTATGTTAATATTTATGTTTATGTAAGTATGTAAATATCCTAAGTTTAGGTAGTTATGGACGGTTATGTATCAAACCGGTTCATATAATTAGTTAATGGTAGTTATGGTATCATTGAATGGATGTGTCGATTAGATGCAAACCGGTTCAAGAACCATATAAGGGTCGAACATCTATGGTTGTGGATTCTTGAATTTCATATGGGTTTTTAAAGTTGAAAACATATGGCTTTTAAAGTCGCATAAAGGGGATGTTTTGGAATTGTAAAAGTGGAATCAAGTACGCAACAAGGAATGCAAATTCAGGAATTAACCATGTCACCAAGTTTCTGACCACGACTATAAGATTTACGGATCTGGAAATGGAAGAGGTCAGTATTGGCTTCAACTATCAAGTTTTATTTATAAACAAAACTCTAAAAAAAACTGATTTATTTTAAATACAAGTAACCATCTCCTGGCACCCTTAATCGACAAATAATGTTGCATCACATTATCATGTTTGTTTAAATAAACATAAGGAATTTAAAAAACTTGGTTCCATATGTAGGGGAATGTATACGAGTTCATAGGATATGTTAATCTAGAATATAGCACTAACGCAAATATGAATGATGGCTTATTTAAATGTAGGGCATTTAAACCCATTTAAATATCTCAATAACTGGTTTAGAGTCGCGTTAGATAAAATATGATGATTTCCTCTTTATGCATCAAGTTGCAGTCAACAACCTATGATCGCGATAGAAAGGTACAATTACCTATATGGGTTTTTTTAGTTGAACTTTGAACATATGCTTTTTATTTTTTTAATTTAGCATAGTGGGGGTTGTTTGGGCTTTTTTTTCGAATGTGATTATGTGATACAGTTCCAATAGTGAAGGTCTAATCAAACCTTGTTGATATACATTAAACAACCTTCATAATCCTAGATAATCATCCTAACAACTCATTCATATCAGCAAAACATCAAGCACATAAGAATCCCCATGTTTTAAGCATAAAAAACCGTTCTTTGCATGAACTCTTCACATAGAACCCATATATAGGATTAGACTTGTTTTAAAACTGTTTTTCAAAGGTTTTCAAGGACACAAACTTTATAAGATTAGGTCTGGACCTTTAGGGATCAAAATAACGTTATTACAAAAGCTTAGGATGGATAACACACCTTGGATTTTGCTAGAAATGATGTTTAGAGCTTGGATATGGTAGGTTTTAGAGCAAAAACAGGTTCCAGATGTTGAGTATAGTGTGAGAGAGGTTTGGGGAGAGTTAGGGTTTCACAAATGATGTTTTACAAGTCAAGTATGGTATTTATAGCTGTTGCTAGTCGTTTCAGACATTACATGCGACTGGGGTCCGCAGGTGGCCACTAGCATTGCTAGTCGCCCCTTTTACTAGGCGACTAGGGGCCTAATCGCCCCCTGCAGGTGGTCACTAGCACCCTAGTCGCCCCCTGCAGACCATATGGGTTTTCAGCGCGTTAAACACTATTTAACACGTATAAGCACATATTCACATACCGACAAGTTATATAATGATTATAAACACATATTACTTGATAACTAACACGTTCACATTCATTCACATTCATTCACAAGTTATATAATGATTATAAACACATATTACTTGATAACTAACACGTTCATATTCATTCACCAATCCATGGGACTCGAGACTTGCGTGTGTGCATTAAATCCGACGATCCTACAAATCACCAATCCTTGTACACATGGTTATGGACCGACTCCCGATGATCCCTTGGATCATTATAACGACTTCCGAAGATTCCCCGAACCATCATAATGACTCAACTGACCCAGTTAAGTATAGTGTATGCATGACTCGCTAAGGTAGACTTACTAGTTTGAAAAAAGTTACTAACCCGAGTTTGTCGGGTGTCACATAAGGTGTGTTTAAAACAAACACACATTATTTTTATCATCATCATAGGTGCGTTTGTTTTAAACGCATATTATTTCATACATGCGTTTTAACCAATTGTGTTTGGTTTTTTTGGTATGTATGTACGTTTGATTTTTCAGTATCATGCTCGTTTTTTTGTTTATAAAAAACAAAGTGTGTTTCAAAGTGGTAGGTTGAATGTTATGGCTCAATATTTAAGTCTGCATAAATTAAAACAACATGATTACAGTAATAATGATTGAACAAAAAATTAATGAAAAAAAAAGAGTAACTTGCCAATCATGTCACTAAACTCTTCAATTAAATATCAATTTTGAAAAAAATTAGATCGACAATTAGTATTCTGGGATTACGAACTGAATTTCGAAAACGTGATTACGTAAAAATGTCTGATTTGCCCTTGAATTTGATTGTAATTGAGTTTAATTACGTTAACCATAGTTTGGTTAAGTTGACAGGTGGCAAAACATAAGGGCTTCTTACACTTCTCACATTAAGGTGTATATGTATCGTGTACTTTCTCGTGTTAAACTTCAATCAATAGATTAAGAGGGTGTTTGGGATTGAGTTTGGAAATGCAAAAGTGTTTTTGGTCAGAAGTGCTTATTGGCTTATGACTTTTTGAAAAGGAGTTTCAAAAAAGTGTCTGTATTACTTTTGGGATGAGAAACGTCAAAAAGTTAATATATTGTTTTTTAAGTGTTTCAGTTAACTTATTGTGAATATTGGTTGTATGGGTAGTAGATTTGTAATTTTTTTTCTAAAAGCCAAGATTTCTTAACTTTTCAAAAACAGTTTTTTTACACTTAAAAGCCAAAAGTCAAAACAAAAAAAAAATGCTTTTGGGTTAATTGGTTTTTTTTGAAAAAGCCAATAAGGTAACTAGATGTTTTGAAACTCAATCCCAAACACCTAGGGGGTGTAAAATGACACGTAGTGGCTCGAAAGCTACCCCGGATCGGCTCGGTAAAAAGCTCGAACGAGCCGAGTCTTCACGAGCCCGAGCCCGAGCTCGAGCCTGAAATATGGCCCGTTTAGTTATCGAGCCCAAGCTCGAGCCTTATATACAAAGCTCGATTGGGCTCGCGAGCTTAAACGAGCCCAAACATAATTATAAGTTATTTATATATCTCTTATAATTTATAGCCCATATCTCCAAAGCTCAAGTCCTTATTTCATAGGCCCATTTAATAACACTCGAGGGCCGAGCTTTTGCGATCTCGAGTCGAGCTTTGAGCTCATTTGAGATTGTTCTAAAATAACATCAAGCCGAGCCGAGCCAAGCTCGAGCTCAAGATTGTAGGCTCAAACCGACCCAAGCTCAAGCTCGAGCTTCATAAAACCATAACGAGCCGAGCTCGAGCTCAGGCTCGGCTTGTTTACACCCCTAAATTGAAACACCCTCTAATAATAATAAAAACATAGGTCTGGATGAGAGTGAAGAACAAAAATGGCAAGTGAAATCGGAGAGTCGTCCGGTGCCGGTACAAGCACCTCCGGCACCGTACGCCGGCGGTTCCCTCTGGCGGCGCAGCCGGAGGTAATGAGGGCAGCACAGAAGGACGACCAGTACGCCTCTTACGTCTACGAAGCTTGCCGTGACGCCTTCCGTCATTTATTCGGTCTCTATCTTATCTTATCTTATCTTATTATTATTATTATTATTATATCTTTGATTGATTTAGGGCTTCACGTTTTCAAATATTAATTTCAATTTTGATGCTGCTGTGTTAGGTACACGAGCTGCTATATATTATCAGAATGAGGTTTGTTTCTTTTATAAACTCTACTTTATGTTATGTGATGTTATGTTATGTTTCTATGAAGTTAGGGTTAAGTAATTTAGGATTATATGAATCGAGAAAACAAGCAACAATAAGTGTGATTCCTTTATATGCTGTCTGCAACACGGATTGTTAAACACCGAAGTGATAATCTGTTTACGGGTGCGGGTATTGTTATAGTTAGTTCTTTAACTTTGATGTTTTTGTTGTTTAGCTCGTTATAGGCGTTAGATTGTCGTATTTAGTTAAACTATATATGTTGCATAGTTAATTGTTTAACTCATTTGTTGCTGTATATGAATCGCTATCTTCAAAAGTACTTGATTTCATGAGTTCGTTAGTATCATATGAATCGAGTAGACAAGCAACAATTAGTGTTCACATCGTTCCTATCTCATTTCTTCATTTACTCTTTTATGTGATGTCCGTACCAGCCAGTGTTTTTCAGTATTTACTATTTTACTATGATGTTTAAACGATGGATGTATCTATACTTTGATGCTAGTTTTTGCAAAGTGAAAGTGATGATCTAGGTTTAGAGTTTGAATCTATATTCTGTTTACAAACGGGTGTGCTAGTGTGGATATTGTTGATGTTAGTTTCTTAACTTTAATGGAGTATGATTATGCAGACGAAGCTTTTGGGCCAGATGCTTTATTATATTTTAACAACGGGGGCAGGACAGCAGACATTGGGAGAAGAATACTGTGATATTACACAGGTGCGAAAGATTATAGTTTCTGATCTATACACTGCTCAATATATTTATGAGGATAATTAGCATGAACAAAAGTAGCAATAAATGAATGCTTTTAGAAACCACGTTGCTCTGTAACTCATGTTGAACGTTCAACCTGTAGCTTCTAGGTTAGGTTAGGCTTCTCCTTAACCAACAGGTACTTAGCTAAAAAATTGATCCTTAATCTTTGTTTATATCCAACATGAAGAAACAACCTCTCTCAACGTTGTCTAACATTCTAACGGAAGTCAAACATGTGAGCCTGGTTAAAGGGTCAAACCTGAATTGGAATTAAGTCGCTTAACCAAAAGACTGAATATCTCCTTCTAAATTGCCAACTGTGAAGTGCCCCGTAGTCTTTAGAAAGTCTTTGTTTCATATGATCTTTATTTGTTTTCTCTATCGACTTTGTTTAACTTAATATTTAGATTAACGTGAAGCAGTAGTTGTTGTGGCGGGGGGGAGAGGAAAACATCTTGTACCTTTCACTTAGTGGTTATTGGTTAATAGATTTAACTGGTAAAGGAACATATTACTCTAGTGATATCTATACCAGCTTTGCTAAGTTTGTCATATCCTAGATAGAATAATCTTTATATGATTAAGGTTTATGCCTGTAGGTTGCAGGTTCATATGGACTTCCTCCAACGCCAGCAAGGCGTGCCCTTTTCATTGTCTACCAGAGTGCAGTTCCCTACATTGCTGAAAGAGTCAGGTTTATTCTTTTTTCTAATGATGTTTGTGATTTGCAACTGTGACATTGCTAATGTTTTGTTAAGCATATACCAAGATAAATTTTTTTATTGCTATAAACTCTAGTCAACCATGTAATTTGCAGCTCTAGAATTGCTTCCCGTGGTATTGCCTTGAGCGAGTCACTGTCTGATGAATTAGAAACTTCTGGAAGCAGCCAAGATCAATCATCTGCTATTCAGGCCTCGTCTTCTCCTTCATCAGTAGTTTCCGTATCACGTTTTTCAAGATTGAAAGAAAAAATAGGCAGGCTTTGGCTGCACACAGTTCAGAGATGGCCTGCAGTATGTCATTTTACATGTCTTCTGATCTTATAGCATGTCTTACTTACAGTAACATGACATGTTCTGGGAAAAAGTTATTCAATATTTAGATTTATCAAATAAATTAATTGTATAGTTTCCCCTCTAGTTAGTACATAATTGAACAAATACAGGATTTTTATTTACAAGGATAGAAATTAAGACAAAACACTAAATTAAGAAAACCTAATTTGACCGCAATTTGCAGATTCTGGTCGGAACCTGTTACTTTGATTTAGTAAGACTTTTTGCCTGTTATTATCTTATGTTAAACATGATTCATGTTATTCTGGTTTAGTAAGTTATCTTTCTACCCGTGTAATTGACATATATTTCCTCTAAGTAGTCAGCGCAGTCATCATTGTAAGTATCGACTTGTATGATAATATACAAATAATACACACTTTTATTTAATTGAGTGATTCATCAATCTTTAGATGTGTTTCCTTTGTTAAATTGGGGCAAAGAGCTCAAGAATTTAATGCCTTTGGTCGGTTTTATCGTACGTCTCTGATTGCTTCTTCGCAGAGTTGTATAAAATATTAGTTCTACAGGATAGTCTATGGCATGTGTTTTTTAGCTTACCTTCAGCAAAATACTGAATAGATGACTTGCCACAACCCTATTTGGGCCAGTGGTTTAATAATTTTTTTCCTTCCAACACAGGTGCTTCCATTAGCTCGTGAATTTTTGCAGCTGGTTCTCCGTGCCAATCTTATGTTCTTTTATTTTGAAGGTTAGTATTCTTGGATGTAGGTGGAGACTGAACAGTTTATTATTTTGTATTATTGACCAAGCAACTTGATTATATTGCAGGTCTATATTATCATATATCAAAGCGTGCAGCAGGCATTCGTTATGTATTTATCGGAAAGCCAATGAATCAAAGGCCTAGGTGTGTATCTTACCTATACATAATTCTGTAGGATTTCAGATATGTTTCAATCATTAAGTATGCATACTAACTTTGGTCAACATAAATAACGCAGATACCAAATATTGGGCATGTTTCTATTGGTTCAGTTATGTATTATTGTGGCTGAAGGGTTGCGGCGTAGCAACTTGGCATCCATCACATCTTCAGTTCAGCATACATCCTTACAGGTTCACCAAGCATCAGGAGGTCTTAATTTTCTTCATATAATTATTTGATTGGTTTCATATATTTTAAATTTTCATTCTTGTATGTGCAAATATCATTACGAACCTACTAATTACACTCTGAAAGGAGCAAACATGTGACTTAATCGTTCTTGATGATTAAGTAAATATGTTCTTTAATTCTTTTCTTTGCTCTTCAGGGCGAGGTCTGCCTGTTTTAAACGAAGAAGGAAATTTAATTACCGGGGACGCTGACAAGGGTTATGGGATATCAGACTCCATGACAACTTCAGAGGTATGCTTCTCGACTTATTATATGGATTTCAGATGCATTCGGTCATGTAAAATATTGATGTTTAATGTCTTCAAATTCCATTTTATCACAAGTATAAAAATCAACCATGTCAGTTGAACACATATTCATATCCTTGCAGTCTTCATCGGTTGGAATTAGCAAATGTACACTTTGCCTTAGTAATCGCCAAAATCCAACCGCAACTCCTTGTGGTCATGTGTTTTGCTGGTATTGTCTCTTTATACCTACATCATTCTCCAGAGGTAGCAGGCACTATCAGCCCAATTATTACATATAAATGGGTCGATTTGCTTTTTTCGAAAATGGGTTAACTAAAAAAAGTTCATCGTAAGAGAAACTGGTCAAACGGGTTCAAAATCACTGTCTATTTTTAATTTATACGTCATTCAAATGATTTTATTCAAACATTAAAAATACTGTTGTCGTTTATTATAAATTATTTAAATATGGAGAAAAAAGTGTTTGCGGATCAATCGTGTTTTGACCCAGTACCCAACCCAACCCAACCCAACCCGGCCATCTTGCCACCTCTGCTTTTGTTTTATCTCTCCTCTCTCTCCCTCACGCTCTCTAACGTTGGTTGAGTTTTGTGTAGGAACTGCATCATGGAATGGTGTAATGAAAAGCCCGAATGTCCTTTATGTCGCTCTCCTCTAACTCATTCAACATTAGTTTGTTTGTATCATTCAGATTTTTAACACCCAATTATCCAACAAGAAAAAATGCATGTTTGCTGGCAAGTAAAGCTTTCCATGAAGGTATGTCAAGAACAATAATGATCAGCCCAAAATATTCCAGCTTTTCAGCATCGCATTAATCTCCCGATCTTGTATTATGCATGTTATGTTACATGTAAACATTGTCACTTGTAAAAGTAATTCTAGTTTAGAATATTTTTTCACTGGCGAAACAAACTACACGAAAATGTAGAAGTCATATAGACGAATATAGTACATTTCCTTTTTTTTTTCTAAAGCATCAACAAATGCGTGCAAGGGTAACATCCTGATGTATTGATGTCGTGTTTACTCTTTGATATGATTTACATATTAAGAAGGCGTAATAATGAACCACAAAACAAATTAAGAAAGCTACAGCGTCAGTAAGTAGCGTAAGGAAACAGAAAATGTTGTGCCTGTGTATGCGCTTGCCGAAGACCGTTGTTTTGTGCCTGCCTCAGGCGCAACATCGCTTCACTGACTAAAGGATATATAATCATGATTTTTCAAATTGTTGGGTGATGAAAAGCGAATGAGTTATTGGAAGTCAGAAGCGCACAAGGCATGTGACTAGTTGGGGCGAGGCGAGGCAAGGTTGCTGCGGCTGAGGTAGGACTAGGCAGCAGCTGTCTGAACTCGCTGGACCAGACAAACACGGCCAGAACCGGACTAAAACCTTGCAGAGCTTAACATGTTTGAGCAGTTGGCAGACGCATGAAGAGGGAAGATAGCGGTAGAAAGAAGATGAAGCTGAAGAGGCTAAATTGTTTCTTTAAGGCATAAAAGTGATAAAAGCGCTAATGGAATGCAACACTGCTCATAACCATAACCAGTAAACAGTGTTGTGTAGATAGTTAAAATAAGTAGATAAATAGCACTATGAATTTGGTAGAAAGTTGAAATGTTGATTGATCCCACATCGGAGGACGATGTGAAAGGAAGCAGGGGTTGGGGTATATAAATACGGTGCTGGGGGAGTTGATAAGGCATCTTTGCGCTTGGGGCAATGACGCAGCTAATGAGGTAATAACCGAGGCGCGTCAATTGCTGGTTGAAAACTATTTCCAAACCCCCTCCTCGGCTTTGGGTCTCCCTTAGCCGTCGAGAATTTCTGGAAGGACTCCCTTCAATGGGTAAAGTCCTACAAATTTAAGTAAAATTTTCTATAGTTGTAGACAACTAAGTGAAACAGTTTGGTTTATTTTGTTCAATTTTCGGTTTTAGTTCAATTTAGTTAATTTTGGTGAATAACAAAAATCAAATTCTGACCAAAAATTTTTATTATAAGTATATGAAATGGGGTATTAATACATAAAATTGAGGAATAAAAGTTATATATATATATATATATATATGTATATATTTGTTTGGTTCCTGTTTAGGTTTCGTATGTTTTTTTATTCCTTTTTGGTTAACGGTTCAGTTATGCTCACCCTTAGATATTGTTAATCACGTAACACATAAATTTCTTTTAACAACATCAATACTATACTCAAATTAAAAAGAATAAAATACTCGTTTTTATGGTGTATTTTTTTTAAAGTATTAACATATAAAAAAATAATGCCCGTGTAAAATCGTGAGGCAGCTGGATTAAAATTAGGAGAAAATGTGTAACTATTATTTAAATAAACAAGAGTTCTATATAGTATTAAAGTTAAGGGAATTAAAATGTAGTTAATATGAGATGATTAATGTGTGATTGATGTTTGAAAGACTAATTTACCTCATTTTAAAGTTGTACCTTATGTATTAAGGAAACAAAATTTAAGTTTTAGGCATCTTAAAATACCGTTATTAAATGCTCCAAAATATCTTCTTCTTCATCTGATTCTTCTTCATTTTTCTTCAACATCATCTGACCGTACACCGTTAAATCCCTTATTGTGAAGAAGAACGGTGGTGGTTGTTGGGAACAAGAAGAACGGTGGTGATGGTTATGTTTTTATAACAAAACCCATTTTTTAATCATTTTTAATCATTGAATGGTGTGAAAGGTGTGAAAGTTTGTGCTTCACGTCCGTTACCAGCACGGTAACTACAACCCGAGTTTGGTTCTCGGGACCACTACCAGTATGGGTGACGGCGGTGTTACCGTACTAGTAGTGGGGTACCCATGACCAATTCTGGTAGCGCCCCGTCTCCCCTAAGCATACTAGCATACTAGCAATATAAGTCACCGAGACGGAATAACAAACCGTCAGACCAAAACGTCACATGCCTAGCGCAGCTAGCGGTCGTTTGATTTTTTTTTGAACGGTGAAAGTCCGTGTGGCAGAGATCATCACGCCCGTCTCTTGACAGGCCCTAATCACCCACACGTCCAGACTATGTTCTCTGAACCGTGTCCACGCTGGTACGGTGGGGACTACGGCGTTCGCTCGGAAACCGTACTGCCTCCACACGAGTTTCCTCGCTGGATTAACAGCCGGATGAAAACCGAATCAGCTCAGATTCAAACTTGCATCAACTAGTGGACACACGCTCTTATCTTCATTAACACTATATTTATGATATAAACACACACGCACGTGAAATACAATGTCAGACAAAATGTTATCGCCCATGGCTTTGCGATCTAGTTAATTTTCAAATTATAAACACACACGTACATGAAATACGTTGTCATATAAAATGTTAACGCCCATGACTTTGCTATCTATTCGTGGCCCTTAATTGTTTCAGGCGTGCGCTTTTTCACACCCAGGCGATGAGTGAGGCCTTTGCAAGCGCCTTCGACTACCGTCATTACTGGAATACGAATACCTCAACTCCCATATTTACTTGTTTAAATGTGTTACAGCGAACTTTGAACGTCTACCGTAAGTCTGTAAGAGCCAAGACCAGTCTAGTTGCGCGAATTATGGACTGTGTGGAGACCATGACAAGTATAGCAGGCCGAAGCCTTGGAGATTTACATGGCGACATTGATCACCGATTTAACGGCGTTAGCGCTGTCTATCCACAAATCTGTATTGGATTCGGATGGCATTTGATATGACTTGTGACCCAACTAACCGGATTGTTTACAAAGAGCACATGAGTTGTAATAATAATCAAAAAAAATATTTTACAAATTCGAAAACGCAGCCAATGCAGCATATAACAAAAAAGAAACCATCCTTGCATAAGATCAATCACGAGAACAGATAATCCGCGTGACTACAAGTCATCGATAGCATAGACGGAAGCTTATCTCTTTTAAGTCGTCGCCACAAACAAAATGCACAATACAAACCATTATCAACCTCTCTTAAGACATATATAATCCTTAACATACATATAGGGCTGCCGCATGTTGTGTGCAGGTGATTCTGCATACAAAAAATCGGCGTCAATACTAAAATAAGTTTCTTAAAATTAAATTTAAAGTAAACGTATATGAGTCACAACTCGTGTTGAGAAAGACGAGACCTTATGACGTGTGTGATTGATTACTTGGCAGGCGCAGTTGTTGTTTCCGGATGATGCACATGAACGTCTTGAGGAAGGAGATTGCATTTGATCTTCAGCTCTTCGAACAATTTCTTCAGTTCTAAAACGAGTTCACTTCTTCGCTTATTCTTTTCGGGAAAATCTTGAAAGTTCATCGTATGATTGAAAAAAAGGACCATCTTTATCTTGTTTACGTTTTCAATCTCCTTCACGACAACATTGTGATTCGGATGCCATAATTGGGGATTCTTCTCTAAATATCTGACATAAATAACAATATGATTCATAATATAACCTAAATTTATGCGAAGAAAAAAGTTCGAACTTACTTTTTTATCTTGTCTTTCAATAGCCCGATCTTCTCAAACGGTGTTGTGAAGTCGATAGAGAACTCCACGTTATCTCCCATGTCGGGGCTTCTATAGAAATTGCTGATGGGTTTTGTTGACAAAACCGAATTGGGATAATATATCTTTTCGTTATCAAATTTCAAGAAAACCGTCGTTAAGATATTCATCTCTTCAACTATCAACTGTCAAATAAAAGTAATAAAATCATTGGTCAATCAAATGCAAGTCATCCCATGAGATCAGAACTATTGTCCGATTGCGTTGTTTAATGAATATTTCATCGTATTTTGTTTGAAACATCGAATGGTTTCCAGTTTTTTACGGCTTAAGTGCAGAAAAGAGTTAAAATAACAAAAAAATGTACATTTTGTACCTGAATCCCGTCAATGACGCAACGATCACCAACATCAAATGGATGCATGATGAAAACAAACACAATAGCTTCGAAAATCGTCTTGCAAGTGTTTCCAAATATAAAAGCAGCCACAACAAGCTGTGATGAGAGTAAGACGAGTACTTTGGTGGTAGCGATTTCAGTCAAAAGAAGCCACACGACTAAGACTATAACAAACAACACGACTGTAACAAGCTTGTCCAGTTGTTTTACTGCTGTCTTGGTGTCGCTTAACGCGTGTGCCAAAGCCTTACGACCATTGAAAACTTTTACCTGGCATAAAGTAAAAAAGTGACATGAATGCCAATGAGCATTTTTTCGCTCTTTCTTTCGTTTGTGAGGTTATGATCATAGGAAACTAAGAAACTAATCACTTGGTTCAAAATTTTAACTAATAGTACTCAAATTTGATCAAAATATATATCCTATACACAGGGGCGGATGCCGCTAACACACAGGGGGGACATCTGTTACCACTCGATTTTCCTGGCGAAGTGGAAAAAAATTGTTTTAAGGTATTTTTATAAAATGTTACACCTAAAACAATTTTTTGGTTACCCCTTAAAATATTTTTTATAAAATGTTACCCCTTGTTTTATTTTCTAGATCCGTCACTGCCTATACATCTTTTTACATCATATGAATAAGATAGAAGAGTCGTACCACCCATTCTGTTAACGTTTTTCTGTCGATTTGTCCTTTATCAGACACGTCGATCATTGGAAACACAACATCGACTTCTTCCTTGATCATGAATCTCCTTAGATCCAAATCTTCAATGTATCTACAATGTAAAAATATAGCAATGTATAACTAAATCATGAATAACGAATAACTGGCACGTATACGAGGTATCTTTTGGACGTAGACATTCTTACGTAAAACCAGGCTGCGCAACATTTCTAAATATATGATAAGCAGCAGCAATCGCTTCCATTTCACTAGTAATCTCCTTATCTGCAGATTCAGGTGGTCTATCATAAGCGCTTTCTTCGAGCTCACCAGAAAATGTTGAAAGCCCCGAAGTCGATATTACATCAACCAACATTTTCATAGTCCAAGCCGACACTTTTTCACGTTTGATTTGATGAAGTTTACTTACATCAATCACCTCTTTCGTTTTCGTATCTTTCCCCTTTCTCTTCACCTGAAAACTCAACCGACTTTTACTAGCAGCGGGCACCTGTAGCGATTCCATAACTGGTGGGCCCGAAAGCGTTAGAAGAACATACTGAAGAAAGAACGATTCTTGAATCCTATCAAAGAAATTGCTGACATGGAACGACGTCGCCAGGATTTTAAGCAGTAAAGTCTTTAAAAGCCACAGGACGCCACCAACCAATAACGAAACGATAGTCCATGTCACATAATCTAATGCCCGAGCTGCGGTTTTTGATCGTTTATCAACTTGTTCTTGGGTTGTAAACAATGATGTCCATGTAACAAGAACCACAATCAACCAAATGCATACTTGAACACTCTTCTTTAACCCGTGAACGAAATATAACACTTTTTTTCTCAACAAGAAATTTAATTCGATTAACAATACGATAAAATGCATAAGCCAGTTGGTGACTAACATACCGCAGATAATCACCATTAGGAGCACAAGCCATTTATATAACTTCAAGCTCCAGATTTCGTAACCCTTCAACTTGTCGATCGTCAAGCTACAAACAAGACCACCCAAAAGCACTAGAAACACTAGCCATTCAAACAAAACTTTCATCTTCACTTTCTTATACTTTAGCTTCTTTCTTATGTTCACCTTCTTATAAATCTCTTCATCCTCGTCCTCGTCGACTCCTCCTGCACGGCCAGGTGACGCCATTAATGGCGTTTTCGGAGTTATAGAAACAGTTCGCGTTGTATCCTTCATCGGTGTACCATTTGGAGAAGCCCCAGTGTTTCCTGTCGCTCTAGGCGATGCACGATTCGATGCAACTCGCGCAGGTGAGCTTGACCCCTGGCCAACTTGTTCAACGACTTCATCAAACATGGTGTGATCGATCAAAGGCTGTTCACCAAACCTCGACTTCGGCTTGGAGTAAATCGATCTGGCTAACGTTTTTCGCCTGGTTAACGTCTCGGTATTGGGGATTTTAGGAGGCCTGTTAGGGCTTGGCATAAAAACTGTATTTTCCGGATACGAATCAACAGACTTTCTATGAGGCGACTCGACAACACCTCTAGCGTTTTTCACATCTTTCTCTTCGCCGGAAATCGTCACCACCACTTCACTCTTTCTGTTCTCAGCCATACTTATCTCCCCTGTTTTTAAGCTTTTGCCATATGCATCCATTCAAAGTCAAAACCCTAGAAATTGACAGTAACAAACAATAACAAATTACATCTAACTAAAACAGAATTCAAGTTCAAATTTCAACCCTTGAATATTACAGTAACAATATAATAACAAATTACAACTAACTTAAGTTAAACATATTGCCGGCCGGTGAGGTACCAACTAGCGTTAATCGGTATTAATACGTAACATAGATAAATCGAGACAGTGGCGTAGCTTTTATGGGGCGGGGAGGGGCGGCCGACCCCCTGAATTTTCGCTCAGAAGTTCTGATTATATAGTATTCGTATAGAATTTTTTTTGTATATACGGTTTCGACCCCCCGAAATTGGTTTTCGTCCCCCCGAAACTAGTGATTTCCGACCCCCCGGTGACTTCCGACCCCCGAAATTTCTGGTCAAGCTTCGCCACTGAATCGAGATTAATCGGATTTGGGATTTACACACATTTTTATATGTAATTTTTTTAAGTAGACATGTTTTAACACCTTCCTCGACCCAGTAGACAGGACAGTAGCCAGAATTTACAGGTTTTGGCTAGAATCGTTAGACTGCCATCATTTTAGGCCGATTAGGACCCGATTAACCACCGTTGGCCGACCGCCTAGCGATTAACAGACCAATTAGGTAAAAATTACTCGGTGAACCTCCAACTAAGCGATTAATCGGTGACTAAACAGAGGCTAGGCGCGATTTTTAGAACCACATTTACAATAACAGAACATAACAAATTACAACTAACTAAAACATAACTCAAGTTCATATTTCAAACCTATAATATTATTTTGAACTCAATATAATAACAAATTACAACTAACTAAAACAGATTTAAGTTAAACATATAACCATAGATATTTACAGTAACAATATAATAACAAATTAAACCTAACTAATACTGTTGTTACCTAAGACTAAAGCAGCTTTCACTTCACTAGTTCACCATTAAATGAGATCTCTTTTTCTAGAGAGAGAAAGAGAGGAGAGAGAGAGAGTGAGTTATTAAGTTGTATGATGTATTTAATATAGGGAAGTTGAATCAAATGATTAAATAAAAACAAAAAAAAGAAGACTAAAACACGTTTAATAATGGATTATTATTATGTAACAGAGTAACCGGAGAAGATACCGGTGACTTGAGGGAGGGAATATTATTATTGACTGTTACACTTAAAATAAAGGAGATAGAGAGATGCATCAACATTGTAACTTTATTTATATCTTTATAAAAAGAGACATCAATTTTTAAACAGTATATTATAGATAGATAGAGACATTTTTAAATTATTATTTTTAACTAGTAACAATCTTAAAAAGATATTAAATTGTTATTTCTCGACTTAGGGCTAGGGTTGTTTGGTTGATTAAGTGTTGAATTATTAAGATGTCTGAATGGTTAAGAGGCTCTGAATAATTAAGTGCTGAATGGTTCAGCTATGTATCAAGTCTGAATGGTTCAGCTCTTAATCATTTCATTCAGAGCCTTTTTTAGGTTGAAACAAACAGTCTGAATGTTGAACCATTCAGAACTGAATGGTTCAGAGTCTCATTAAGAGGCTACCAAGTAAGCCTTTAATCTTTTGTTTAACATTGTAACTTTATTTGAATGTTTATAAAAGAGATATCAACTTATAGATACATTAATAAAATGGGTTCAAGAATCGACTAATTGTGATTCAATTTAAGAGAATTAGTTAAAAAAAACTTTTTGTGAAATCAAATAATGAACAGTGGTAATAAAGAAAGGCAACACCTTAGTGCATTTCGTGACGAAACTGGGCATATTAGTTATAGTTATTGGTAGCATGTGCTGAACATTGAGATAAGGACATGTAAAGAATAATATTTAAAAACCAAACTAAAGAAACATGGGTTGTGTGGGTATATGCATTTCTTAGGCAATATTTGCGACTTCAAGGTCAGAAAAGTGAATGATTATTTTGAAGCAACATCGAGGATTAAGTAGTTATACGGGAAGTTATATATTTATGTGTTGGGATAAAGTCCACCTCGACAGGGGATTAGCCCGTTACACATAGTCTAACAAGTTTTGTAAAGTAAATTAAAGTGTCACTTTTCATTCGAGTATAACGATTGAATATCTATGAGTTATCAATTTTTTAAGGGGCAGGTGGGGCACCTTTTAGTAAGGGGTGTTAGGTTAGTATTGCTGCACTGTGACATACTTAACATGATATATTTACATGGCATGACTGTGTATTTTAGTTGAACTACCTTATAAGTTATATTATAATAAAAAAAATAACATTTGAGATTGATAATTGAATAAAACAAATAGTCTTACCTCCTGGTAGGGATGATGAGACTATTCTATTCCACATAGATAATCCTTCACTAGTGATTTACGGATTGGACTGACGTGCAAACACAAGTAGAATTCGGGTAGGGAGACGACTACACGTGGCAGTAGTTTATAACAAAAACGTGTGTGAATGAGGATACTATCAATGATAACTCTTTGGGTTAGCAAAAAGTGTCATCTCCATTAAGGATGCGATCCCTTATATAGAGGTGGACGTATGCCACTATTACCCTAAACCTTAATCATAATGGGCCGAGGCCCGATTAGGGTTGTCTCCACTACCCTTAGTTATATTAGTAAAGTAGTTATGGAGAGCTACATATAAGGAAGGGATGGAACGGTTATCGCATTTACCGCCATGCGCACTAAATCTCCTCCTTGATTAATGCATGGCCGTTGACCGTGCGTGACCTGCATGTGTCCTTGTCAGCTCCGAGTTTGCTGTCCGCGTAACTCTTAAGACCGGGTTTGGGTATGACCATTTGTTAGTTTAGTACCCAATCCCATCAATAATGGATCGTTAATTTTATTAATATTGTGTTGCCAAAGGTTTCTCTTTGGTTCGTGAATGATAAAATAAAAAACATGTAGGATACACGCAAATGAGATGTTGTTTTGGATGGAAAAACATTTTTACATCACCAAATGTAGTTCCATTTAATTTACTACAAAAGAGAGGGTAAATCCATTGGAAATCACGAGGTGAAAGTGATAATCTATCAATATTTTGTCGATGATAGTCGATCAGGAAACTTTATGTCGACCCGAGTCAACATTTGGTCGTACCCAAGCCAGCCATCGGTTGATTATTACCTACATATTAGTGTCATCCTCTTCTATCAGGGTATTCTTTCGATTTGAAAAAAAAAAGTAAAATATATTGTCAAATTTTTATAAATGCAACTTACATGTCCCTATTTTTGAAGGAGAACTTTTGCTCTCTAATTCTGTACAAACCTAGTAGTGTGTTAAAGATGAAAAAGATGAAAAGTATAGGATAAAAGTAGTGTGTTAAAGATGAGAAAAATGGTTAGACATTTTGTGTTACTAGTGCGAGATTTGTTTCCATTTTCGTGTTTATATTTATGAACAACCTTTTTAGTTGGATTAGGTCAGTCCTTTTTTGTTTGTTTTTTTTCCCTTGTCTTTTACTTTCAATATATGTGTTTAACTGTTTAAGGTATATGTTTTGCAATTTTATATTATCCAATACTATCATGATGAAGATCACACCTCAAAGTGATGGAAATAACGACGAATGATGGTTGTTTGTTTGTTTATGGCCGCTAGGGCGCTAGGGCTGACAATTTAGAAACGAACACGATAACCTGATACGAACCTATACAATTTTAACAGGTTTCGTATTTGGCCTTAAAAGGTTCGTGTCTTAGCAGGTTCGTGTAACCTATTATACCATCCCTAATGTCCACTATACATGGACATGATGATAATGGTGGACAATAAAATATTATAGATATAGAATTGCTGTAAATTTTACTTAAAATCGAGTCATACATGATATGTATCAGCCGTCAAAAATTGTCTCAAGTTATCATATTTTTACTGCTTTTTTTTCCTTTTACGACCTTTAAATGTTATGTTTTATAAAATTTCAAAATTTGTTGTTGTGACACGCTTCGCTCATTTTTGTCAACGTTTCGACTTGATTTAAACATAGTTTAGATTAAATTTTTATTTGATATGTTTTAGATTAAAAGACATATTATTAGAGATGCACCAAATTCTCATTGTTATTAATTGTATATTTTGAATATGTAATTATGTATTTCCAAGTCAAAGTCCAAGTCCTGGTCATAGTCAAAGTCTAGTTAAAGAGTTTTATTACTATTAATGGTAGGCTAGATCAAAGTTTAAAAGAACGGAAACGCGCCTCGAGGCGTTTTCCCTTTGCCTCACGAGGCGTAAGCCTCGAGGCGAACCGAGGCGTAAGCCCGAGGCGGAATTAAAAAACTAAATAAATAATTATATATCTTTCAAAAAATAAAATGCTAACTAATTTCATCATCAAATTCATCAAAAACATCAAAAACACACATAAAAAATATGCCTGAAAACCCCCTGAGGCGCATCTGAGGCGCAACTTTTCATAGCGCCTCAGTCCTGTGAGGCGCATACCATTGTTCAAACACCTGAGGCGCCGCCTCAGAAGCGTTTTCAGACCAAATCGCCTTGAGGCGCGCCTCGAGGCGCACGCCTCAAGCGTTTTTTTAAACCATGGGCTAGATTATGTCTCTTTCTCATTGTATATATAGTGTATGAATTATGAATAAATTGTGGTTGATCATTCTCTTATATGGTGTCAGAGCATTCTTGCTCTAACGAGTACCGATCTCCCCTCTTCTTGAAACAATGTCTTATTTTTCTTAATCCAAGTCATAACTTCCCTGCCAACTTTCCACCCCATCTTCTACTTTGCTTCAAAACACTCATGTCTTTCAATACCTTACCTACTTATGTGCTTCTTACATCTTCTACTATATCGTGATCACCACCACCCCTAAATTTCTTTCAAACACCCCCTACTATTTCTTTAAATCATCTCTCCAACATCTCTAAAACTCACATCTACCAACATCTTCAAAACTCTAATCTCATCCCCTCAGCAACATCAACCTACCTAACTATTACACTTTGTTACTCTTTCAAAGTTTCTACATAACTTTTTCCCCTTCTACCTGGTTTTGCAAAACCTAAAATCCTTTTTTTTTGTGCCACAACTTTTGTGTTCCGGACAAACTGTGTCTCTAATCTTCTATCACGTATTCCGTTTATCCTCTGATCATTCTTCTCTACTTCTCTTTTATGGCTTTTAACCATCTCTATTTCATCCATATAAGAGATGCACCAAATTCTCAATTATTCATGTTCTTCACCTGTAATATTAAAAAAAGACAAAAAAAAAAAAAACAAAACAAAACAAAATGTATTTTCTCTTGATTCATCTGCTTAATCAACTTCATCTTTCTTTACATCTTCAACTTCATCAACTTCTTCTCTTGCTTAAACAACGACATCATCTACTTCTATACAAGATTGGACTTATTCCAAGATCGTCCATCTTCCAGGGACACATTAGAGATGCACCAAATTCTCATTGTTATTAATTGTATATTTTGAATATGTAATTATGTATTTCCAAGTCAAAGTCCAAGTCCTGGTCATAGTCAAAGTCAAAGTCTAGTCAAAGAGTTTTCTTACCATTAATGGTAGGTTAGATTATGTCTCTTTCTCATTGTATATATAGTGTATGAATTATTAATAAATTGTGGTTGATTATTTTCTTATATATGAATTATGAATAAATTGTGATGGATCATTCTCTTATACATATTATGTGAGAAATAAGAGTGTAAGGGTGAAAGAGTGTTTTTAACGAACAAAATAATATAGAAGCAATGTGTGTGAATGTGTGATCTAAGTAGGGGTAAATTTAATATACAAGTAACGAAGATGAGATAATAATTAATTAAGTTTTTTTTCTTCCTTTTCTGGCTTTAGCTGTTAAGTTGACAAGAATGGTGGGCCACAATTTGATTATTTTTTTTAAATGTTAATTTCTTTTAAATCTTATGGTTTATGGGACTTGAACTCAAGACCTTCCACAACCGAGATGTTTTAAAGGCTTTGCCTTTATCAATTGACCATCACCCCATTGGTCACAATTTGATTATTTAATAATTAAGTTGCAAAGATGTTTTTTTTTTCGTTCCTACAAATAAGAAAACAACAATAAAGTCATTGTGGTCATATATAGATTTGGCAACTAATAAAGTAACCCTTGTGATGGGGTAGGTGGTTGGGAAGTGATGGAGAGACCCTTGACCCTTGTGGTTATGGGTTCGACTTCTGATCCCTCCAGGTTTTACCGGTTCACTACCGTCGTGCCTTCGGGCGGGTTTGTGGGCCGGGTTTTCCCTGGAACTGGAGACGGGTGGGCCGAAGGGCTCTGTCCGTACGGACTAGAGGCCGTCTGGGGCCCCTTTCGGCCATTGGGGGCCGCGTACAGAGTACCCGGCAATACTTTAGTTGATCGTTCAAAAAAAAATAAAGTAACTCAGTTGTAAGACCATGCGTGGTGGGGGGCTTTATATATAAAGCCCCCGTTTCTGATTGGTCCACGTGGTTGCTGAGTCAGCATGGAGAGATAAAGTGAAAAAAGGGTGTAGTGGTGGGACTTTATTTATAAAGCCTCTGCCTTTAATCTGATTGGTTGAATATTTGACCTTGCCACGTGGCAAGGTCTGATTGGTTAATCTAAAATGTGTTGGGCGTTATTAATATAAAGCCCCAAACCAATTTTAGCATATAGCGCCCCCCTGTAGCGGTGTGGGGGCGCTATATTTGAATTTTTTTGAAAAAAAGCGCCCCACTACGGGGGGTCTAAGTAATTATAAACTTCATTATAAACTTCATTATAGCTTTAACAGGTGGTAAAGGCTCCAATATCTCTTGAGACTATACGGAGTGGAAAGGAAGAAGGCATGAAACGCCATGGTTTTTTAACGTAGTATTTAATATATGGGTGAAGCTAATATAAAAAGAAACTTAGCGTACAAAGTATAAGAATGACTATTAGCCATATATTAAATTAGACAATCATGGGTACGATGGTAAAATCATTGCATCATTAAAGTTTCACCCTCATTTTTAAAACGGTCATAACTTTTTCATACGATATTTTTTTTTAAATATACCATAAAACAAATTTTTTATCCTCTTTGATTTGCATACCATATTGACATACTTTAAAAAATACATGCTGGGTTGATAACTTGCGTTTTATTGAGGGTATACTTCAAATCATGCATCATGTGGTGGCGTTGATAGCCAATAGACAAAGGGGTACATGCACCGATCGCGTTTGTCCCGATTGCTAAGTGTTTTGTGCTTATGTCCAAGGCTTGATACCAAACCACATCGAGCCGGAGGTCTCACTGGAAGCAGCCTCTCTATTCTTAGGGGTAGAGATAAGGCTGTCTACATTTTACCCTTCTCAGACCCTACCTTAGCTTTTCTATAGGTGAGATTAACTGAGTATGATGATGATATGTAAAAAAGACAATTTTGCATCATGTTGATTAATCACCACTAAGTTGAGCGGTCCTCTAAGCACGAATATGATTCCAAACCTAGTTATTCCATGAGTTATAGAGCCAGTGAAAAGTTTGCCCGTCGAATGAGGAGGACAAATGGTGCAATAGAATTCGACAATTCGTGATGGATGTCAAATTTTCAAATCCAAAGAATGTTTTGTTGACTTATTGTACCAAGTATTATCTTTTTTTTTTTTGAACGGCAAATTTCACTCCTTGTGGGACTTGAACCCATGACCTCCCCTTAGATGTTCCTAGAAGCTTTGCTTCTACCATTGGGCCACCAACCCCAATGGCACCAAGTATTATCTGACTGTCATTATAAATTATTGTATTTCAATATATATATTAAAATTTAAAACACCTACACGTCCCGGTAGATATTAAATGTAGAAGAAGAAAAAAATTGCATTTACTTTTCTGTAAATTAAATTAAAATCCTTGCAGTGTAGTAGCATCCTGCAAGCGCTTTCCTTGTGGAAAGACGGTTCTGGGTTTGCAGATTTGGTTTCTTCCCTTTTTGATAGTGCGGGGGAAGGTGTTTCCTTTGCCCATGATGTGAGGATGATTGAGCCTTCTGAAGACAGCCCCAATGTCAAACAATGCCTAAGAAAAGTTAGGGACGGTCACTTCACAGCTGCCGTCAAGGTGTTGTGTTCCAGTGGGGTTGCTCCTTTTGGGGAATCCACCATGAAAGCCCTTATTGACAAACATCCGGTGATGCCTCCTCCGTCCTTGCCCGCCAACTCTGACATCATGCCCGCCCTCATTGTGGATATGGATTGTGTGCTTGGATGTCTCCGATCCTTCCCTAAAGGGACTTCTTGTGGGAGGGACGGTATGTGTGACATCCGCCACCCTCGTCTTTCATCTAGTTGACAAAATTAGTCCTTCAAATATTTCCATTTTAGTCCCTGTAAATATCGTCGTTTTCAAATCTAATTTTAGAGCGAACTAAAATTTAATGTTTATATTTTTATGGTTCGAGTATGAGTTTTAATCATGTGCGTATGTTGAAACGTATTCGTAAAAGTTTTTATAAAAAAAATTAAGATTTATGAAGTATAAAAGTGTATAAGTTAATTAGTTTAACTAAGTTAAAGGTTTACAAAGGAAAATTTTAACCAAAATGTTATTTAACTAACCAAGTTAAACTAGAGGGGTTGTTTATGCCATTTTATAAAAGTTAAAAAAATCAAAATTGGTTTCCCTCCTACCTCTGTGTCCGGCCGGTTTTCCGGCGACCGGAGCTGTCTCCGGCGAGCTTCATTTGAAGCTTTTAATTGTTCCCTTTATTTCCTGTGCGTTTCTCCTCTCGTTTAATTCGATTTCCAATGAGTTAAATGAGTTTTAAACACGATTTTAAAGGCATTTAATCGGGGGTTATTGTAACCGGCGAGATCTTTAAGAACAAAGCCATACCCGTTTTTTTTAGACCTTCTGAACATAAACCAATCGCATCAATTGTTTTCTGCATTTCCTCTAGTCCTAAACCCACGAAATATCATGCAAATCGCGTTCCAAAGCGGGGTAATCGGTCCTCTTTATAATCGGGTATACAAGTGCTAGTTCGATCACTTTAACACCTTGTAAGTTCAATTTCTCAAAGCCGTTTTGATTCTTGTATTAATCCGATCAGAAACCCCATAGTTTCTGTGTTAATTCGTGAGTGGTTTGTGATTATTAGAATTGGGTTAGGGTTAGGGTTCATGTAAGGATTTGGGGAAGAAGATGAATATTGGGTTATTGCATAAATAAATTTTTGTTTCTAAAAATATAACAAACAAGGCTGTGGTCTAGTGGTTTGTATGATTATTTGTGTGTGAAAGGACCCGAGTTCAAGACCCACTGGCCACAGGTCAGATGTATTTTTTTGGTTTTCTTTCTAAAATTCATTTTCTTATTTATTTTTATATATATTTACATATGTTATATATTTAACATAAAATATTCATAATAAATCCATTTTTGATCCAAAAATTATGAAAATTTAGGTATAGCTTCTTGACACCATAAAGAAGGTTTCCACAATTTTATTTTCTGGAAAATGTCTTATTTTTATATTTTAATTGAATTAATTTGTTTTAATCGTAATTAAATGATAAAAAAATCCATTTTTAATGATTTTAATCTCAAACTTTTGGGTAATTATTTCTAACCATTCTAAACTGAAATAAAAATTATTGGTCAAGAAAACATTTATTTTTAGTATTTTTCCCATTTTTAATCATTTAAACATGATTTAATCTCGTTAAATCAATTTTAAATATAAATAAGTTTATATAAATTATGGGAAAAATTATTCTAATATGCTTACATCAGAAATCATCCATTCTCTATAAAATAAATATTTTTGGATCACGTATAGTATTATTAGTCTTATTTACGTTTAGTTAGACATAATAAAACATTTATTTATTTATACAATTTAAACATCTATTTTATAAATGTTTTTCTTATAAAATAGAAATACTCGTATGGTTTAATGTCTTAATTATTTTTTTTGTTTTTTGTTGAATCGTTGTGTAACACAAAAATTATTTATTTATATATTTATGATTATCGTATTATTTAAATTTAGTTAAAGTAACTAACTAAATTATTTTGTCTTAACTATTCAAACATATTGTTATTTAAATATTTAATTGGTAATAATTATATTACCTAAATCATATTACAAAATTTGGTATATTATTTTTAATATACAACTGTTACATTAATTTGACTAATCATAAAACCTCTAATTCCCCAAATCGACTTAGCAAACCCTAATGCCTTAGACCCTAGATACCTTAGACTTTTTAGACGCTTCCTTATTAGTATTCTTACACATTATAGGTTGAATTCCTCGGAATTCCCATTACTTAGCTCACGACCGCTTAAGTGGATTTTGAACGCTTTCGCAAACTGTGAGTATATCTTTCCCCTTTTTACTATTTTACATTTCGGGGTGACTCATGTACTTACTATCAAGTTTATATTTCCTTTTACTAAAATAGCAATTCTTATGTGTGTTTGCTTGTGTTATTTTGTGTATCTATGACCTGTCAAATCATTAACCGCTGGGCGGCCTGGCATTTCAATGAATAGTACTATGGTTTATACCCTTGTGACTCTGTTGAGAGTCCTCGTCATTGCTATGTATTACTTTACTACTAGCGCATACTATATATATCTGCTTACTTCTCTTAGGGTTGGTTTGACCCGGATACCACTTATTACACAATTGCAGACAGTATACGACACATGAATTGCTAAACACTTTTCTACTATATTTATTTAAACAGGGTATGCTCACCAATACAATTTTTGTATTGACCAAATTATTTTGTACATGTTTCAGGTTGTTTTGAGATGCTTCTTTTAGGCTTTTGGATTTTTTTTTATTTCAGTCTTGTCTACATTGTATTTTAGCTAGACTTGTCACTTTAGAATTATTGTATCCTGTAATTTCATTTCAATGTAATAAATTATTAAATCAATGTATTAAAATTTACACTTTAGTCCATGAGCTATTGAACAATCGTCACTACGTGACACCTCGATGTTTCCGCCATCGGTTGGGGTGTTACAGATTGGTATCAGAGCCATGGTTATAGGGAATTAGGTTATTAGAATGCCTTTTAGCCTAGTCTATAACTAAGCTTACATTAACGAGTCCTCTCGTGTATATTTCTCTTTATTCTTATATTTGCTTTCGAGATATTTTCGTTATGATTATTTCTCGTTATTCTTTCAATATTTTTCTTGGCGAAGAAGACGCTCGTATTTCACAAACGAAACGATATCATCAAGTTGGGAGTGATATCCATACCTTGGTGATTAGTTTCACTCCTCTATATGTTATTTATCTTAGGAATATGTCATTGAGATAGGAGTGACATCCACACCTCAAAGAGTATTTCCTTCAAAAAGAAACTTAACCACTAAGCTGGGAGTGATATCCTTAACTTAGTGATTGGTTTCATTCCACAATCGTTTTCAATTTTGACATACATCTTTGAGTTAGGATTGAAATCCACATCTCAAGGATCTATTTCTACATCCCGTTGATTATGAATTTTCTTAAATGTTGGTAATCTATTACATACTTTAATCTTATCATTCACGTCATTTTAAATCATGGTCTTTTAAAGCACATTAGATGGTTTCATTTTGCATTTTATAAACTTGTAGTGCATATTTTTATCAAATGTAAACTTTTTTTTTTGTTTTCATATGACGTAACCAATATATGTTTTCGGAAGAAACTTGCAACTAATAATAAGCCTTATAACATTTTTCAAACTCGACTCCTCGTAAACACATATCTACGAAGATTTTGCAAATGAACCTGTTTTGAATCTAAAACACACTTCGATTTCAAAAAAAAAAAAAAAAAAATTTATTCTCATGCATCACTAACTATTCTTTCAACAATATCACAAAGTCGAGTAGACATCTTTTTATCAGAATGTTGCTAAATGTCTTTTATAGTATAACGCATATATGTAAAATTACTAGATTTTAACTTGCATGCCAGTAGGCTATACACGTTATTTCGTTATTTTACTCTTGCACCATTTTTATTCATAGTTATTTCTAACACGTCATTTGTGATTAATTTCACATTGCCTATTTGCATTAATTCAACTCGTTTACTTTCATTTTGTGCAATTGTGCGATTTACTCGATTTATGTTATACTATTCTTTCCGTCGGAATTTTATGCTATACCTGTTTTGAGTAAAACCCTGTTATACTTTACATTATTTTGTTCTTCATCATGGCCAACGAACATACTAGTTGATAACTCGTATGATATCTAAGCCGGTGCCCACGTACGACTCGGGTTAGAGTATTTCTTTAATCCGAGGGGAAACGGTGTAAATCTCAGGGTTATCAATATGAGTGTTTAAAGCCAACGATGAGGACAGGAGTTACCGGTTAATGGTAAACCCGAAAGGGAAGAACCACTAACCATGTCTTATACTTACATGATATTCTCATTACGGTTAAAGGGTAAACCTGAAAGGGAAGGACCTCTAACCATGTCATGATTGAACATTATTTCATTATAGTGGCTATTGCATATCCTAATTACACGCATTTGTTTCTAGTATTACTTAGGATAGGGTTATGGAAAAGCATAACACCCCAGTGTAAGGTAAATTGATGATTACGGTCCGGAACGCAATCATGGGCTTACAGGTACATGAGGGTGGTGTGTAATTCTAATTAGGTTGTTGGTAGACAATCAGTACGAGTCCAAAGTATCGGGAGTGTGGTGGGTCAGCTGCGGTACACCCTATATATAAGCATAAACGATACTGCGGGAACGGACTAGGAGTCTAACCAAGAACCGACCCGTTACCCATTACTACCTCCTTATTAGATAGTTGACTAATAGCTATTATTTTCAATAAGAACGTTCTTACACGAGCTTCATTAAGTCTCCCTAGGGTTTTTCTCTTGAATACCCGCACATAATCACGAACCTCGTATACCTTTACGTACTCGATTATTTGGATACTTGCTGCATACTCTAAACTTTTCTAAAGTAGGGGAGACTGCTTCCTTAGTACCCCTGTCCTTCACCCGTTACACGTACCCAAAGCCTTCCTCATTTAAACTCTCAACTTCCTAACCTCGGGTCAACTGTCAAAAGATTTTGAAATTTTACTTTGGGTATTAGACAACTATTTAAAATTTTGTCAAATCATAAATGATGGAATTTTCTTTTAAAAATTTAGTTGACTTTTGCAACGCCTTTTGTTTCATAGTAGCCTCCACTTGAAAAGAAATTTCGAGACGAAATTTTCTAAAGTAGGGGAGACTGTGACATCCGCCACCCTCGTCTTTCATCTAGTTGACAAAATTAGTCCTTCAAATATTTCCATTTTAGTCCCTGTAAATATCGTCGTTTTCAAATCTAATTTTAGAGCGAACTAAAATTTAATGTTTATATTTTTATGGTTCGAGTATGAGTTTTAATCATGTGCGTATGTTGAAACGTATTCGTAAAAGTTTTTATAAAAAAAATTAAGATTTATGAAGTATAAAAGTGTATAAGTTAATTAGTTTAACTAAGTTAAAGGTTTACAAAGGAAAATTTTAACCAAAATGTTATTTAACTAACCAAGTTAAACTAGAGGGGTTGTTTATGCCATTTTATAAAAGTTAAAAAAATCAAAATTGGTTTCCCTCCTACCTCTGTGTCCGGCCGGTTTTCCGGCGACCGGAGCTGTCTCTGGCGAGCTTCATTTGAAGCTTTTAATTGTTCCCTTTATTTCCTGTGCGTTTCTCCTCTCGTTTAATTCGATTTCCAATGAGTTAAATGAGTTTTAAACACGATTTTAAAGGCATTTAATCGGGGGTTATTGTAACCGGCGAGATCTTTAAGAACAAAGCCATACCCGTTTTTTTTAGACCTTCTGAACATAAACCAATCGCATCAATTGTTTTCTGCATTTCCTCTAGTCCTAAACCCACGAAATATCATGCAAATCGCGTTCCAAAGCGGGGTAATCGGTCCTCTTTATAATCGGGTATACAAGTGCTAGTTCGATCACTTTAACACCTTGTAAGTTCAATTTCTCAAAGCCGTTTTGATTCTTGTATTAATCCGATCAGAAACCCCATAGTTTCTGTGTTAATTCGTGAGTGGTTTGTGATTATTAGAATTGGGTTAGGGTTAGGGTTCATGTAAGGATTTGGGGAAGAAGATGAATATTGGGTTATTGCATAAATAAATTTTTGTTTCTAAAAATATAACAAACAAGGCTGTGGTCTAGTGGTTTGTATGATTATTTGTGTGTGAAAGGACCCGAGTTCAAGACCCACTGGCCACAGGTCAGATGTATTTTTTTGGTTTTCTTTCTAAAATTCATTTTCTTATTTATTTTTATATATATTTACATATGTTATATATTTAACATAAAATATTCATAATAAATCCATTTTTGATCCAAAAATTATGAAAATTTAGGTATAGCTTCTTGACACCATAAAGAAGGTTTCCACAATTTTATTTTCTGGAAAATGTCTTATTTTTATATTTTAATTGAATTAATTTGTTTTAATCGTAATTAAATGATAAAAAAATCCATTTTTAATGATTTTAATCTCAAACTTTTGGGTAATTATTTCTAACCATTCTAAACTGAAATAAAAATTATTGGTCAAGAAAACATTTATTTTTAGTATTTTTCCCATTTTTAATCATTTAAACATGATTTAATCTCGTTAAATCAATTTTAAATATAAATAAGTTTATATAAATTATGGGAAAAATTATTCTAATATGCTTACATCAGAAATCATCCATTCTCTATAAAATAAATATTTTTGGATCACGTATAGTATTATTAGTCTTATTTACGTTTAGTTAGACATAATAAAACATTTATTTATTTATACAATTTAAACATCTATTTTATAAATGTTTTTCTTATAAAATAGAAATACTCGTATGGTTTAATGTCTTAATTATTTTTTTTGTTTTTTGTTGAATCGTTGTGTAACACAAAAATTATTTATTTATATATTTATGATTATCGTATTATTTAAATTTAGTTAAAGTAACTAACTAAATTATTTTGTCTTAACTATTCAAACATATTGTTATTTAAATATTTAATTGGTAATAATTATATTACCTAAATCATATTACAAAATTTGGTATATTATTTTTAATATACAACTGTTACATTAATTTGACTAATCATAAAACCTCTAATTCCCCAAATCGACTTAGCAAACCCTAATGCCTTAGACCCTAGATACCTTAGACTTTTTAGACGCTTCCTTATTAGTATTCTTACACATTATAGGTTGAATTCCTCGGAATTCCCATTACTTAGCTCACGACCGCTTAAGTGGATTTTGAACGCTTTCGCAAACTGTGAGTATATCTTTCCCCTTTTTACTATTTTACATTTCGGGGTGACTCATGTACTTACTATCAAGTTTATATTTCCTTTTACTAAAATAGCAATTCTTATGTGTGTTTGCTTGTGTTATTTTGTGTATCTATGACCTGTCAAATCATTAACCGCTGGGCGGCCTGGCATTTCAATGAATAGTACTATGGTTTATACCCTTGTGACTCTGTTGAGAGTCCTCGTCATTGCTATGTATTACTTTACTACTAGCGCATACTATATATATCTGCTTACTTCTCTTAGGGTTGGTTTGACCCGGATACCACTTATTACACAATTGCAGACAGTATACGACACATGAATTGCTAAACACTTTTCTACTATATTTATTTAAACAGGGTATGCTCACCAATACAATTTTTGTATTGACCAAATTATTTTGTACATGTTTCAGGTTGTTTTGAGATGCTTCTTTTAGGCTTTTGGATTTTTTTTTATTTCAGTCTTGTCTACATTGTATTTTAGCTAGACTTGTCACTTTAGAATTATTGTATCCTGTAATTTCATTTCAATGTAATAAATTATTAAATCAATGTATTAAAATTTACACTTTAGTCCATGAGCTATTGAACAATCGTCACTACGTGACACCTCGATGTTTCCGCCATCGGTTGGGGTGTTACAGATTGGTATCAGAGCCATGGTTATAGGGAATTAGGTTATTAGAATGCCTTTTAGCCTAGTCTATAACTAAGCTTACATTAACGAGTCCTCTCGTGTATATTTCTCTTTATTCTTATATTTGCTTTCGAGATATTTTCGTTATGATTATTTCTCGTTATTCTTTCAATATTTTTCTTGGCGAAGAAGACGCTCGTATTTCACAAACGAAACGATATCATCAAGTTGGGAGTGATATCCATACCTTGGTGATTAGTTTCACTCCTCTATATGTTATTTATCTTAGGAATATGTCATTGAGATAGGAGTGACATCCACACCTCAAAGAGTATTTCCTTCAAAAAGAAACTTAACCACTAAGCTGGGAGTGATATCCTTAACTTAGTGATTGGTTTCATTCCACAATCGTTTTCAATTTTGACATACATCTTTGAGTTAGGATTGAAATCCACATCTCAAGGATCTATTTCTACATCCCGTTGATTATGAATTTTCTTAAATGTTGGTAATCTATTACATACTTTAATCTTATCATTCACGTCATTTTAAATCATGGTCTTTTAAAGCACATTAGATGGTTTCATTTTGCATTTTATAAACTTGTAGTGCATATTTTTATCAAATGTAAACTTTTTTTTTTGTTTTCATATGACGTAACCAATATATGTTTTCGGAAGAAACTTGCAACTAATAATAAGCCTTATAACATTTTTCAAACTCGACTCCTCGTAAACACATATCTACGAAGATTTTGCAAATGAACCTGTTTTGAATCTAAAACACACTTCGATTTCAAAAAAAAAAAAAAAAAATTTATTCTCATGCATCACTAACTATTCTTTCAACAATATCACAAAGTCGAGTAGACATCTTTTTATCAGAATGTTGCTAAATGTCTTTTATAGTATAACGCATATATGTAAAATTACTAGATTTTAACTTGCATGCCAGTAGGCTATACACGTTATTTCGTTATTTTACTCTTGCACCATTTTTATTCATAGTTATTTCTAACACGTCATTTGTGATTAATTTCACATTGCCTATTTGCATTAATTCAACTCGTTTACTTTCATTTTGTGCAATTGTGCGATTTACTCGATTTATGTTATACTATTCTTTCCGTCGGAATTTTATGCTATACCTGTTTTGAGTAAAACCCTGTTATACTTTACATTATTTTGTTCTTCATCATGGCCAACGAACATACTAGTTGATAACTCGTATGATATCTAAGCCGGTGCCCACGTACGACTCGGGTTAGAGTATTTCTTTAATCCGAGGGGAAACGGTGTAAATCTCAGGGTTATCAATATGAGTGTTTAAAGCCAACGATGAGGACAGGAGTTACCGGTTAATGGTAAACCCGAAAGGGAAGAACCACTAACCATGTCTTATACTTACATGATATTCTCATTACGGTTAAAGGGTAAACCTGAAAGGGAAGGACCTCTAACCATGTCATGATTGAACATTATTTCATTATAGTGGCTATTGCATATCCTAATTACACGCATTTGTTTCTAGTATTACTTAGGATAGGGTTATGGAAAAGCATAACACCCCAGTGTAAGGTAAATTGATGATTACGGTCCGGAACGCAATCATGGGCTTACAGGTACATGAGGGTGGTGTGTAATTCTAATTAGGTTGTTGGTAGACAATCAGTACGAGTCCAAAGTATCGGGAGTGTGGTGGGTCAGCTGCGGTACACCCTATATATAAGCATAAACGATACTGCGGGAACGGACTAGGAGTCTAACCAAGAACCGACCCGTTACCCATTACTACCTCCTTATTAGATAGTTGACTAATAGCTATTATTTTCAATAAGAACGTTCTTACACGAGCTTCATTAAGTCTCCCTAGGGTTTTTCTCTTGAATACCCGCACATAATCACGAACCTCGTATACCTTTACGTACTCGATTATTTGGATACTTGCTGCATACTCTAAACTTTTCTAAAGTAGGGGAGACTGCTTCCTTAGTACCCCTGTCCTTCACCCGTTACACGTACCCAAAGCCTTCCTCATTTAAACTCTCAACTTCCTAACCTCGGGTCAACTGTCAAAAGATTTTGAAATTTTACTTTGGGTATTAGACAACTATTTAAAATTTTGTCAAATCATAAATGATGGAATTTTCTTTTAAAAATTTAGTTGACTTTTGCAACGCCTTTTGTTTCATAGTAGCCTCCACTTGAAAAGAAATTTCGAGACGAAATTTTCTAAAGTAGGGGAGACTGTGACATCCGCCACCCTCGTCTTTCATCTAGTTGACAAAATTAGTCCTTCAAATATTTCCATTTTAGTCCCTGTAAATATCGTCGTTTTCAAATCTAATTTTAGAGCGAACTAAAATTTAATGTTTATATTTTTATGGTTCGAGTATGAGTTTTAATCATGTGCGTATGTTGAAACGTATTCGTAAAAGTTTTTATAAAAAAAATTAAGATTTATGAAGTATAAAAGTGTATAAGTTAATTAGTTTAACTAAGTTAAAGGTTTACAAAGGAAAATTTTAACCAAAATGTTATTTAACTAACCAAGTTAAACTAGAGGGGTTGTTTATGCCATTTTATAAAAGTTAAAAAAATCAAAATTGGTTTCCCTCCTACCTCTGTGTCCGGCCGGTTTTCCGGCGACCGGAGCTGTCTCCGGCGAGCTTCATTTGAAGCTTTTAATTGTTCCCTTTATTTCCTGTGCGTTTCTCCTCTCGTTTAATTCGATTTCCAATGAGTTAAATGAGTTTTAAACACGATTTTAAAGGCATTTAATCGGGGGTTATTGTAACCGGCGAGATCTTTAAGAACAAAGCCATACCCGTTTTTTTTAGACCTTCTGAACATAAACCAATCGCATCAATTGTTTTCTGCATTTCCTCTAGTCCTAAACCCACGAAATATCATGCAAATCGCGTTCCAAAGCGGGGTAATCGGTCCTCTTTATAATCGGGTATACAAGTGCTAGTTCGATCACTTTAACACCTTGTAAGTTCAATTTCTCAAAGCCGTTTTGATTCTTGTATTAATCCGATCAGAAACCCCATAGTTTCTGTGTTAATTCGTGAGTGGTTTGTGATTATTAGAATTGGGTTAGGGTTAGGGTTCATGTAAGGATTTGGGGAAGAAGATGAATATTGGGTTATTGCATAAATAAATTTTTGTTTCTAAAAATATAACAAACAAGGCTGTGGTCTAGTGGTTTGTATGATTATTTGTGTGTGAAAGGACCCGAGTTCAAGACCCACTGGCCACAGGTCAGATGTATTTTTTTGGTTTTCTTTCTAAAATTCATTTTCTTATTTATTTTTATATATATTTACATATGTTATATATTTAACATAAAATATTCATAATAAATCCATTTTTGATCCAAAAATTATGAAAATTTAGGTATAGCTTCTTGACACCATAAAGAAGGTTTCCACAATTTTATTTTCTGGAAAATGTCTTATTTTTATATTTTAATTGAATTAATTTGTTTTAATCGTAATTAAATGATAAAAAAATCCATTTTTAATGATTTTAATCTCAAACTTTTGGGTAATTATTTCTAACCATTCTAAACTGAAATAAAAATTATTGGTCAAGAAAACATTTATTTTTAGTATTTTTCCCATTTTTAATCATTTAAACATGATTTAATCTCGTTAAATCAATTTTAAATATAAATAAGTTTATATAAATTATGGGAAAAATTATTCTAATATGCTTACATCAGAAATCATCCATTCTCTATAAAATAAATATTTTTGGATCACGTATAGTATTATTAGTCTTATTTACGTTTAGTTAGACATAATAAAACATTTATTTATTTATACAATTTAAACATCTATTTTATAAATGTTTTTCTTATAAAATAGAAATACTCGTATGGTTTAATGTCTTAATTATTTTTTTTGTTTTTTGTTGAATCGTTGTGTAACACAAAAATTATTTATTTATATATTTATGATTATCGTATTATTTAAATTTAGTTAAAGTAACTAACTAAATTATTTTGTCTTAACTATTCAAACATATTGTTATTTAAATATTTAATTGGTAATAATTATATTACCTAAATCATATTACAAAATTTGGTATATTATTTTTAATATACAACTGTTACATTAATTTGACTAATCATAAAACCTCTAATTCCCCAAATCGACTTAGCAAACCCTAATGCCTTAGACCCTAGATACCTTAGACTTTTTAGACGCTTCCTTATTAGTATTCTTACACATTATAGGTTGAATTCCTCGGAATTCCCATTACTTAGCTCACGACCGCTTAAGTGGATTTTGAACGCTTTCGCAAACTGTGAGTATATCTTTCCCCTTTTTACTATTTTACATTTCGGGGTGACTCATGTACTTACTATCAAGTTTATATTTCCTTTTACTAAAATAGCAATTCTTATGTGTGTTTGCTTGTGTTATTTTGTGTATCTATGACCTGTCAAATCATTAACCGCTGGGCGGCCTGGCATTTCAATGAATAGTACTATGGTTTATACCCTTGTGACTCTGTTGAGAGTCCTCGTCATTGCTATGTATTACTTTACTACTAGCGCATACTATATATATCTGCTTACTTCTCTTAGGGTTGGTTTGACCCGGATACCACTTATTACACAATTGCAGACAGTATACGACACATGAATTGCTAAACACTTTTCTACTATATTTATTTAAACAGGGTATGCTCACCAATACAATTTTTGTATTGACCAAATTATTTTGTACATGTTTCAGGTTGTTTTGAGATGCTTCTTTTAGGCTTTTGGATTTTTTTTTATTTCAGTCTTGTCTACATTGTATTTTAGCTAGACTTGTCACTTTAGAATTATTGTATCCTGTAATTTCATTTCAATGTAATAAATTATTAAATCAATGTATTAAAATTTACACTTTAGTCCATGAGCTATTGAACAATCGTCACTACGTGACACCTCGATGTTTCCGCCATCGGTTGGGGTGTTACAGTATGAGGGCCCAACATTTGCTAGACGCTCTTTCTGGAGAAGGGTCTGTGACTTCCACGGGGTTGCTCTCAGCTATTACTGAAGTCGTCAACCTTTGGCTAGGGGGCTTGTGCCCAAGAGCTTTAGCTGAATTCATTTCTTCCGCCCCCTTACCCCTTTATTAAAACCTGATAACGGGATTCGGCCCATTGCAGTAGGGGCCATTTGGCGCAGATTAGTTTCTAAAGTGGCTATGAAGAAGGTTGGGAAGGAAATGGCTAAGTACCTTGGGGACTTTCAATTTGGGGTAGGAACTCCCAATGGGGCGGCGGAGGCGGTGCTTCACAGCGCGAACAGGTTCTTAAACTCCTTCCACGCGAACGGGTCTTTGGCTATGCTCACGGTGGATTTTTCGAACGCGTTTAATATGATCGACCGCACTACCCTTCTTCGAGAGGTCCATCAACATTGCCCGTCTATCTATCCATGGGTCCAGTTCTTATATGCCCAGCCAGCTAGGTTGTATGTTGGTAATGATTGTATAGGGGCTACTACTGGGGTTCAGCAGGGGGACCCTCTAGGTCCCCTCCTTTTCGCCCTTGCTTTACACCCTATGGTTCTCCAGGTACAAGAAAGTTGTAAACTCCTATTTCATGCGTGGTACCTGGACGATGGGACGATTATTGGTGATGCCACTGAAGTTGCTAAAGCCTTAGACATTATCCGGCTGGAGGGGCCATCCTTGGGGCTTCAACTTAATATTAAGAAAACAGAGGTTTTTTGGCCGTCTTGTAATGGGGTGAAACTTCGGGACGGGCTTTTTCCCAGTGGGATTGGTAGGCCAGAAAAGGGGGTGAAGCTCCTCGGAGGGGCCGTTAGCCGTGACTCTTATTTTATCCGCGAATTGGCAAGGCAGAGGGCATCGCGCGCAGTTGAACTTATGAAACTCTTGCCTTGCCTTAGGGATCCCCAGAGTGAACTCCTCTTGCTCAGGTCCTGTATGGGGGTTGCTAAGTTGCTTTTTGGGTTACGGACCTGCCAACCCCCCATGATGGATGAAGCGGTGTCGTGTTTTGACAAGGGTCTAAGGGAAGCCATTGAAGACATAGTGGTATGTGGGGGGGCCTTTTTTGGTGACCTACAGTGGCGGATGGCGTCTTTGCCGATGCGTATGGGAGGATTAGGGCTCCTCTCTGCGAAGGATGTCGGCATGTATGCGTTTGTGGCGTCGCGAGCTCAGTCCTGGAACCTCCAAGACCCTCGAAAAGCTAAATGACCATCTCCCAGGTTTTGATATTGGCGGTTTTTCTAACAAGGACACCCCCCCCAAAGCCTCAGAAAACTTTGGCGAATGCCCTTTTTGGCAAAATTGCTCAGAGCCTGGGTGAAGAATTTGGTTTGTCCCCTCGTCAGAGGGCAGTTATTGAATGCTTGCAAAGCCCCCACGCCCAAGATTTCCTGACTGTTATCCCGATCGAAGGTCTAGGCCAAAGCATGTCCGCTATTGAATACAAGGCCATTCTTAAATATCGTCTCATGATCCCCATGTACCAGGAGGATGAAATCTGTCCGCTTTGCCGTAAGGCCTGCTTGGATGAATACGGGGAACATGCGGTTCATTGTAAGGAGTTACCCGGTTTCAAATATCGGGATGATTGGGTTCGAGACGTTTTGTGGGACATTTTAAGACGGGCTGGAATCTCAGCCAAAAAGGAGGCCCCTGTGAACTTCCTCTCGGATCCAGCAGAAGGGAGATCCACCCTACGACCAGCAGATCTCCTTGTCTTTGGGTGGGCCGGGGGGAAGCATGCTTGTGTTGACCTGACGGGTGTATCTCCCCTAGTTGGGTTGAGAGATAGTGGCTTCGTAGCAGGGCAAGCAGTGCGGAAAGCAGAGGCAAAGAAGGTAGAAAAACATGCTAAAGCTTGCGAAGAGAACCAACACGTTTTTGTACCCTTGGCTTTTGATACCTTTGGCTCATTGACACCAGAGGCTACCCGTTTCCTGACCAGGGTCCAGCGGGTTATTCATAGTAGTGTCTCGTCTTCGGGTGGGCATGGTTACGTTTTTAGTAGATTAGGATTTGCTATTCAGAAAGGGGTGGCGGCGCAGCTTGTTGCCCGTCTGCCCGTTATCTTGATGTAATTTTCTTTGTTTGGGAATAATAAAAAAAAAATTAAAATGATAAAATTTTGGTTGTTTAAATCTTTTACAGAAGAAATATCTCAATCATAATGGAATGATATCTCAATCATAAGGCTGAAACACTTGGCTAAAAGAAAGTATTTCTTTATCTATACAACTAACATAAATATGCATAAAGGAAAAAAAATCCAACTACTAATAAAAGTAATATACTACCAGTAACAGCTGGAACTAAAACTAGTAATCTTCATAAAGAAACGGGATCACGAACCAACTTTAAATTATTAGCATCGACACCAAAGTAGAGAACTAGAGAAGTAAACAAAAGTTCAAGAAAACCTAAAACAAATCTATGAGTTTCCCTACAAAAATCCTAACATTTTATTGTATCCGATCAGTCTGATCACCGATCATGTCCGTGAAGATGCGTAAGTCTAACAAACCTAGCCTAAATTGCTCATTCCATGTCACTTTGGGTACGCCTTTGCTCCCCTGTACTATGAAGGTTTCAACACAAGTAAGTTACTGTTAAATCCAATTTCCTGTTTTATTACAATTAAAAGTTTTAAATAACCTTTATCGTTACGTAACTAAGTTATTGTTAAAAATGTGTATTTTTTTTTATTTTAGAAAATATGGTGAATGATGGTATAACATATGTTGAAGTGCATGGTGATCAATAATGGATTAGCGTGATGATGTTATATTAAAGTGACATAAAAACAAAATAATGAATGATCACATCACATATGGTTTTAGGTCATATGTCACCTTATAAAGTTTTATTTTATGATATTATTATTTTTAGATAATAAAATACATAAAACCTATTTTATAAAATGTATTAGATTTCAACTAATTAAAAGGTGAATAATGAAAACACATACTTGTTTTTGGTCCATCCCACCCATACGTAAGGTCAAGATATTTGATTTCATTAGTGGTTCAGATTAGATCTATACTTACACGTTTTGTGACTTTAACTTTTTCTATTTGAACCTTATTGTTTCAATAAAAAGAATGAGTAGTTTATAACAGTTTAGTTGCCATCAAATATCATTATATCAGTAGTCTATTTTTAATTGGCAAATTGGCACATAACGACATTCAATCTTCTAAACATGTATTGACAAAAGCACAGCCAAGCAAAAGCCTTCAAAGACATTGTGAATTATTAAGAGTGATGATCACTAAATAACTTTTTTATAGAAAAAAAAAAACATAAACATAAAACAAATGCTAATAAATTCATTCAACTTTAAAAAATTTCAAACTACTTTCTTAAATCTTCCATATTGTTGGAAACTTCCGTTTATTAAAACCGAGTTGTTTATTTTTTTCGACACTATATTTGTTGGCCCAGACAATTAGATCAAATACGAACACGAGATATTTGGGGAGACGAACCCGCTACTCTTTCTATTCAACCAAAGGAACTTACAAACAAGGGACACATAAAACAATAACATAGACCCCTATTTATACTAATATTACCATACTAATCCTACTCAAATACTTCTACCAATTCTATTCTAATACTAACCCCACACATGGTTGCAGAACTCGCACTCGGCCTAGTCGGGCGAGTACTCGGGGGTCAAATCGGCCTATGCGGGGAGTACTCGGAATATTCAACCAACTCGGCTATACTCGGTGACCCACCATGTAGCGACTAGCGAGTACTTGGCGAATAATCGGTCAACTCGGACGACTATTGCAACTATGACCCCACATCATTATCTCTACTAATTAAATCAAACTAGATAATTCTAAACATTCAAACTTATCTAAACCAATCTTTCACTTTGGTCCTTCAACTTTTAACTCATACGTATTTTTAGGAATAACTTTCAACACTATTGTTTTGTTAGAACGATCATATATCGTTAATTGCATGATTAAACAAAAGTTTCATGATGTTGATCTTCATTCTCGAATAACATTAATTTGAAAAATAACAGTAAATAGCTTATGGATTATGCATTTATGCCTGTTAATTAACAAATCGATATATAATTGGTGCTACACCATTATTTGCTTAAGATAAATAAAAATATGTATTTAACGTGTTTCATGTTGAGAATATGCCCATTAAGAAGGTCATGTAAAAGATAAAAGAAGTGATGTGATCGGAATATAATTCAATAAAGGTGGCTGCTCATAAGCAAACAACTTTTAGCTATAATGCATAAGTTGTTTGCATAACCATTATTAGGGGTAAAAATTAAAATAAGAGTCAGGTTAAACAGATTGGTCAATGAAAACAAATGATAAAAACAAATATAAAAAAGAAACTTAAGGTAATGTCGTTAGATATTTAGGTAATACAGTAGCACTGTAGCAGATGTTGCTCATGTTGCAATCAACATCAATATTAGTAGCAGTGATGGTGGTAGCGTTAGTTATGAAATAATAATATTCACTATTTAATTTATTTTGAAAATATTTCGAATATTCAAAATACCATTTTTTTTTAGGAATAATGGAAATAAATAATCCCAACTATTCACTATTGGCCAATAACAGTCCCAACTACGAAAATCACCAATATTGGTCCCAACTTTCGACATATTGGAAACCAACGGACCCAAACTAACGGAGGCTAACTCCGTTAGTGTGATGCTGACGTGGCATGCCACGTAGGATGCCATGTAGGATCATTTTGCCACGTGGCATGCCACGTAGGATGCCACATAGAATTATTTTGCCACGCAGGATGTCACGTAGGATCATCTTGCCACCTAAGCATGCCACGTCAGCATCATACTAACGGAGTTAGCCTCCGTTAGTTTGGGTCCGTTGGTTTCCAATATGTCGAGAGTTGGGACCAATATTGGTGATTTTCGTAGTTGGGACTGTTATTGGCCAATAGTCAATAGTTGGGATTATTTATTTCCATTTTTCCTTTTTTTAAAACACTATCGGAATACGGAATACGAATACGAAGCAACGAATATCCAAATTTTTGGTTTGATAATTCGCATTAGGTTTCAAATTTGCATCTTTCTGCAGGGCTAATCAGGTGCGATTCTTTTAAGGGGCGGGGAGGGGCAGCCGACCCCCCGAATTTTCGCTCAGAGGTTCCGAGTATATAGTATTCGTATAAAAAATATTTGGTATATAAGGTTTCGACCCCCCGAAACTGGTTTTTGACCCCCGAAACTAGTGACTTTCAACCCCGGTGACTTCCGACCTCCCGGTGACTTCGGATTAAGATTCCCACAGGGGCTAACCACCCTCGTCAATATTTCAAAACCAAAATGGTGATGGGACTTGGTATCTTTTTAGCGATAATTCGCATTAGGTGTGCGCATTTTTTTTTTTTTTGGCGTGGATGCTAATTTGGTTTCCACTACATGTGTTTAATATAGCATATGATTCTTTTTGGCCCATTTACAAATCCTTCACAACATTTGCTGTTGTTTCCTTCGATGAACCATTACAAGCTCCAAAAACTTCATGTACATATCTTTATTGATCTTATTTGTTGTTGCAATAACCAAAACAAAATTATGCTTTAAATTTCCTTTTCATTTCTTTAATCATTTGACATCCGTAGGACTGACAGTCTGGCACCGTTTTATTTAATTCGAATTGCTACACTTAATATCAAACTATACTTTGAACTACTAGCATTTTTAGTAGAATCTCATTTATCAGTTATCACATAATTAGTTTAATTCAATTATCGTAGCTCGTTGTCATCTTAACTCCCATTATATTAGAACCACATCAAAGAATCATATTTTTATCATATTATCAATGCGTTTTTTTTTATTATAACTAGTGGGTTTACCCGCGCGTTGCGGCGGGATCCAAAATAACTTGTAATACGCTAGCAGTTTTCCCATCGCGCATTGCAGCGGGTAAATCCTGTCGACAAACATGTATTCCTTAAAGTTTGGTTCGTATTGGCCGACTTATTGTATAAAGTTCTAAAAAAATATGTAAAAGAAAACACTGACAAAATAATGAAAAAAACATATATAAAAACTAACAAAAAGCTTAAAAACTAAATAACTAAATAAATAAATATACATAAAGAATATACAAGATTACAAGTGTTGGCTTACCAACATAATAATCGATAGTGCAAGACTACAAGTGTTGAACAATATCATTCGATGACAACTTCCGAGAGAAATAAAGAAAATGGTGTGATAAGACAATGGTATGAGGGGTTTTAAAGATTAACTTGAGTGATATTGATTTTAATTCATCATTGAAGATGAGAAAAGGAAAATGTAAGGCATTGAATTCATTAAAGATGAGAAAATCAAAAGGTGAAGCAAATAATAATAGAGATGACTTGCATTAGTCATTTGTACAATTGTAATCAAATGTTGCACATATAGGCATAAAGAGAAGAATTTGACAAAAAAAATAGTTGTTTACCTTGAGACCCTTTGTATGCCATCTTAAAATTGACATGAAGTGACTATTTTAGCCATCTCTCATCCTTTATAATGTAGTATAGATAACATTGATACAAACATAATAAAGACATGGAGGTTATGAATGTAAAGAGTCACCACATTATTGTTAATTTCTTCATCAATTTTATAATTATGCTTAAATTAATTTTTTCAACAATTTAATACTTGGGTACCCCCTAAATGACTTCAACAAGCATTGTACTATAAGCAATAAAGGTTGTATTTACTTAAATTTTACGGGAATCCTTTACTCATGCTTTATAATATAGTATAGATATAGATATAGATATTGTAATTACTTAAATTTTGTAGTCATCCTTCCCAAATGCTTTATAATATAGTATAGATATCGATATTTGCCAAAGAAAATATAGAATTCATGATGATAGAAAAGTACTAAAGAGTCAAGAATCAAAATTAAGGGAATAAAAACATAAAGAGACAACACGTATTGAATCTTATAAAAAACATGTAGCAAAATGCTTGATACGTATAAAAATTGGCACTTAAAACAAAAATCACCTCTTATTTTGAAAATCTTTATAAGAGTATAAGGAGATGATGAGACCTTTCGCGTTATCCTCGGTGATCTCGAATCCATCTTTTGCCATTTAGAGACAATGTTAATCCCACCTGTCAATTATCATCAATCACCATAAAATCCACAAACTCATTTTTTTTTCGTTAACACAGTTTCATGTTTAAAAAAACTATTTGACCCACTAAATCAAGATTCCTAAAAAGAAAATACTAATTAACATCACAATATTTGTGTATCAAACTTCAATAAAATGCCATAGAGAAAAAAAAAAGAAAACAATAAATAAAATGAAAGATACGGAAAAGAAATAATGTTTGCGTATCAAGCTTTAATGAAATGCCATAGAGAAAGAAAAAAGAAAATGATAAATAAAATGAAAGATACGGTAAGGAACCTGTGATGATAGAAGGGTTTTGAGGTGAGAAACCAAAGAATTGCGTTTGGTGATTTATGTGGTGATTCTTGTTGTTGTTGACCTCATATAGATAATATATAGATATATAAGAGGAAGAAGCTACTAATGAATTGATCATGATGATGATGAAAGGTTGATAATTATGATAGGTTAATGATTATTAGGGGTTGAAAGGTCTCACATTTAAGATGCATCATGGGTTGTATTTTGTATTCTAAATGTTGGACATGAGGGTAAAATTGGGATAAGATTTTAGGATGTGAGGTATTGGTTTATGCTAAATTTACTATTATACCCTTCTAAGTGTCTTAAATGTCCATAAAGTTCCAATTCTACCCCCCATCATGTAAGCATAATTCAATTGTACATGTTGCTTGAATAGTTGGATGCTTGACAAAATTACAATCTTGGCCATCACTCTTCCATAATAAGATAATATAGATAAATATAAACAAGAGTGTACCTAAAAGGCTAAAATGCACGAATCAAATACTAAAATATATCCAAAACTAACATATTAACAAGGTGTGTTTCATGAAACATCATATTGTTACACACAAAAACCTACTAGTTAGATAATAAATGTTAGTACTATAACAAATTAACAATATAAAATGTACTTAGTTTATGTTTTGGGCCTAGCGGGCTTTAAGTATATAAGTACTTTGGTTATCTATTAAAGAGGATCATAAAAATTGTAGCCCATTATGAAATACACAACTTGGTTTAAGTACTCTTTTTTCATGCCCAACTTATTCAACGAGGGTTGTTTTGATTTTCTTCTCAATCTTACTTTTCTTCCCTTTATTGTTATTATTAATAATTTTATTTTTATTTCAAACCCGCTTATTTAGAACAATTATTCTTTTCTACGATTATGTTTTACATTTTACGTTCGGGTCTAAATGCGGGTTAACATGCCGCAACGACGAAATACGAGTGCGTGATTCAATATTCTAAGTCCATTTTTACCAGTTTAACAGTATCGCCGTAACACGCAGGTACTAAATACTAGTTAATTTTAAAAGGCAAAAATAATCGTGAAGAGAGTACTTTAGAGATACGATACCAACATCTTTTAGATTAGTTATCAATCACTTTTCGCTGTCAAGTTCAAATTTTAAAAGACAAAAATACCCCTGACATTAACGAGCTTTTTTAACTTGGTTAGTGAAAATGACGAATTTGGCAAAAAAATCCAAACCTCAGGGAAGGAATTGCAAAAAAAAAAAAAAACTTTTGTACTGGAGTGACAAACTGCCCAAACCTCAGAGACGAAAATGGCTATTAACTCATCTAAAAATATTGACTCATATTTACATACCAAACCTTGTATCCCACTACTCACGAATTTTTTGCATAAATAGGTTATTTGCTTGGGGCAAGAGTGTTTTTAGGTAGGGTGTTGGATAAAAAGCAAAAATAGGTAAGTCACCAATCCAATTGGCGACATTGATTCAAAGATTTTGAATGTTGCCAACCTAGTTGGCGACATTGATTTAATTTTTATTATAATTTTGAATGTTGCCAACCTAACTAGTGACTTTTGGATGTTGCCATCTTGGTTGGCGACATTGATTTAATTTTTATTATAATTTTGAATGTTGCTAACCTAACTAGTGACATTGATTCAATTATTTTGGATGTGTATGAAAAACGACCAACCCGGTATAATCTAATCAGGTATGGACAGAATGAAGCCATCGGTTGTGGTTGGAGGGTTTTGGAGGGAAGCAGGTTTTCTAAGAAAAAAGTTGTTTTTAAGAGTGATGGTTAGCTGTGACTATTTTGGCTTGGTTGGGGGTCTAACCCTTAAATAGCTGAAAATTGTGGAATTTAAAAAAAAAAATTAATACTTTTATAACATTTTTGAACACTCGTTTACGAATCATCATCATCATCATACTTAGTTAATCCCACCTATAAGGTAGGGTCTGAGGAGGGTAAGATGTAGACAACCTTACCTCTACCCCTAAGAATAGAGAGGCTGCTTCCAGTGAGACCCCCGGTTCGATGTGGTTTGGACTCGTTTACGAATATGTGAATTAAAAATTATAACATCAGAGTTGCTAGTTCGGTTGGTAACATCCAAAATGATTGAATCAATGTCACTAGTTAGGTTGGCAACATTCAAAATTAAAATAAAAATTAAATCAATGTCGCCAACCTAGATGGCAACATCCAAAGTCACTAGTTAGGTTGACAACATTCAAAATTATAATAAAAATTAAATCAATGTCGCCAACTAGGTTGGCAACATCCAAATTATTGAATCAATGTCGCCAACTAGGTTGGCAACATTCTAAATCTTTGAATCAATGTCGCCAATTGGGTTGGTGACTTACCTATTTTTGCTTTTTATCCAACACCCTACCTAGAAACACTCTTGCCCCAAGCAAATAACCTATTTATGCAAAAAATTCCACTACTCACACACTTTAATGGTCAGTCATCTTTCCCCACCTACCCTCAAACCTTGTTGACCTCCATCGTTATTCCCATCTCTCTAGAAACCCAAGCTTCTTTTTGTCTCAAAAAAAGCCCAACGACCACTCATTACCGCCTCTTTCCGTTGTCAGCGTGTGTTATCTCCGATTATTTGTTTGCTGTATGTACATTCCATACAAGTTGAAGGAAGGATGTATATGGTAACGGTCAAGATGAGATTGGTTTTTTATGTGGCCCAAGGAGGTGATGCCACGTGGTAAGCGCATGATAGTGGAGACAGGCTATTCAATTCCATCGCGTTTAATTTAAACTAGGTTTTTTTCAGCCGCGCGTTGCGGCGGCAATCTGATTTAGAAAATAATTAGCTAGTGACATAGCGTTGCGACATTTTAAATTCCAAATCAATTGTAAATCAATTTTCATACATAGGTCACATATAAATAATGAAATGAATGATAAATAAGTCATACTTATATAATAGTGTGCTTAACGGCGTGCGTTGCGCACCTTACAAATTTGTCGTATCCAAAACACTAAGAAACTGTTATCAACCAATTAACTACCAATTTTCATATACATTGCTACTAATCTTGCAAGTGGCAGCCTCTACAACTCGGTTTTCGGCTTTTTCTAGAATTTGGACCGACAACACTGCTTCTTGATGGGTGTTACTGTTAGAGGTTGGCACGGTTTTCAGCTGGCGCATATTCACGACGTTATCACAATCGGACTTTGAAGAAGAGCTTTCGGATGAGGAGGAATACTTGTAACCCGTCTTCGGCATTATCGCCATCCGGGCAGCTTTCTTTTTTGGCCTTCTCTTCTTTTTTCATCCTCTTATATTCCATCTTCTCATCTTTTAGCTTCTGCAATTGTCCAAGTAATACCTCCGTTGCTTCCTGCACATTCCTTTTCATCACAGTTAACCAACTGAACTTCAAATTAACAGTAGTAATTTCAACTTTCAAGCACATTATATCACCTATTTACCTATAATACTTATCTACTATAATAACAAATGAATGAAAAGAAAGTTGAAAAGTGTCGATCCTAACTCTCCTAAATATATCACAAAAACCACCTATAATACTTATCTAGTGTAATAACAAATGAATGAAAAGAGAGCTGAAAAGTGACTTTTATTTAGCAAGTTCATACCATACCTACACGCCTACACTTCATTATTCTAGCATAAGCTAATCTTTTACCATGTCATATAATCATTAAAAGTCGCTCAAGGGAAATTAAATAGTAAAAAGATGAAAAAAAATGACAGTTGAACTAATTGTTCGCAATGCCCTCTTAATGTTCCTTAAATGGGCTGGAAATAACAGAAAGCATGATTTATTCAAACTAAAGAATATACTAAATTGGGGTAAAAATTAATTAAGAGACAAATATCCATGTAATGAAATTGGTGCAAGTCAAACCTTATGTTTTGAAACAGATTTCCAACATTGACTTGTGATTTCGCGTATTCAACAATAGCTTTGGATTGGCTTTAGATTTAGGCGTTCTCTGTGGATTGAAACTAACAATGAACAAAGACGTCGTAAAACCAGCCAAAAAACCCAAAGGAAACCAAATATGCAAGGTGGGAAAAATGTTAGTTTTTATCTACAATTCTACATGAATCGAAAAATACCCCATATAGAATTATGCTAACAAAGAGCAGCCCTTTATTGATGATGGAATTGATGCAATTCCTGCACCAGAATGACGTGGAGAATGTATCACCAAATATAGATATAACTATATAAAACCAAAGTGCATAAGTTGAAGGCAAAAAGGAACTTGAAATACTCACTGTTTTGATGCAAGTCAAGGCAAAAGAGACGTGAAAGACTTCCAATACCCTCCGAGATATCACTAAGTGTATTTTTTGCTGCATCACCAGTGATAGAATTACAACTTAAACAACTATTAACAGTCACATTCGATAGCGTTGTCAGCTTATTTCCCTTTAAAAAAAATAATAATGCTTTATGTCCACTATCAAATATGCATAAACATCATGGGGAAATTTTAAAAACAAAAGTACGAAGAACCGATATCAGCAGTATGAGATACCTGTACATCCAACTTTGACATTTTTGAACAATTGCCTAGATCTTCTTGCAAACTGGTGAGGCGATTGTTTGATGCATATAAGGAACGCACAAATTGCAGCATAAGATAATACATTAATCATGATTCAACAACACAAATCTTAAAACTTGTTGCATTATACAACCAAATCTTGATATCTGATAAATCAAGACAGTTTCCAAGAGAGCAAGGAAGATCCTTAATTTGGTTGTTGGAACAATCAAACCTATAAAACGATATATTCATGAAATTTTCATTTTATATGTGTCAATCATGCGTCACCGGTACTCATAATTTCATAAGAATTTATAGTTAAAACTGAAGAAAGAAACCTACTTTATAAGAGCAGTTGCAGATCCGACTTCATCAGGTATCTCACATAACAAATTATTAGACATGTCTAATGACTTAAGCGATTTAAGCCTGTAAATGAATATAATAAGATACATTATAAGCAAGAAAACGTGAAACCGTTTAAATTAACAGGCTTTATAAGATCTTACTCTCCTTTAGCAGTTGGAAGGTTAGCTTATTATGGCTAACATTCAGCACTGACAACAAAGGTAAGTTTCTAATGTCTTTCTTTAGCAATTGAATATCATTATGAGCCAATATCAGCTTTTCAACTCAACTGCCTGCAATAATAAGTAAAACATATATTTGTGAATATCAATAATATTAAAAGGTAATTTACATTAAAAAAATGAATAAATGCTGGTGAATACCTCCCACCAATTTTCACCTTCACCCACTGCATCCAAGCTTTTGTACACCTCATCTGGCACTTTCCTGGAATACAAAAAAAAGATCAGATCCAAATGAAATGTGATATTATTATTATTGTAAAAGTGAAGGAAATGTAGAGAGTGATTACTTGAGAGAGCGATTTGATAGATTAAGAGAGCCAGAAGCTCTGGCGGCTTTTAGCATCCAATCCATTGGTCTATTCTGTAGATCACTTTAATCTGATGAGAATATTATGAAGATTGATTGAAGAGGCATTGGTTGTGTTTCTTGATTTCGTTTGTTGGAGTCGATGATAGCCCGTTGGATATTGATCGTGATTGGCGACTCATAAACTGGTCACTCCGGGTAAAAACACCATGAAACAAAAGAAGAGTAACTTGGCTAGATCACTTTAACCTACAAAATCACAAATTTTCTGCAAAATTACATATAAGTTCAATCATCCTATCACCCCGGCGTCAAGTAGCAATAATTCCAGCAGCTTCTAACAACACATATAGTTTGATTTCTTTTGATTTGCAGCCCCGATAATATATTTTCACAGTGCATGTACAACAGGTTATTCAGGCTATAAAACATGACCAATTGAATACCATACCGCCCTTCAAAATGGTTTTATTTTGAGTTATAATCAATCAATATTCAATCTGTAAAAAATGTGTATGAGATGACTATTGAGGTCAACCTTAGTACCTTTGACCATCAGTTTTCATATTAATCGTTAGTGTTAGAAAACAGATATTTGCAACTAATACCACAACATCACGAAACTTACTTCTCCAAGAACCGGATTCTCAACATCCACCGCTGCCATTTGGTATCACCTCAACCTACCCTGCATATTCATCAAGTATATAACACAAAAACTAAATCATCTCAATCTACCCTGCATATTCATTAAATATATAACTCAAAACCTTTTAGATCAAAGTAAGCCTTAAACTACTAAATCATTAAAACAAACCTAACCCATCAAAACATTTTAAAGATTCACAGAAAAACATTTTTTCACCATCCAAACAAAACCTAACTCAAATATGATTTCAAGTTCATCACCATGGCCTCCTAACTAAAGTACCAGCAGATGTAAAAACGCAAAACACCCCTAAAAACCTCAATCATCAAGTGTACAGTTTCTAGGATACCAAAGACCACACAAAAAACCTCAATCTTCCGACCTTTGTCGGTTCTCATCTTTCTTAGCGGCCAAAAAACACCACCACTAATGGCCCAGGAAAACACATCGTGAACGCCAAAATACAACCACTACAAAACCGGCCGGCCGGACTTCACGACTGGCACCCACTCCCGTCTCTCTCTCGATAGATAGATAGATATATGGGTTCTAAAAAGTGTGTACAAGAACCCAATACAACAATATAAAATACTATCAAGATTAAAGAATCATCAACTACAATCTTGATACTCACGAAGTTACCATAAATTGTTGTCATCATCTTGGTGGTCTGAATATCAACAACCATAAATGGCTCCTTATCTCTCGCTTTATGTCTAAAATATCTTCTGCCACCACTGCAAACTCAAGACATAAAATCAACATATAAAATCAAGAGCTTAAGATTCTAACCAAGAAAGGGGGGGGGGGGGGGGCGCAGACCACCACCACGCTTTAAGACATAGACCGACTAAAGAAAAACGACAGATTGTTTACAGATCTGCTAAGATGAGGGTGTCTTACCAAGAGATTGGTCGCCGGAGCACCGCCGAGGGCGGAGGAGGTCTCAGGTCTCCTTCTCTCTCCGGCTCACTCTCTCTCATTCAACATATGTGTGTTTTTATGTTTGTGAGACAGATGTGTAAGGAACAGATATAGTGAAAAGAGAAGAAGACACGTGTAGATGAATGTAGACAGCTGTACAAATTAAAACTAAATACATAATTAATAAAGGTTTAATAAAAAAATATTTTAGTTACTGTTTAAATCCATTGATCTATTATTATAGTTAAACTAGTAGTTTAAATCCCGCCGCGTTGCGACGGGTGAAAAGTTGTCACAACAAACGAACCAAACGAAATTCGTTGTTTTAGGTGCAAAAGTGTTGAAAAATGATATAAAAAGCCAAAGAATTGTGTTTGATGAATTGTGTATAAAATACTTTTGAAAATGGCATACAAAATATATGAAATAAAAAATTAAAAAAAACAAATGAAAAATAAAAGGTAACTTCACTTTGTAGTTTGTACCACTACCATCCCATACAACTTTTATTTTTAAAATGTTCGGCATCCTAATTTATTTTCGTTTATAAAAAGAAAAGGAAAACACTATTTCGAGATGTGTGCATATATGAGAACTGAGTGCCCACATGGTAATTTAACGGGATATCATCGGAAAATTAAATCCTGCCATCCAGCCTGTCATGGTTTGTCTTATCAAAATTAATAATTTATTATTATTGAAAGTTTAAAATAATATGCTATGAAACAACATATATCTTTATTTTTAGAAAATTTGTAGTATGAATACCACCACTACAACTCTACAACCACAACCATAAATAAAAAGGACAAATAAGATTCGGATGGAACCGTGTTTTTTCTACCCACTCTATGGCTCTCTATATCAAAAAAAAAAAAAACCAGCCAACACACACCAGTATATCACTACCACATGAGCGTCACAGTGTTTCTTTCTGGCTAAAAACCCATAATGTTTTCTCTGTCTAATTAATCTAGCAACCACCGAGGACAGTCATTGTTGCTGATGGACTGTGGTGATGGGATGATAATGAATGCCTTGAATCTGGTAGAGGCAGGAAAACATTGGATGGGAAGCGGCGTCGTCACACACACCATCTAGAACACACTGCCTAACTCCCTAACCGGCCATCGACAACCTTGGAACCCAAAGCCAGACGAAAGTAAGGCCAGGAAACCAAGGTTACCGGAGACGGCGGCGTTTCGCTAGCATCTCTCTCGGCGTTCAGATCGATCATCGTCGTCTCTGTGTACTTGTAGCTACAACCGTCGTTAGCATGACTATGGCGAGAGAAACGACATTCCGTAGCCTTTTATGCTCCGGTGAGTTGGTTACTGAAGAAAGAAGGTGAAAAAACGAAAGAGAAATAAGGGTAAGAGTGAATAGTCACCACCGTCACCTACGTTCCCTCACTCCTCTCTTTCTCTTTGTCCTCAAAGAGCCGCGGATCTGGGGTCTGACTCATGGAGTTTGTAAAAAAAAGTGTTGTCGGCTTTTACAACAGCTTGGGTTCATAGCCTGATTACCGCTACTATAAAACCTCCACTGTTAGCACCCATCGTTTGCTTAGTGACCGAAGATGGAATAGGCGTTGGTGTAATGGTATGACGGTGTTCATGGTGACTGCAACGTAAGTGAGACAACGACGGTGGTGACTATTTACTCCAGTGCTCTCTCCCCTCTCCTTTTCTCTCTCTCTCTCTTCTGCTTTGTTGCTTGGCTTTGAAAAGAAGCAAATAGAGGAGTTAAAAGGGGCAAAAGAACGGGCCTGTAGTACATTGGGAAATGTACAGACGCGTGGCTAGGTGGGTTGGGTGACGATAACGGGACCGCCCAAATTGGCGAATGAGAAAGGGCCAGGCATAATAAGATCAAAATCTGGTTCTATCCCCTCACAATACAATGACTAAAATACCATTGAAAGGTCATTATTTTACAAAAATGGCAAATTTACTGTTTAAATCAAAAGGCTTATTAATATATTTAAATATATTGGAATTGGAATACCAAATAAGAAGGTGCCAAATGTAAAATACAAAATGCAAAGGAGAGAGAGAGAGTCAGATTTATTCATATAAATGATAACAATAATCATAATATTAATAATTTCACGTTAATGGCGATCACGTATTCCTATAATTTATAGGTACGAATTTTCTCTTTATCTTCATACATTCACAAATCATAATATTAATTCTTTTATTGCAGAAAACAGATCGTGAATTCGTGAATCGCTGTCGTTCTTCTAATAGGTAATTGAAATTGTCATGTATCTGCATTTGTGTTAGTCTATGTGTTGTTGATGATCTGATTGTTTAATATGTTAATTAGGTGCTAGATCTACCTCAGATTCGATTTTGAAATTCAAACGAAATTCAATGTTTGATTTTGTTTAAGTGATTGAGATTTGATTGATTACTGTTTGAATCTGTTTCCTTATTTAGAAATTTAGGTTTAGCGTATGTGATTAATGCGTTGAGGTCACAATTTGGCTCTATAATTGTTGCTAGGTTCATATATTTGATGATTAAGTAGACTGTTAACTCGTAACGCTAAATTATTGCACGAACAAAAAGAACAAACCTATATTGTTATTGTTCAATTTGTTGTTCATATGTTTATTATTAACTTTTAAACGTTTACCTAAACATTGCATTTCATCCGTTTTTTTAGATTTTAAAATTTTTTGATATTGAAGAAAAGATATTTATCTTACTGTTCTCGTAAAAAACTGTGTTCGGTCTAGAACCCTCACCTAAATATATGTGTGTGCGCGCGTGTGTGTGGTTTCTTTGGTACATTGGAAGTCCAATGAAACTGCAATTGGACCTAGTGGTGATTTTCTTCTGCAAACTCAAATTGCAGTACTTTCTATTTGGGAACACATTATACTTTCCTATCTCGTGTATGTTGTTGGTAGTAATGCCTTTGGTTCATAAATTTTTGTGATCATGTCATTCCTGAATCATATAGTAGACTTTTCTAAGACACAATGTACTTTTATCATCTTTTACCTTTGACGTGTGAGCGTTTGGCTCCCCAACTTATTTGAAAAACTAGGATAATAAGAAAGAATGATGTTTATGATTGAACTGTTCAATAACAGTGGCAATCTGATCTCTTATTTTTATAAATCTTGTTACTTTGGCTGATATAAAATCACGCGGTTGATGTTCCTTTATTGATTTGGCATTGTGACATTCATGTTTGGCTTTAACCAAATCCTAGAAAATATTGGCCACCAACATGGAATGTGGAATTAGTTATGTGAGAGGAACACGAATTCCCGTTTTAGAAAACAAAAATGAACCTCTACAAACTGTAGATCTAGACATTATGGAAAGCGAGTTTTATGCAGAAACTGTCTTATAAATACTGAATTCCTTTTCAGTTTGAAACGTTTTTTTTTTCTTTTTTCAGGATAACCTGAACCGATTATGGATCCACCTGTAGCAGCAGAAGTGGAAACCAAATCTGAGAACACTGAACAGGCTAAAAGCTATGGCTGTGGACTTTGTGACACTGAAGTTGTCTACAAAATAGCCCAAGAACTCCTCCCTGGGTTAGCCTCAGCATGTGTTGACAGCACGACAGGGGGCCTCTTCACGAGTGCTGGTTCAGTAGCTGTTGACATGAGGAAAGAAATGGTCGATTATTTAACACAGAGAAGCGAGACATATGTGGCTGAATTCTTACTGTCAGAAAACGCCTCTACGTTAGAATTATCTGAACACCCTTATGATATAGTCGTAAATCTCATTGATGATTTTACAGCTTCTAAAAGAAACATGTTTAGTCGGGTTTCTGAGTGGGTCTCAAGTGACAGACGAGAAGATAGAATCGATGATTTTGTACAAGAAATGGAAATCAACGGTTTCTGGTTATTAGCTCGAAGGGAATTCGTTGCTTCAATGTTACTTAAGAATGTTGACTACAAGAATTCATTTCACTGTAATAAGGTATTCAGCACTGAGGAAGAACTCATTAAGCATAGTGCAGAATGCATGTTTAGACCTATGGATTGTACGAACGAGGGATGTACAACTAGGTACTGTGCGGCTCAAAAAGAAAATCATGAAGCGGTTTGTCCTTTTATGATACTCCCGTGTGAACAAAAATGCTCGGATTTTGTCATGAGGCGTGAAATGGATAGACACTGTGTGACTATTTGTCCAATGAAGCTTGTGCACTGTGCTTTTTATACGGTCGGATGTGATTCTAGTATACCGCGGTGCAATGTTCAACAACATAACGCCGATGATCTCTCTTCACACTTGCTTTATATTATCAAAACCGCTCATAAAGAAGCTAGTGATGAAGATCTTAAACACAGGGTGGAACAAATTATAAAAGTGAGTCGTTTTAGTTCCTTCTTTTGTCAAGAATATTATGATCTCTCTTCACACTAGTTTTATATAACTTGTAACATTACAAATGATTATGATTTATGACTACATAGTATAACATGATCAATTTCGAAACGCACATTCAAACACTCCCTTAGGTAAATATCAACGAAAAGAAATCTAAATTTCTGTTTGTGACAGCTATCAAATGTAGAGAAGTTGGCACGAGCACGCGATACAAGAGCTTTGACATATTTGATCAAGGATGCTGAAGCAAAGCTTGGACCACTAGCCGTCAAAACCAAGCCACAAGATGACAGCGATAAAAAGGAATCACCTAAAAAAACCGAGGATGACATCACCAAGTTACCCAAAGAAGTGCAACCGGAATCATCAACATCTGCTGAACCGCCAGTCAAAATAGAGGGAAGTAAAGATAATGATAAAGATAAAGATAAAGAAAAGTCATCTTCTTTACCAATGGAAGAAAAACATGAACACAGTGAATCACAATTGAAGGATGAAAAATTCAGCGATGTACACGAAGAAGACAGTAAACAGTTAACAGCCAAAGAACATACAGCAGCCGCACCAAAAGGAGAAAAAATCAAAGATGAATCATCAAACTCCGTGAGCGAAAAAACCAAAGGATTATCCATTAGTGACGAAGAAGAGACCAAGAAATCATTTGATGAAAACAAAACCAAACAGTTAGCCAGTAATGATCAAGGAGATGCAAAGAAATCACCTGGGAAAGTAACTGTTAAAGAATCATCCAAAAGTGATGAAAACGAGTCGAACAAGTCAACGACAAAGGAAACAGTCAAAGAGTCATCACAACAAAGAGAAGAAACACATGACTCATATATCAGTGATGATGAAGAGTCCATGAAATCACCATTGGAGACTGACGATGTCAGGTGAGCAAGTTATAGTTTTAATATCAATATTAATATTAATTTATTTTTACATTTATTAAATTGCAATATCAAGTTTTGAACGTTTAGAAGTATTAACATAATGTTTGTTATTAATTGATTTTTTTTTTCTGTTAACAACTTTGCCATTGATTTGTTAGTCAATTCTTTTTGGCCTAATTGAAAGCTTTCAATGATTATTATGTTCAAAAAAAAATATCAGATATATGCAAATAATGACCTTTAAGAATAATTGTTAAGCTACAAAAAAAAAAAATGAGGTTTTCTGTTTTAGCAGTAAACTGTAAGCTATCCGTTGCTAAATCCAGTTTGTTGTTGCTAAATAAAAACACGAACATTAACAACTATTAATAATAAACAACGACCGATCCATTATATACCAGTCCTTGTCTAAGATGGGGAATGAATCCCACTGCAAGAGAAGTTTCATCGGGTTGACAGATTCGCTTAATGGTATTAGCTGAGTACAAGCAAGACGCGAGAATATGGCTCAAATTTAGTGCAAATAGATTATATAAGACGATACCTTGTTACTTGTATATTATCTTGTTAGTTGGTTCTGTATCCAAGATGGATACTAGTATTATTTACAAGGGAAAGAGTTGTGGGCTAGCCTCTCTGTCTCAGCCTTATGTGCTGGACACAAGAGAAGATGTAACATGAGTTTTCCTCAGTTCTTAAAGGTCCAAATTGGGTCCCTGGCGAGAGGGAGAAATATGTAAGTATATTGGTAGCAGATATACGAATTTTAATAGTTGGGCTAAAAAAACATACTCGGTAAAAACCAGTGTTGCAAAACAAGGCCGAATTGACCGATTACTCGCTCCGGGGTAGGTCGCCGAGTATAGCCGAGTTGGCCAAGTACTCCCCGCATAGGCCGATTTGACCCCTGAGTACTCCCCCGATTAGGCCGAGTACTCGCTCCAGGGTAGGTTGCCGAGTACAAGCCCAAACCGAGTTTTGCAACACTGGTAAAAACAATGCCAAAATAGTGCATGAAATCGTAGAGGCAAAATAACAATAAAATGTCTCATCAAATATAATAGCACACACTACATATTACACTTATCCCTCCATGTGTTTTCTAAAAGAATTCAGACACAACTTTATAAGTAACACTTGAAAATGTTTTTTTCTACGATACAAATCACACAAGTGTTTAAAAAACCATCATTAATTTGATTGCGTACATTTGATTTTACGAGCCTTATTGAAAAATATCTTTCAACAGGACATAAGCAGTTGGGTGTGTGTTTGATTTTGATCTACACAGACATGGGCTTGTTACAAATAAGATATGGGCCCCCTTATTAAAAAGAAAGTTGTATATTTTTCTCAACATTGTTACGCTCTCAGGGGCTCTCCCTAGTCACCCCAACTTAATTATTTATTTATAAATAAATCGGCCTTGACGTATATGCATGTGTAGATATACCACACTTATACATACTAGCAGTAGCCCGCGCGTTGCGGCGGTTCAATACAATGTTTGAATGTTACGTTTGGTCAAATTTATGATTTTCGACCCGATTCGACCTGAAAATTCAAATTGAATTATATATAACTTGAATTTCTTTTATAAAAAGTACATATATATATATATATATATATATATATATAATTTTGTTTATTTAACTTGATTCGAATTCAAACATAAATCAAATTGTAATTTAAATAACCTGAATAACCTGTAAATAGTCGCGCTAAACATCTATATTCCACTTATTACTTTTACCTGTTATATTATAGAGATTCAAACCAACTTATAACTGGATCAAATTTATCCTCTATTATAGATTAAAAAAGAACATTACACTGTTACCCGAAAGCATGATCAGTAAAGTGCATTCTTGCTAGTTGTTTGTTAATCTCCACAGGCTAATTCCAAAAGTTATATAATGAACATATGAGTCTGTTTGCGGTTAATTTATTGTAGATAAGACATACAAAATACAGGGGTTTAAAATTGTGAATGACGTAATAATATACAAATTAATTTTTTGTTTCTTGTTTTTGCCTTTTTTTAACCTTCAACTATTAATCATTTAACATTAATTTTTTGTTTTTTGTCATTAATTAATAGAAATTAATAGTTGTATTAAATTTGTCTTGTCATTCTAATGAACTTACAATTTTACCCTTATGCATAAACATGAAATGACAACTATACCCGTCCAGCACCCACTATATAGTAGTATAGATGTATATATAGATACAAATATCCATATTGAAATCCAATTTCTCGTAAGCTACTTGAGATCGGATCAAACAAGCTTAAATGACCTTAAGCCCGACAAAAAAAGCTTGTTTACCAAAGAAGCCTAAACTTTACTTATCAGCTTGAATAGGCTCGCAAGCATAGACGAGCCTATCATTTATATCATTTTTATTTAATATATTATATATGATTTAAATAATAATAATAATATAAAATTGTGTTAAAAGTAACATATATAGGTCAATAAATAAATATAAATTAAGTCAAGCCCAAGCTTGAAAAACCACTCTTGATTCGAGACAAGCCTACCTTGACCATAAGCTCTCATAAGTTAAACAAGCCAAGCTCAAGTTTAGGAGAACACAAACTCGGCTCGGCTATCAGTTCATCGACACCCCTACATACACATTTTTTCATGCATACACACACATCACACACTATTTAGTTCATCCCATATCTTTATGTTGACTTCTTGTTAGATAGGACCTTTTAGAAGGATGTTATGTTACCTAAAGTACAATCTTATCATGTGATTGTACATATGTGTGATTATTTCCATCTCTTGATATGCATGTGACATCAATTTCATCTAGTAACTAGTAAGAGAAACTTTTGTTAATACTAAATCAACCAAATATGATAAACCCCAACCATCAGTTTTAATATATATTTTTTTAATTAAAGTTGTGAGTAGCTAACCACAACATCATAATACTGGCAGCAATAAAGTCTAAACTGCATTTTAAGTCTAAATGTAGGGCAAAGGGTTTATAAAGTTTTGGTAATAGTACTTGTTAATCAACTGAGCCAGCTCCGCATCAACTCATGGTTCGGGAATGTACTTGTTCATCAACTGAGTCAGCTCGGCATCAAGCCCCTTCTCCATCTCAATCTGTTCGTTCCAATGCCTGCTCTTCATTTCAGCCATCTTCTCTTCATGCTTTTTCATCAGTTTCTCCCTTTCTTCCTCAAATTCCTTCATTTCTTCCAGCTTCAAATCCCTACAATTTAACATTCGCCGGTAAAAGTTGGTTGGAAACATATATTTTCACACCTAACGAGCATTCTTAGGTGCCCATTTCAATCCATTTACTTAGGAATGTAACGATTTGACAAGGTTGCAAAAGGCGCTAGGCGCTAGGCGGTGAGGTCCAGCCTAGGGACTAGGCGAAAATTAGGCAGAATTAGGCGTTTTGGTATTTTATACGTATTTTATATATATATATACACAAATTTAGGTGTTTTTTGAAAATATGTTAACATATATACACATAATACTTAGAAATACTTAGGGGCTGTTTGGTAGCCTCTTAATAACCACCATTCAGAGGCTACCTCTTAATGGTTTATAACCTCTGAATGATTAAGAGGTAACCTTAAGTCTGAATGGTTAAGAGGCAACCATTAAGATGTTACATCTTACCACTCATACTTAAGGTTACATCTTAACCATTAAGAGAATATGAACCATTCAGATGTAGCTTCTTAATGACCATTTAGAGGCTACCAAACAGCCCCTTAGATATATACACATAATACTAAAAAATACTTGGAAATACTTAGAAATTTAATTAAAAAAATAAAAAAAATCACTGCCTAGGCCCGCCTAATGGCCAAAACGCCTAGATCTCCGACTAGGGCCTAATTCCGATTTTCTTCACCGCCTAGCGCCTAGGCGCCCCATAGGCGGCCGCCTAGGCCGATTTTTGCAACAATGCAATTTGATATATGTTTTATCAGGTAAAATAAAAATGGGTCAAACTGATATAACCAGCAGGAGAAAGACATCCAACAAACTCGAGCGACAATAAAAAACGTTATACAGTTGAAGTATGTTATATGCATGAGTCTACTCCTCAAACAATTATAACGACGTATTATTTGTAAAAAAAAACATAAGTCATGTGCCAATACCTTATCTGAGGATCCACAGTACTGCGCTCTTCCTGCTGCATCTGATCAAAGTGGCCTTCTTTTGCGGCCCTAGCATCTTGGATTACCTTCAGCTGGTCTTTAAAGAATTGCTCTTGGTAATCCATCTAACACAAATCACACCACGAAATATTCAACTCAGATTACACAGAATCACATAAAAAGTAGCAAAGATTTAACGAAATTACCTCTTCCTTGTTCTGTTCATGATATTGTTGTGTTCTCTCCCTCACAATGCGGTTTTCTTCTTCAGTTTTCCTCAGTCTTTGAGATACTAGTCCATACGACTCTTCAAGTGCTTTCGAATGCATTTGTTCTTTCACAACTTTGTTCTTATACCATTGCAACTGTTGGTTATCCTCGTTCATTTGCTTTAGCTGGTTGACAACCTTTTCTTGGTAAGAGACCATCTCAAATTTCAGCTTTGATTTCCCTAAATTAACATAAAAAAGCAAGTCAAATGCATTTCAAAGAATTGAGAACAAAACAAAAAGAACAATGCAGACCTTGAGAATGCTGATTAAAGATATCCATATCTTCTTTTGTTGCCATGTAGCCGTATAACTTACGTTTACCCCCAGGATAAAACAGAATAGGACGGCGATCCCACGAATCTCGGTCTGCCCCTTCATCTTCAAAGTGCTTGCTCAGACGTTCAGCCTCTGTGTATCCAACGGCTGACGTCTCAAAGATGAGCACACTCATACCCTTGTGGCCTCTCGGTCCATATGAATGGCGGGCCCTAACTGCTTCATATGACCCAAAGTAGTCAAGAAGCTCCTGGTTTCCCATTCCAATCCACTGAAAGTAGGGTTATATATTAGTAAAATTCATTTATAATATAAAACAATCATACATTTAACAATAATATTGATATACCTTATCATTATCATCCTGTTCAAGTTGTGTATTCATGATGACAACCATTGGTGGCCAAACTATTTCCTTGTCTTTGACGACTTCATTCAGTCCCTTCCATTGGCCAAATGATTCGCCAGCTGGATTAATCGTAGCTCCCCTTATACGCAATTCTTCCTCCAAAATTTCAGCAAGATCCCTATGAATCTTTACTCTTTTGGACCCTTTAGTTTTCGCATGTGTCACTAGAGACAGCAGACTCTTGTACCAGTCAATAGCACCAGGACCATTCTGGCAAGCAGGGCAATGCCACTGCCTCGTCGGTTCATTGATTTGTTCAAGAGTCAAAGTATCCAAAGTTCCAAAAAAGTCAGCATACCACCTGTTCTTCTTCCGTTCCTCGTGACTTTTCGGAACTTCATCCGAGTCATACTCATCACTCAGAAGTTCATCATCAGAGTCATCAGCTTCCTCGTTCTCATTGTCATCTTCAACATGCTCTTCCACAACAGGTTGAGGATTCGGAGCATGATTTCCGGCCTGCCTGGGGTTGCCTGGCCTCGCGTTCCAGTTCCATCCACTCTGCAGCGGTGGAGGGATTGCATTGGCATTCTGGTTGTTCCATCCACCTCTTCCACCTGTTTGGACTCCCCATACATTAGTTGGAGCCCTTACTGGTGCATTGCCCCGTCCACCTACTCTCGGGGCATCAGGCTGACCCCATACATTCGGTTTAGGTGTCGGAGAACCCCATGGTTTCGTAGCAGCACCGGTTCCAGGTCGATTTTTGTTCTTTTTGGAGATCACCTCCCAACTACCATCCTGGCTGGAATCCAGGTTCACATCTTGGACCGCTTGGCTCAACTGATTAACATCAAAGTTAGACACCCCGGCTACGGCTTTACCTTTGTTAGAACTCATCTACAAAAAGTTTCACAAACAAGTAAATTCAATGTTTAAACAATTTCATCATTACTTCCAAAGGATAACATTCTGTACAACTATATGGTATATAACTCTAAACATTGCTGACTAGCATATACCACATACACTACCATTTGACCATTTTAAAAACACACATAACATAACTAAAAAGCACCATAAACAACCATCAATGATCATCAACCAATCAGGAGTACAATTCATCAACAATACGACGAGAAACAGCAGATTTACAAGCGGCATTACTCTACCCATGGACTTAATGTTGACTAGAGTCTAGACACTAACATCAACCACAAAATAACTGTCAGATAACATTCTGTACAACTTAGAACCTAAACAACAATGACTAGTATACACACCAGCATTTAACAATCTAAAATTAAAAAAAAAAAAAAAAACATAACTGAAAAGCAACATGAACAACCATTGACAATCATCAACCAACCAGGAATGCAAATCATCAACAATAAGACGATCCACGACAGATTTACAAGCGGCATTACTCTTCTCGTTGACTTAACTTTGACTAGACACAAATATCAAGTTATCAACCACAAAATCCAAAATTAACCATCAGATCATCATCATGAACGAGTCCTAATCTTATCTAACGTTCATACAACCAATATTTGCAAACCAAAACTCTAAACAACAGTGACCAGCACATAGACACAACACATAACTATAAAACAACATAACTTTCACATCAACCACAACAATCAACCAATTAGGAGTATAATTCATCAACGATCCGACGAGAAACGACAGATTTACAAACCGCATTACTTTTTCCATTGACTTAACTTTGACTAAACACAAATTTCAACAAATCAAGCACAAAAACCAAAACTAACCATAAAACAACCGGTCCGGACTCCGGTTAGAGTGCTAGGACCGGATTTGATGCGAACCGGTGGTCGAACCGGATTCTCGACTAAATTATTATTGTTTTAACCTATTTATTTTATAATATTTACAATGACATCTAGTTATTACATCCTAGACCGGTAAGGAGACTAGTTCGGCGTCCAATCCGGTCATAAAAACATTTAGGGTTTAAAAACAATGGCAACTAGCATACAGACAACCATTTAACCATTTCAAAAACACATAACTGTAAAACAACATGAACATTAAAATATAAACAACAACCGATGATCAACAACCAAACAGAGGTCCAATCCGTCAACGATACGGCTCGAAACAACAGATTTAAAAGCAGAAGTAATCTACAGATGGATTTTATACTTTATATAACAAATTAACCGTTAGATTATCATGATGAACGAGTTTTAATGTGTGTAAACTAACTTAGGGTTTATATGAAGTGTGTTTGGGGACGGAAACTTTAACTTAGGGTTATGGACTGAAGAATTTCCTAAAATGGATAAAAATTGTACGAACAAAAAGTAGAATCAAATCAACTGTGAGTGTGTGAGTGTTGAGATAATAATATTATTAATAATATTATTATTATTAATAATGTTGAGAATAATATTAATGTTAATAATAATAATAATAAGTAGGGGATATGGTGGTGGTGGTGTTAGTTACCGGAGAAATATTGGAAATGGAATAGGGAGAGGGAGGGAGAGTTGATGGTGTGAAGGAAGTAGTGAGTGAGGAGGAAAAGGAAGCGTGTATGAAGGGGTATAAATATAATAATAATAATAATAATAATAATAATAATAATAATAATAATAATAATAATAATAATAATAATAATAATAATAATAATAATAATAATAATAATAATATTGTCGCTTTCTTACATTAGGCTAGTATGGGATTCCACATCATTTATTGTTTTTTACAATTATTTTTTGAAAAATAATTTTTTAAAACCTTAAATATTACTTGAGTTTTGTATGTTAAAGGGTTTGAATTCGGTGGTGGAAATTGAACAATGAGAGTGGTAACTGGTAAGGGGTCGATGGGGTAAAAATATTACACATAAAAAAGCTTTTTTTCCACTAAATAAATACCATGAATTCAAAAAAAGATTAGTACTTATACATAAATTGAAAAGTCTGATGAACCTTACTACAAACAAGTCACATTATCTAAATGATGACTGTTTATGTGGCAAAAAAAAGTCATAATGTTGATGACGTTGACTGCTTATGTGAAAAGTAAGTCAAAGTTTGATTACTTGAGCTGCTTACATGGAAAGTTTTGATGACGCATGTTGCTTATGTGGCAATCAATGTTAGCAAAAACTAGCTGGATTAACCTTTAGTTAATATGAGACCGCTGAAAGAGAATATTTTAAAAATTGAGACTGTCACAAAACATTTCATAAGTTAAGAGTATTGGCTGCCAATATGTTAACGTTGAATTATTAAAATCCAATTTTCCATTAAATAATGATAAACTTGAAACTTTAGAAACTTAAGAGAATCAAAATGACATTTTATAAAGTTTGTAGAAAGTTAAAACGGTATTGTAAATATTATTAATAATAAAGTTTAGCGAATAAGATATAAACAACAAAGACACTAAAGGACAAAAACTACCGTGTCCTTTGTAACAGAACTGGCATATATATGTAATTTCGATATTTTGTTATTAAAAGAATAATAAGATATGTAAATTTCAAAGAAAGTAAACAACAATTTCATGTTACATTCGTAAGAGAATAAAGTGTAGGAGTAGGAGGGCCCGATACGCGTTGCATGGAAAATACCCGGAAGTTGCTTGTGAAGTAGGGTATCATCAACCGCCTTTAACATATCAATTGTTTATGAAATTCAAAATATAATAATAAAATAATGTTTATGGCTTACTTAGACTGAATGGTGTGCCCTCGGGGAAGGGGGTCGGGGAGATGAGGTGGACAAAACCCCGATCGGGAACACCGCCCCCCAAAAAATTTCGGTGACTTGGGGGAAATTTCCCCCTTCTCCCCTTGTCACATGATTGGTCCATTTTTTTTTTATTTTTTTTTTAATTAAACTTTATATAATAAAAAAATGAAGGGGGAGTGGGGGAATTAGGGGAATACCATTTCCAAACTTTGAGGGAGAAAATAGGGGAAATGATGTGGCGCTGATGTGGCACTTGGGGTTTTAAATAGAATAAACATCTTTTTCATTCTTCATTTGAAAAACGGTTATTGGTTACTACTTCCATCCAAAATCTTTGTATACTCTTTGAGCATCTTTGATGTGATTAACATAGGATCTAAGACACTTATGATATTCCGAAAATATTCAAGTTGCTTCATCCCACTGTTTATCGTACGCATCTAACATCCCGACAATAAGATTCACATTTTATAATCCGGCATAATGTGAATTGTCTAACTATCTTTGGCTTTAATCAACTAATTTAGTACAAAAATAAATGCACAATTTAGAACATTTAAACATAAATAAACAGGTTTTCAAAAACAAAAACTTGTAATTTGGCCGTTCTTGTATATTGCAAAGGAAAAAAAAAGAGGATTTGTTATTTAACTTGATAAATAATATAATAAAAATGAAGAAACATTCTGTCAATGTATATTGAACTTATTTCTTAACATAGTTATCATTGACCTCACAAATCCAATAAATAAACACCCAAATCGTTTGTAATTCGACCTCTCAAACCTCTCCACCCGTTGTTTGAATCAGATCGACGGATCATGTATCAACCACCGACACCCCAACTGCTACTTCCTTTTTTATTCATATTCCCATACCCATCATAAGAGTTCTACCACATCAACGGTTCAAATTGCAAAGGCATTCATACTTCTATATGCAGTGGCGGACCTAGGATTTGTATTCAAGGGGGGCGATCAGGGGGTTTAACCAAACTTTTAAAAGGGCGGTCGGGATTTTTGCCTACAAATTACACTAACTTTTTAAATTTTAAGGGGGGCACCCGCCCACTTTGGCTATAGTGTGGGTACACCACTCTCTATATAAGTAATATACCAAAGTAATTAAAAAATGAAGCACAAATGTCTTGAATTGATCTGACCATAAAATGCATGTCAAACCTTGTTCTTGATCATTTCAATCCCAATCAAGACCAACACACATATTTTTTCAAGAATCTATCAAAATTACCCGAACATAGCAAAGGCTTATCTTTATTATACATAATTTTGAGCTTACGAGCTTCTTCATCCATGGGATGGCAATCGTCTGCTCCAAAGTCCACATACCACCTTTTGATTCATCTTCTCCATTTGTATCCGCTTCAATCAGTCAGTGACGAATATAGAAGAAAAGTTGATGTGTAGCGTGGGCTAAATTATTTTTGGTCAGGGGTAGGCGATACATAAAACGAAGAAGAAGCAAAACATTTTTACACTAAAAATGTATCTCACCAAGAAAGTTAAGTGGTAGCGTTGGCTACCCATCAACCCCTCTAGATCCACCCCTGACTTCAATATCACTCACCATAACTCAACTTCAATCTAGACACACCTTAACAACACCATCAACAACTAAAAAACTAGAGGCAAAGGATTTTGGGGTCAAGGGGTGCCCCGGTCCCCTGTTTTTTGGCCCTGGTAGAAGTTTGCGATTTTCGTAGGTAATTTTTATATGAATTAAGTCCGGCCTCCACCGATAGGAAAAAAATTGAGTCTCGTGACTTTCGACCCCACCAAAACAAAAATTGCTAAACAACGTTTATTATAAATAATCTAGATATTTTCGTCACTTAAATAATCGAATATCTCAAAGCACCAAACAAATAAATATAATGAACTTGAAATACGAAAGTCAAAAGGTGTCTCAAAATTGTTGTGCCTCCATATTTTTCATACCAAAAAAAAAACAAAAAAAAAACGAGCAGTTTATGATAACTCGTTGTGACCCGAACATATTCCCTAAACACGAGTCCCCCTGTTCAGACTCACCATGCGGTTAGAACCATCCATCAGACTGCCTCTAGCCGCCAAACCACCATAGCTCCGACCTGCACCTGCATTATCTTGATATCGTGTGCTCTGATGCCCACCTCTAGATTGACCCATCCTTTGATAGCCCTGACCAGGACCATATGGTCGACCACCGCCATAACCAGACTGCTGCCGCCCTTGTGAGTAAGACATATTGTCCTGCCATTTAGTCCCACCTGCAACTGATGCATAATCCTGACCCTCACGCCGCCTTGATGGCAGAGACTCCAATCCACCACCAAACCTCACCTCTGTGGCACGTTCGTTGCTTTCAGCAAGAACCAATAGCTTTTCGGTTAACTGAAAAGCCAGAGCCTGTAATCGACTATGCTCAACTTCATGGAAAACGATGCACCGTGTAGGTTGGTCCCAGCGGGCACGAAGCTCCTCATTGATCATCATCTTGCTAACAATACAATGGGTTTGACTTTCTGAGAGGTCAAACATCTTTGAAAGTTGTTCCAGTTTTAGTGTCTCGAATGATGATGAATAGGTGAACATGTAGGTCCGTAAAGCTTCTTCCTTGATCTTGTTTTTCAGCATTTCCATTACCGATTCACGGTTTTTAAGAAGCTTCCAGACATCCAGGGAGTTGATTACATTAAAAGACGTTTGGAAATTGCCTTTGCTAAGGGCTCGAGTGGCTGCCATAATGTGGTCGCGCACGTTTTCAGGGGGGGCGAAGAATGTCTGTCTGTTACTTATTTCAAGTAACCTTCTTAGTGTCTTGCTTATGACTTTGTGCCTTGGATCAAGGCTGTTTGCTGCCATGTTCGGAACCTCTAGTAGCATGGCACATGTTAAGTGTACAGATTCTAGAAGTTCGAGGTTGATGTGCATGTGGTATGGCATCTGCCTTCTCCTTTCCAGGCGTTCCTGCAGACATCAGTAACTCGAAATTAGAATTATCAAATGGACAGGTATAGAGCAAGTAGCATATGATGTTTCTGTCTATTCATAACACTACAAGTCAATATATTAACTTCTATCATTGTTTGTTTAGTTGTCTTACTGCTATAAAAAACTAAATCATAAAAACGCAACTAAGTACAGATTTAATAAGAATCTTAAGACAGTAAAAAGCAGCAACGAATAAAAGCTTCAACTGATATTGTAAGGACTAAGGAGAAATAGAAAAACATGGTATTAAAACACAATTATGCGCAGCATAATCAAGTCATGTCACTATGCAAAGTTAAAAGTCATTCAGAACCATCGGTTAAGAAATTTTAAAATATGTTCTAATCAAACTGGTGCAATCCTAAAAAACCTACTAAGACCGAGACCCAACAAAATTCAATACATGAAAATACAACAATTATTTTCTAGAGCAAACAAAGACACGACTGCTAAATTTATCATGTTCTGGGCTGTTTAAAAAAGCGCGCCTAAGGCTCAAAGCTCAACAAGGCTCAAGCCCTTGCGCTTTTGGTCGCTTAAGGTATGCTTTTTTTCAAAAAAGCTCACGAGTGGCCCGATTTCTTGGCAAAAAATTGACTATTGTGCATTAGCTTATTGTACAACATGATTTTCATGTTGTACATGTATGCAATTCCATACTAAAACATATATAAAGCTTACTTGTCTTAAAAAATTGGGTAAATGATGCTAGAAGCCTATAGGAATAGGAAATATATAAAACAATTATAGCATTATTTGCGCCCCGGGTACGAAAAACGGTGCGCTTTTGCGCTTGGCGCTTCGCGCCTCAGTTTTAGACATTATCGCTTTTGTGCACTTTTCGCTTTTTAAAACCAAGGTTCTAGGCATACTACCCGACAGAGAAGTAAATAAAAACTCAACTCAAATTGCATAGAGGTGGCAGAATGAACAGATCGGGTGGGTTGTGTAATGTAATCAAAACATGTGGCTTTTGGTTAGGGTAGAATTGATTTGACCTGAAATACTTTTTTCCAAAATTGTTACACTATTAAATATTAATAATAATTAGTCCGCCACATATGATCACAAAAAACTGTACTACTTCAATACCAGCCTAGTTTTTGAAAGAAAATGATTTTTATACACTTAACAAATCACATTGGGTGATATATTTTTCTTTTTAACCATTTGACCAGTAAAAGATTATACGTAACCCGAATCTAACTGCCACCACCTCTATGAAAGGAACTTTAAACAACTATGCACTAAAGCTACCGTGTTCATGATTAATAATTAATAATATACTATGAACTAAGCCAAAAAATCTAAAAAACAAGATAGAGGTGATTATTGACAACAGGTAAATACAGTTTATTTCAACCAATACCTGTTCTGGAGTCTTCTCATGATAGCGACTTTGAGAAACGCCCTGTGCGAGAAGCTCTTTCACCCTGCCACCAGAATACAGTTCAGAAAGGCAGCCATGTCCTTCAGCAATAAGCCCAGCCCTAAATGCACACAAACCAAGTTGAGCCATTGACCTATTAAAGAGTATCTGAGTCGAGATATCCATATGCTGCACGCTATCCTGCAAGTGACTCATAAGCAACAAATCACGGGCCAAAGAAAATTCATCCAAAATTGCATGGTGGTAAATGTCACATAACATTGCACGGGCCTTGGTCCGTTCATCACCATGCTTATATATAAGAGAAACCAACATATCCATCAGCTCCCTGCTACTTGCCGGAAAACTAGGTTTACGAGGCACAACTTTAGGTGTATTCACAAACTCACGTAGGCCCACTTTTGATTCATTACCCAACACTTCATCATTATCTGTTGATTGGTCAGCCAAGCTCCTCATGGAAGCATACACTTCTTGCGGTTTGTAATACACAAGCTCAACAAGCTTCAATGCTGCTTTTGCTGCAGCCTTATGGTCCCCGACACGTTCAAAATATGACTGAACATTTTGAGCAAGAACAAAAAACAAGGGTTCATCTTGAAGCCTTTCTACATACTCACGGGTATGAGGATCAATACACTGCAAACTCTTAAAGAATTCAACATCTATATTCTCAAGAAAAGCCGCCAGGTTTCCCCATACGCGTATGGTCTCATTGTAATCAGTTCCTTTTTGGGTTTCATTCTCATCAGGCTCCACAGCGTCATCAACCAGAATGTTTGGGTACTGCTCAAGGATATCAAGTATGATAAGCATATTCTGCACGCACTTCTTCCACAGGTTTATAGCCATGTGACCGCTTAAACCAGGGTTAACATCAAACTGTGTAGAGACCACACTAAACAAAATCTCAAGCTTCTGAGCAGGAGTTTTAGCCACCTTGGTCAAGAATGTAAGCTGTTCAACCAGCTCAACCCTTCCGGTCCCCTTTCTACCACGAGCAGCATAAACCTCCTTAAACTTTTTGTTGACCGTATCCCAACTCACCTGCTTTGGATCCTTAAACTGTTTTTCCATTAACTTATCTTTATTGTTAGGTGGTTTTACATCCTTTCCCACATCAGAGTCAGTGCTGCTGTCGTCAACATCTGGCTCGGTATCTGTTTCCGGATCAATCGGTGGATCACTGCTGATGCTGTCAACATCTGACTCAATATCTACTTCTTCCTGATCCTCAAAACTTTCAGGATTTTCTCTGCAAATATTAATCAAATCCTCATACTGCTTATTATTCTTCTTCAACTTCTGCCTCATCGCATTCATCGCCTTAGCATTACTACTACTCATCTTCTTCTTCGCCTCCTTATTCGCCATCGCCTGATTCAAAAAATCCTCCAACATCACCAACGCCCTGATATACCCATTCGGCGCCCTATCTGTTTCCGTCACCCTCATAACCTTCTCAAGCTGCCTATTAATCTTGTCAAAACTCTCCTGCAGACTCACCCAATCATTAATCTTCATCGCATTCTTCATCTGATCAATCGTCGTCGACAACTCCTCAAATCGCTTATCTTTCGCCGACTTAATAACACGCTTAATGTCCGAATCATCACTATCGCTATCACCTGTATCGAGATACTTATTCCTACCAGGTTCATTGTTATCATCATCTCCTCCCTCATTCACATCATCTTCCTCGTACTCACTCACTTCAGATTCAGTCTCACTATCAGCCTATTAATATATATACGAAAAAAAAAAACCATAACATAAAATATTAATATTAATATCACATTGTGCATAATTTAAATTAATCTGTAATTTAATCATTAGTTAAGAAAACAAAAAACAAACCTGATTACTCCAAAATTTGGACGCCATTTTGTTATCTAAGTAATGCAATCTGCGTAACCTAAAAGCGAAATAATAATAATAATAATGTACAGATTCTTAGATTAAATAAAGGACACAAAAGTATTTACGTAGAATTGACGGGAAAATTAGCATGCAATCGTAAAACACAAATAATAATAATAATAATAATAATAATAATAATAATAATAATAATAATAATAATAATAATAATAATAATAATGTATATTTGATGAGGAGACCTGTATGGCTGTATCTCTCTCTGCAAATGGTGGACGGTTATTTGTGTCGGCGGGTTAGGGTTTTCGTGGAGTGTGTTTGTTATAAAAGAGGCTATGCAGGGGCGATTTGGGTAAATGATATCGTAACAAGCAACGGTTTTATAGTACGGCTTTTAAGGTAACTTGTTCACCAAGGGTCGTAAGACTAAAGGGTGTGGTTCGGGATAGATCATCGGGATGCTGACATGGAGCCTTTCCCCAAGGGGAACACCGCCCCCCTCTTTTTCCCTTTGGTGTCCACAGGGAATTCTTCCCCTTCTTCCCGATCTATTTAATATTATTACTCTCTTTTGTCTTTTTTTTCTAATAATATTATATATATATATATATATTTGTCTTTTTCCCTCTAAAACATATTAAAATAAAGGAGAAGGGAAGGGGAAAGAAGGGGGAACCATTTCTCTGGTTTGGGGGAGAGGAAGGGGAAAATGATGTGGCGTTGATGTGGACAAGGGGAAGGAAAGGGGAAGGAAAGGGGAAGGGGAAGGGGAAGCACACCCCATAGTCTAATAATGAACTCATGGTCCCTGTTCTGGACAAAATAATTGTTTCTGCTTCCAAGAAAACACAAAAAAGGAGAAGGAAAGAGTCTCGGGGTTTTGACTTGTTTGGGAATTATGCAAAGACGTCAGGTAAAAGAGCTCGGTGCAACGTGTCTCCCTTAGACCTACAACTGAGGACAGGTGGATTTGATCCATCCGTGGGTGACAGTGGTAATCTTTGTAAAATAAGTTAGGTGTCATAAATTTTAGGTGTTGTTTAGTGGTGTAAGGCGGTTTGTTTTATGTTTTTAGGCATGTCGTGAACGCTTTTGGGCAATTAGGTGTGTGATGTCACTAGCTTCTTGCTAGTGACCTCGTGGTTTTAATAAAAGTTTTTTGTCGTTCAAAAAAAAAATTAACAGTTATACCGAAGCCCCACACCCTTCATATCCGGTCCCTGGCCCCCCCTAAGGTTCAGCCCCTCATTTCAGAATAATCATATTATGAGTGGGATTTAAACCTGTAACCTCCTAGGACAGGAACCCCCACAAAGTGATTAAACCTTTCTTTGTTTAAAATAAACAATGTTGATTTTTATTTTAAATAAAGCAATAAAAAAATAGAAATGTATTTTTAAAAAAAAATATTCAAACAGTGAAATCAGAGCCTTAAATAAAGAAATTCAAATATGCCAGCTTGGCGAGACAATAATATCTGTTGGTAATGAGCCCCGTAACTCCACACCTAGCCCGAGTTATAGTCATATGTTTATACTAGATTATACCCCGGGAACTTCTCGGGGTTGAGAAATCTAATATGACATATTAATCTTACATATAAAATAGAATGATGCGCTTTACAATTACATGCAGGAAAGCTTCGGGTAGCACCTAACCTAAAACAATTAAAAATGTATCTCCAATGTTAACGCCTAACCTTAAACAATGTATAACTCTAATATTAATATCTAACCTAAAACAATGTATAACTCCAATGCTAATGCATGTTGAAAATAGAATTCATATTTACCGAAACATAATTAGTGACTTGCCTATACATGAGTAATGATATACCTGAACACTTTGTGTTTTTTTTCCTGTATGAACAGAACCCTATAAAAATAGTCGTTTTTTTTCTCCGTTTTTTATATAACACTATGCTACTCGTTGGAAAGATAATAAAATGCTTGTTAATTTGGCGTAATTTTTTTCTTTAAAAAATCTCTTATATAAAAGATATTGACGTTTAAAAATTGTGGAAGGAAACATAAGAGTTAAGAGAGAAAAATCCAATTTTGTTTTTAATTTTTTTTTTCCTAAAATATCTCAATGCCACATGGGATGACAAATGGCACACTCAAAGAGGAGAATGCATCCTTGAATGCCATGTCATTAAAATGGCTTTGGTTTATTATATGTATAGATAGATGTGCTTGTTTGTGTTTTATTGTTGAATGTTATAACAAATTAACATAAAAGAATACTAACATGTAAATATGTGTCCGTTTACTTAGTTGTGTTTGTTTATTTAACAAGTTGATCAACCGCGCGTTGCTGCGGGATGTTGATTAGTAACGTTTTAGTATCACTATATTAAATGCACAAACAAATAGTCATAATATTTTATGCAAAAATATGCGATATTCGGTAGGATGTTGATTATTAGGGCATGTTTGGATAAGGGTTGGGTTATTCTACAAAGGCTACAAAAAATGAGAAGGGTGAGAAGCCACTAGAAAATGACATGTGTCCAAAGGATTAACAAGTGGGAGGGGTAATTTTGTCAAAAACATATGCACATGCAAGTCACATGCCATTTCCCCCTTCATTTTTAAATGCTCGTAACTTTTTTATACGTCATCCGTTTTTAAAAAAAATTATACCATAAAATTGAGCGCCGTTTTATCTTTAATATGAATACCATATTGCTATACTTTTGAAAAAAAATTCAAAACCCACTTGCGTAAGACACAATGGAATGTAAAACACAATGAACACCAATTAAATATAGGGTATAAAACATAATCAATAGTCTAGTAAAACACAATGGACGACATACTAAAGACACAATGAATAGAAGACTAAAACACAATGAATACTTTTGAAAAAAAAAAGTTGAAAACCCAGTTGCGTAAGGCACAATGGATGACATACGAAAGACACAATGAACAAAAGACTAAAATGTAATGAATACTTTTGAAAAAAAAGAAGTTAAAAACCCAATTGTGTAAAACACAATGGACGACATAATAAAGACACAATGAACAGAAGATTAAAACACAATGAATACTTTTGAAAAAAAAGTTGAAAACCCAGTTGCGTAAGACACAATGGAGATAACGTAAAACACAATGAGTACCAATTAAATATGCAATGAACAATAGGTTATAAAACACAATGAACAGTCTAATAAAACACAATGGACAACATATAAAAGACACAATGAACAGAAGACTAAGACACAATAAATAATAGACTTAAACACAATGAACAACATAATAAAACACAATGTACGCCTAAATACAAAACTCATTTGCGTAAAACACAATTAAAAGCATACTAAAAACACAATGGACAAAGTTAAATCATGTGTAGACTAAAAAAACATAAATAACATATTTATAAAGCACACATGCATACTATAACACAATGAACGTGCAGAAGACACAACGGAGAAAAAAAACCCATTTAGCACGAATTTTTTTTTTCAATTTTAATGTAGCAATATGGTACTCATATTAAAGATAAAAAAACGCTCGTTAATATGGTGAAATTTTTTTGAAAAAAAAATGTCGTATGAAAAAGTTATAGACGTTTTAAAATGATGGGGGGAATTGACATGTGCATTGCATGTGGAGAGAGAAAGTCAACAAATGTGGTTTTCCTTTTATGCCCTTTCTCTAATTTATTATTTATTTTTTTCAAACAAACTAATTTCAACCCTTCAAATATATGATCAATGGATCACAATCCTTCTCACCCTTCCTAGAAAAAGTGTCTTGTGTATTTGATCCTAACCCGTTTGGATAAACTTATAACTTATAACTTATCTATTTTTCCACATTCGTATCTCTTTTTTCAAAAAGTTACACATTACTAACTTTTTGAAAAAGTCATTTTCCACCTCTTTTCCCCTTATTTAAACCCAAAAAGTCATTTTCAACCAACCATCCAAACATTTTTAAAAGAACTTATGACTTTTTAGAAAAGTTATAAGTAGGTGGAAATAAAGAGAGCCAGGCACCCTTTTAGTGCATGTTTGGCTCTCCATTTTCACATAAGTCATAAGTTAAACAAAAGTGTATGGATGATTTTTTGAAAAGTAACTTATAGAGAGGTTTTGTGTTTTGAAAAGGAGATTTTGAGAGAAAAGTCAAAAGTCACAAATTGTGACTTATGAGATTAAGTAATTTTTGAAGAATGGAAAATTTATAAGGAGAAATGAAAAAGGAGAGCCAAACATGGCTTTAGTGTTTTGGTATTACTATTATATGAAAAAAGAATATTTTGGGTAAAACTTACCGACCAAAAGTATGTATGTCAATTCATAATATCACTACTCAAATATTTTTTTTCTTTGAACGTTTAATTTATTCTAATTTTTTTTACTTTACCCAACTTTTTGACAAAATGAAAAAAAAAAAACAAAAAGCAGAATTCATGCATATTTTTTATTTATTTATAAATTCACCGAATACACATGTGATATTTGGCTTGACCAAAAGTATTTATTTATAAATTCATCCCTGACACACATCAAGATGGATACACAAAACAAAACCCATTCATTCTCTATTTTTTTTTATCATATTGAATTCTTCTTACAACAATTCTAGTCTACCACTATCTTAATTTTACTTTATGTTTCTCTGTTTGTGGGCGTATAAATCAAACAAAAGTAACAAAACCACAACCCCACGAAACACCCCATCTAATGCCACCGCTACCACCACCGAACTGCTATCAAAACGCTCTCTCTCTCTCTCTCTCTCTCTCTCTCTCTCTCTCTCTCTCTCTCTCTCTCTCTCTCTCTCTCTCTCTCTCTCTCTCTCTCTCAGGAGTGTTCGGATGATCTATGGAAACTCATTTTACGGGCTTCCGTTTGCGACTCGTCACGTGGCACAACCGATCTCCATCTTATTTATCAGATCTACATTCCCCGTCCCTCCCTCCCTTCGCTTCGATCTATCTCTGTGTTCATCATAGGAACCCTCCTCGCCGGTGTATGTGTTTCCTACTCTCTCTCTCTCTCTCTCTCTCTCTCTCTCTCTCTCAGACAATCGCTGGGGCTATGGACCGCGTTGAACAGGCGGTGGTGATAGCCAAAAACAATATAAATAAAGAAATCGTTTCTCAAATTTGTCGTGACGGTTGCCTGCTTAGAAGGGATGCGGCGGTAATCTTCTTCATCTCCAATGTGTTGTAATGGTAATTATTTGGTGACGGTTGCCCGTTCGGAAGGGATGCGACGGTTGCATACTATTTTTTGTGATGGTTAATGGTTCATTTATGAGTAACGGTTATATGGGAAGTGATGGGCAGATTTTGTTGATGTTTCTACACTCTTATGACGGTTTATTTGAACGGTTTTGCTTCACCACCATTGTATTTAATAACTGTAATGCCGTGAATTTATTGTTTACGCCGTTAAGTTGTATAGAGTAACCGTTATGTTACTAATTGTATTTATATATAATGTGAAGTTGCGTGTGAGTTTTTATATGTGTTGTCATATATTCAAACATTCAACTATTAATGTAATAATTTATCATTAAAAATATTGAAGCATACAACTGGTGTTGCAGATGGTAAAGGAATTTTCATAAGTTGTACAAATAACACATGTCATGTCACAAATACATCAAAAATCTTAAACTATTAGAGTTGAGAATTATAGAAATTTCTTGGAAGAGTCATCTAAATATAAACAAACTGCCGTCAATAGTTTGTACTAATTATTAATTAATATTGTAGTTGGTCAATAGTTTTATATATATATAAGTATGATATATGCTATATACTCTTTTTACTTATATATCATCTATTTTGTGTTATGTACATTTGAGAGAGATACATGGAGAGAATGGAAAAACTCCTTTATGAAGCAACAATAGAAGGAAACATAAACATCTTGCTAATGTTGCTTCAAGAAGATCCACTGATTCTTGATAGAGTTACCGCAGACCGCCATGGCGACACGCCTCTACACATTGCATCCATGCTTGGACATGTAGATTTTGTGAACGAAGTTATAACCCGAAAGCCCCACCTTGCTATGGAACGCGATTCACAAAAGCGTGTGCCTCTTCATATAGCATCGGCTAAAGGCCATGTGGAAATAGTTAAACTGCTGCTATCGGCTAACCCTGAGGCATGCCTAGCGCGTGATCGTGAGGGGGAAAACCCTGTTCATCTTGCAGCCGTTAAAGGACACCATGAAGTTGTGAAAGAGCTTGTGCAAGCTCAACCTCATGCAGCTAGAGCCTTGGTGCAACAAGACACTATCTTGCACTTGTGTGTGAAATATTACCAACTAGAGGTTTTGAAGTTGTTGGTAGAGACTATGAATGATCATGAGTTTATAAATGCTAAAGATGTTGATGGCAATACTATACTACACCTAGCTGTTGCTGACAAACAAGTTCAGGTGTGCATATTTTTAAGGGTTGTGCTAAACGTACATCACCCCTTTGGTTTTTACTTTTTACATCAGTATTACCCCCCCCCCCCCCTTCACAATTAAAAACATAGGCGTTTTAAAGTGCCCACCGTTTAAGGGAGGGTGGTTCAAATATTTAAAAGCCTGTTTAATTGGGAAGTACTTTGAGTCATAGGTGGAGGTACGTTTAGCACAACCCTTTTTAACTTTTGTGAAAAAGTTAAATGTTTTGTTTTTGTGTGTGCAAGATTTATCCATTTGTTATGACTGATTAATCCTATTTTAAACATGTGTTAGACCATAAACTTCTTGCTACTCAACCCAACAATAGAAGTGAACGCAACAAACACGAAAGGCGAAACTTCAATGGACATATTGGCCCAAGTTCACAGAGATTTGTTCTATCAACAAATCATGCAGTCATTAACACGAGCAGGAGCGGTTGAGACAAATATACGCGGTCCTCTTAGACAAGCCACAAGAACTTCAAGAAGCAACACGGGTTTAGACAGATTAGCGTATCATACAAAACCACCATCTCCTCAATATTTGAGACAAGAAGTACCAGAGAAAGATGACTGGCTGGACAAGAAGCGAAGCTCTTTGATGGTTGTCGCATCATTGATCGCGACGATGGCCTTTCAAGCAGGTACTAATCCTCCGAGTGGCGTTTGGCAAGACAATTCGCCCAATAATAATGATCCCCTCCATCAGGCTGGATTTGCTATCATGCCATCAAATCATCCAACTTTGTACCACATATTTCTAGTTTGCAACACTGTGGGCTTTGTTTCAACTCTTAGCATTATCTTGTTGCTTATTAGTGGACTACCCTTTTTAAAGCATAAGGTTTTCTTATGGGTTCTAATGGTTATTATGTGGATTGCTACAACTTCTATGTCTATCACTTATTCTGTTTTTATATGGGCTTTAACACCAACAACTCAGAGTCAGTCAAAGTCATTCAGGCAAGTGGCAGGAGGCATTGTGATGGTATGGATAGGGCTAATGACTCTTCTGGTTGTCGGACACACCCTTCGGCTAATCGCAATCGTTACGAGGAAGTTCCAAAAGCTAGTGTTGCCTAGAAAAAGGACCATCTTAAGTCCAATTGTCATGAATCATTCAGCCTGAATGACAATAAGTAAGATATTTAGCATGTTTTGTACTATGTGTTCATACATAGTATGTGTGTATATGTATAGACATATGTGTATATAGACAGGGTGATTGAGATTGTGAAGTAGCTAGTAAAAATATGAGAATTGATACATGTTTGAATAAGTCTGAGTGAAAGGTGATATAAAATACTAGATTTCTTAAATTTCTTTTGGTTACCATTGTAAAATTTTATGATCCAAACCACAATACAATAGATCTGAGCCAACACAAACTCAGAATCAACCAAGAACAAACAGATGTAGGCGACAAAACAGGTGACAAGATCTTATTAACCCAAACCAAAATGTTACCCCCCAAATAACCTGAATCTCTCTAAAATAAGAGAGATTCTAAAGAATAATATGTTAACTGATTGTTTAGATCAGTTGACCTTAAATGTTTGTACAAATCAAACACTTACAGATTGAAAGAGGAGAAACCAAACGATCGAACACTCGATCTGACCAGAAGGATCACAGCAGTGAATCACCTTCTTTACAAGACTCAATCGGTCTTCCTTACAGCTCAGGAAGACCAGATAAACAATACAAAGGAAACCCTAGATACAATACAGAGATGACAAAGAATGAACGAATGAATAAGAGAGAAAAAATAATCTATATATAGTGCCCCTCGAAGCTTCCACCAGCTATCACATGGATCACTATCTCAGCCGTTAATCAGAATCTCATCCAACAATCAATATTGATCCCTGAGACAAATATCTAACAAACACACAAGTGGGCACGAATGGGCCATATCAGATGCAATGGACCACAATAGACGTGAACATAAATGGGCTTACATGGACTAGACTTATATAGCCCATAAAACCAACATAATATGCTAACAACTATCCAGCCCATCATAAATAATCAGAATATTGTAACACAAGAATTAGACCAAGTATAATATATTTCAACAACCATTCAATAATTTTAATTGTTATTATCGTGTTATTATATTAGGAATTGGAATTAAATAATCCTAACTTTGTTCGGTTGGAAGCCAATAATCCAAACTTGAGTTTACAACATAAAGGACGATTCTTATTAATTTTGAAGTTAAAGGGCAACTACTGAAAAACGTTGTATTTTTTCCTTTTAGTTATGGGGCCATATCCCAACAAGCATCATGTGAAAGCATACCACTAGAGAGAGATCAAGAAGAAAGAATACATATGTTAAAAGATGTTTTGGGAATTTATGTAATAAAAGACCATAAGTGAATCTTAACCTAAATCATATCTTCAAATTTTACCGACGGGTCACTGGCATACCAGACAATTACCAAGGCCTCAAACAAACCCTAATCCGGCGAGGTACTTAATATTGATTTTCTTGTATTTTTTCGTGTTCGTATTTAAAACCTTATTTTTTTTCTTATTGCCGGGTATGTTGCTTGTTCAAATATTGATATGTCAAGTTCACTCGCGAACTTACAAAATAAACTGAACTAATTAACAGATGACTTTAGTAGCGATTGAAACTAATAACCACACTTAACCCGTAATGGGCAATCGCTCTAAGCCGTCATTCAGTTTTATTTTACAGTCAAATTTAACTTGAATGAAAAGACCATTTCGGTTGACAAAAGGATATATCATATATCTATTAAAACAATAAAACCTGCCGTAACGTAGACGCCAAAATTAGGAATTTATTAATTGTCCATGCTGGTAATGATTTGATATAATCCATATAGTCATATTCACCTAATCTTGATTTTCAACCTTTTTTAGGAAACATTAAGTCAACAAAAGTTAGGTTAAGTTGATCAATATGCAATTGTTAGTTATAGGGATAGACAGTCGGTCATTCGTCCCTCGAAAATTTCCAAACCCGTCTGTCTACGCCGCTTGCTCGAGCCATGGTGCACTATTTTAGCACTTGGGTGGATGCCGGCCATGGGTGATCTTAATTCTGAAAAAAATCTATGGATGTTGACACTAGGGGTGCAAACGAGCCGAGCCGCTCGCGAGCTACTCGAGCTCGGTAAAAAGCTCGAAATGAGCCGAGCCTTATCGAGCTCGAGCCAAAAACAAAGCTCGTTTATTTATCGAGCTCGAGCTCGAGCCTGGCATGTGAAGCTCGTTAAGCTTGTCGAGCCATATCGAGCCTAGTGTAGTTTTAATTTTTTTAATATTTACCACTCATTTAAAGTTGTTTAGTAAGGGAGCCCCGAGCTCGAGCTTCACTTATCGAGCTCACGAGCTAAACGAACTATTATTTATATTATTTTCATTTAATGTATTAACTGATTGATAATAAACGAGCCAAGCTCGAGCTTGACAAATTGTCAACGAGCCAAGTTCAAGTTTTGAAAACAAGGCTCGAATTGAGCCGAGCTCTTATAAGTCAATCGAGCTCGAGCCTGTCAAGCTCGGGCTCGGCTCGTTTGCACCCCTAGTTGACACCACTCTGCCAATCTGTGCATGTGTGTATTTGCATATAGTGTGTGTGTATAGAATGGTGATCAGATTACAATCCCTATGCATATATGGATGTTAATCCTATTCTTCTAAACAAAAGGACTGGATTATTGACCATAAACATTAACCTAAACATCTACAGTATTTACATATGTATATCACCAACCTACCCAACACTGATCTTGTAGCTAAGCTACCACAAGAACCTTTCACCTCTAAATCATGTTCTAGTTTTATCGATTTTTGTTTTCGACGTCAAGTCATCGACGATCATGTTTCTTTACCTTACAGATGGCAATCTTGATTCTTGGTAGAAAGCCTCTTGAGGAATTCATAGGTGGTGATCATTGTAGTTGCAGACAAAGACATTGAAGCCCATCTTGGACCCAATCCTCTGTAACAAGCACTCAAACCGCCTTCCTTAACCAAATTCCTAACTGTTTGCAGGATACTCGGCCGTCCGTTACTACCTTCTCCATCTAAAACTTGTAGTCTTGTTTTGATTGTATCCATTGGCATTGTGATCACGGCTGAGAATCCGCTAGCCATGGCGGCACTCAACCCCTGCACCGCCACTATCGCCTTTGAATCTGGCGTAAATCCAACCCCACCACCACCACCACCATCACCGTCTCCTTCTTTCTTCAAATAGTAACAACCAATCCCACCCCAAACCGCTCTATGACCCATAGAGTAAGCCGTCCACCACACAGCGTTACACGGGGCGTATGTCAAGATTGAAATCCCAAACCCCCTGTATAACCCACGAACACCGTCAGTTTGGATAATCTTCCTAAACGCATCAACACCACCATTGTACCTAACCGCACTGTTTCCATCTTGAACCATTAACCTCTGGCTCACAACATCAATCGGCGTCCAAACCAACTGTGCAGCCATGGCTGCACTCAACCCCGCTGCAGCATTCGAAATAGCCGCAGCTTTTGTCTCCGAAAACCCCATCTTCACCGTCACACACCCAACATTACTCTTCGTCATCTCCAACGCCCCCATGTAAAGCGACCTAGCTGGAATCGTCCCCATCAACGACGTCCCAAACCCCCTATAAAACCCCCTACAACCTTCACTCCTCATTATCGAAACCACCAACCTAACACTAGGCACATCTTTCGCAATCACTTGCTTCCGCGTCTTCAACACCACCATCGGATACAACATCCCCGATACACCCGAAAACAACCCAGCCCCTAAGAAGAAAAACTTCGATTTATCCAACATTTCCCAATCAATATCGGCCGGCAGATGGATCTCCGTCCCCGAATCACCCTCCGCCGTTCCCAAACTCATCTTCGCCACTTTATGTTATGTTAAACTTAATCAGTTACAAGTACAACCACTATACTACAAACTAACAATAACAATAATAATAATAATAATAATCAGTCAGCTACTACAATGATCACTCCTAACAACACAAACAATCAACCAACAACCTAAAGATTGCTAAAAAACATAACCCAAATCAAGAAAATTGTGGTAAACAATATATTATTGGTAAAGATTAGTTTTTTACGTTTGCGTGAAGAAATATGAGTACGGAAATGGGTTACCCAAAAGAGATCAAACATGTCTGGTGGTGGTTAATGGTGACCATCTATCTGATTGACTGAATATTATTAGTGTGTGTGTGAAGAGAGTGTGGTGAGTGAAATAATTTATAAAGATAATAATAATAATAATAAATAGGAAGGTACAAAGGCGGCGGATAGGGTGAGTAAGATCAGGTAATGATGGACACGTGTCAGTCATCCCTTCGAGGAGATACTATGTGGAAGGTTATGGTTAACCGGTTAACGGCTGCTCCGGTTACAGGAAACAGGATGTGGATATGTTGTGTAATCAATGGTCCCTGAAGTATGCATTGTCATACAGTTTTACCCTTTGGTTTACAATTTATTTCTTTCTGGTCCCTATGGTAGTACCATACCGATACCGATACCGATACCGATACCGATAACGAAGATGATACGGTACCGATTCAGTACCAGCGGTGCAAAAATATCGAAACCGACTAGTGTTGAAACCAAAAATCCCTAAAAATGAATAAGCGCAACGTGTGAGTCCATCAGCGGCTCGTCAATGGTGGCGATAAGCAGTGGCGGATCTAGAGGGAGTTCCTGAGTTCCTAGGAACCCCTCGGTTTTGGAAAAAAACTGAAAAATTTAGTGCAAAAAAAAAATGAAAAATCAATGAGAATCTACGAAAAGAACCCCCAGGAAATAACCCCTGAATTCGCCATAGGCGATAAGGGAGTGATCCTAGTGTGAATAAATGAAACCAAACGAACACAAACGGCACGAAACATAAATTATTTAACAAGCACAAAGAATCCAAACTTCCATTATAACAAAGAAAAAGTTCTACTGCAAAGCTAAAATTAAGTACCTGTTCACTAATTTGAACGAAATGCATGCACATTTAAACGCCTACAAATTCGATTCTTTTTAATCCCATAACGGCTACGATTAGTTAAATGAAACGACATAGAAACATTCTTCCTTGGCTTACCGGTGTTGGAACAATACAATCAAGGGCGCGCTCGCTTGTTGGTACAAGCTGGGCATTTGTACTGCTTGATGTGCTCGGCTCTTGCTGGGGTAATCTTGACGCATGAACCATGGAACCAAACCTCGCAAATGTCACAGCAGATCCAGAACTCGTCAGATGCGTAATTCTCACCACATGAACCGCATAATGTGTCCCCATGCTCCTCGTCTTCTTCATCATCTAAACCATCTTCATCATCGTCTTTTGGTGTTGAAGCTTTTGGAAATTTGGACTGTTGTTCAGAGCCCTTTGCCTTTTAAGGAAACAAAATCAAATGAAAAGTCAGTAACTTGTGACTGATGATGAATTCGATAGGTGGCAAAATCAGTGGGTTAGGCAGATTTGGATCAAGCACAGCCAGTGTTGTAAAAGTCGGCCTAGGCGGCCGCCTAGGTGCTAGGCGGGACTAAATATAGGAATAAGGACCTAGTCGGTGAACTAAGCGTTTTGGCCATTAGGCGGTCCTAAGTGGGCCTAGGAGGTGGTATTTTTATTTTTTTTTATATTTTTTTTAATTATTTTTTTTAAATTTCTAATTATTTCTTAGTATTATGTGTATATATCTTAACATATTTAAAAAAACACCTAAATTTGTGTGTGTGTGTGTGTGTGTATATATAAAATACGTATAAAATACAAAAATCCCTAGTTCCGGCTAGTCCCGACTAGTCCCTAGGCTGGACCTCACCGCCCGCCTAGCGCCTTCTGCAACATTAAACACAGCCACACAGGTAGTTCATGGTAAGGTTTAAAACGGGTCGGGTTGGGACTCGAATGTCACACATTTACAGTTGCCTTGTGTATTAAATATGTTTGCATAAAATATAGTATTACAATTATATTCCCTCATCCTGAAATTATTGTCCACAGACCCTTAATTATTCTTATAACTAGATCTTACAAGATTTTCAATTCAGTTGTTATCGCTTATTATTAATGCAATAAGGTCAAAACTGACATTCTGCGTATTATAGTAAGCATAAAATCTTTCTGTTTGTGGACAATATTTCAGAAAGGAATAACGTTTTATGAATAAAGTGATTTTCTAGATTGTACGCATTAACAAAAACACTCTAGCTAACCTACGATCCGTTCTTAAGAGTTAATTTGTTGGTAATTACCCATTTGACCTGTTAGAGATAACAAATAACCCGAACAGAGTCACAGACCCATTGATGAGTATAAAGTAACGGCCACCCTCTAATGACGACATACTACTATACTAGCATCTAGCGTGCATCAGGTTGTTTAAAGAAGAAAATAGACACAAGAACCTTAGAGTTTGACTTCGACTTGCTGCTGCTGTGGTTTGACACAGATGACTTCTCCTTCACTTGCTTCTTAGACCCGCCTGACACAACTTCGAAAATTGTTGGGAGATCATTTATCATGTTAAACAGGCGTTTCCTGCATCCCAATTTTTCAAAATTCAGTCAAAACAGCAGAGAATATTGCCAAATAATAGCATCAAGAATCTAGACATACCGTAAAGGATAAAAACGAACATACTAATATTTAAAAAATTACCTATCAGCTTTGTCGAATCCAAATCTAGCCCCAAAATAGAAGGCTACAGCAAGAAGCCATGCATCACCATGAACAGCAACTAAAGCTAGCCAGTCCTTTTCTGGCATGCCGTCTCTAGCAAAGTTGATTCCCAGTGCAGGTTCTGGAAGCTCTGGCGGTACCTCTTCAGCGGGCAAATTGACCTCCCACTGCTCATTAGGAAATCCATACAGGCATAGGTTTTCCTTTTCTGTAGTCGAACAAAAAATGCGAACATTTTCGTTAAAATTTAATGAATTAAGTGTTTAATTTATTATGTAACGTACAATCGCACAAAAATGTAAGTGTGTTAATGATAAAAAGCATAGTTGTCAAAGCACCTAGGCGCACTCAAGGCGCATAAAAAAACGAGGGCTTTTTATAATTAGGCACATCGTATAAAATACATTTTTTTAGGGATTTTAGAGATGTTTTAGGCTTGTTTAGGGCTACTTTAGGATGTTTTAGGGTTGTTTAGGACTTGTTCATAGCTCATTTAGGAATTTATAGAGGTTTAGGCAACTTTTAGCCTGAATTGGCCGGAAAATCAGCCTGATAAGTTTAAGCTCTCGTTTTTTATCGCCTGCGCCTGGTTCTAGGCACCGTTTTTCACAAAAAAAAAGCCCAGATCTGCGCCTAAGCCGCCACCAGGCGCTATAGGTGGTGCGCCTTGCTGCGCCCAAGGGGCTTTTGACAACATAAAATAACTTGCATATGATGGAAAAAATGTGAAATCAGGTTACAGTTTGAAGCAATTAACTCATAAAAAAAGATGAAAATAGGTTACAAAAAGTGTGTAAATATAATTTATATAACTAATAACTACAAAAGTATACACACAGCTGCAGACAGTAGACGTGGAAACGAAATTCCAGAAGCATTGAATATCTAGATAAAGATATACCAAATATAGATACCAAGGAACGCCATCAAACATTCGCTGACACAAAATAAAAAATAAAATAACATTCTTTCCAAGTCTTTTAAGAAGCAGGAAAGTCACGGCTACCATACAGCAGCTTAAGTAGTTTAAAGTTCAATGATTTTATCAAACATTTTATGAACTTCAAAACATTGACCACAAAACGTATATAAACCTTGAAAACATAATATTCAAGTTTAAGATTTTATAACCATGTTTAAATATTTTGTTAGTCAGATAGTTTACCGGAAAGTATAAAAAGTAGTCAAACACCGTTGTTTTATCAGTTTACAATTTTTATAACTATAAAAACAAAACCGTTAGTCATACCAAAGAATAACTTAGGAAGCACCCGTCCCAGAAAAATAGAAATGGTATAAAACAAAAGAACAGGTGAATTTATTATTAGATGTGCTCTCTAATTTGCCAAAAGAAAACCTAACAGAAGGCACCATCAAGCTAAAGAAAATCATCGTAGCAACTTCTAGGTAAGTTGATACTCTGAAGGCCTGAAACAAATAAGTCGGTTTCAGACTACTGTGATAAAAGAGAAACAAAAAGCAGTGTCGGATGGAAGAAATCACAAAGAAGTGTGTGTGTGTGTGTGTGACAGAGAGAGAGAGAACGATTATGGAATGTCTTGCAAAGCTGAGCAAGGAATAGATTGCCAATAAAAATACGGCACCCACGCAAACAAGAAGTCATGACGTAAGTTGTGTAATAAAACCTCTACTTATAGTATAAATTGAATTTCTTGGTTATATCATAATAAATACACACAAAAACAACAGAACAAGAGGGTTTCAATTAGGCATAAGCAGCTGCTACTACAGTATGCACCTCCCCTCACTGCACTCACATGCATGAACGTTTAACCTAGGATGTCAAATCGACGGCCGTAAATTGTACTTAAATCATCTAAAAACCGTATCTCCCATTTCAAATCAATACCGAGCTCTACATTCTAGAATCCACTCAACACTCCAAATTACAATAACAATTACATCATCTAGCTCAATCAAAATCACAGATTTCACATTGTTGGTCTGTCAAACATATAAAAAGCCAAAACAGCAAGCAAACACCAAACGAGCAAACAAAAACCATAAAGAATGCCACACGACAACCCTATACGTTTTATTCACACCATCACAAAATAACAGCATCCTACTCCCTCTTATCCATTAACCATTAAAATTGCAAAGGTTACCATCTCTTTACGTCTTTAGTGCAACTTATACTCAAAGTGATATTGATTCAGCTTACATAGGTTCTTCAATTTATTATAACTTATAACATTCACATCCCTTCCACCATTTCCTACCCTATAATTTAACTTCAATCATACATTTCAAAATTTATCTCTCATTTTAAAAAACCTCTTCCACCATTTTTATCTTTATCTTACTCACAAACAATTATTTTATTATATTTCTCGTTTTCACGCACTCACAATAATCTGATAGAGGATGAATTGTAGCTTTTCATATACTGTAACAATTTTACATAACACAGGGGCGGGGTAGAGAAACAATGAATGAGATGTAGTGAGTTTTTGGTAGTTTTTTTTTTAAGTCACGGGCGGGATTTTTAAAATTAAAAAAAAAAAATTAAATTGCGGTTGTAAATAGTGGTGTACACATCCGTTTTTTTAAGAAACCGGTTTCGTTTTTTTTTTACCAACCGGTCTTCTTAGGGTTTAGGCAAAACAGTTTTTTTTTTTTTAACCGGTTCGGTTTATAAACCGTTTTTGGTAAGGAAAACCCCAAACTAATCCCAACCGATTCGGATCGGTTTCTAAACAAAACGGTTATCAAACCTGTTTTTTTTATGGGGGATGGGAAACCGGTACACAAACCTGCGGCGGTTCGGTTTTTTTTTTTTTTTTTTTTTTTTTTTTTTTTTTTTTTTTTTTGTACAGCTCTACTTGTGAATGCTCTTAGTAACACTTTCTTTAATGCTATCTTTTAAAAAAAAAAAAAAAAAAAACTAATGAACATTGAACACTCAGACATGAAAATTCGCTATGTTAAGTGACAATTGCCTATCATATATTATTATTATTAAACCCTAAATAAACATACAATAACTTCAAACTAACTAACCAGGGTCACACTGCTGATAAAACTCTTCAACATCTGCACAAAACACAACAAAATTAAATCAAAACACTGTTAAATTCAACAAATTACATACAAAACAACAGAAGAGTATTGTGTAAAGTATGGACCAGTAGTAAGGGCTTTGATGATGCCAGCTCTACGGCTCTTAAAGTCCCTAAAAACCTCTTCAACGGTTCGAGGGTTGTAGGGTTGACTTCCGTCCATTAGGGTTCAACGTTGATGAATATTACTAATAATAATAATAATAATATTATTATTTGGGGGAAATTGGAGAGGATGTAATTGAGGTGAAATTGGGTTGCAAATTGGAGGGATTGAGGAGAGAGGATGGAAGAGTTTGAGTTCAGATATAATAATAATAATTATTATTATTATTATTTATTATTTATTATTATTGTTGTTGTTCATGGAGGATCGATGCTTGATTTGGCCCATTTAAAAAACCTAGATTTGATGTCCCGAGTCTCTTGTTTTTGTGTTTTTTTTTTTCTTATTATTAAGGGAAAATAGACAAAAACATGTCTTATCCTATGTTGTTATTATACACCAAATCTAGTATTAAGTGGTTGGTTGCGGTACGGGTGTAAAACGGTATAAAATGTACGGTTGAAGTTTAAAAAAAGTAGCTTGAAAAGTTTGATTGCATACATCATCGTGGCGTGTTATCGTGCAAAAGTTGGATCAAAATGTAAAATATAGAAAAGAATTACTAAATCGTAAAATTTAGACAGAATTGCAAATTTCAGCGTGCTAACTTGTAAAGTTTAGAGAAAAACATTAAACGAAAAATTTGTAAAAGATGTAGGGTTAAAGGTAAAAAAAAGTTAGAAAGAATAAAAGTGTTCACAAACACAATGTACAACCTTAATGTATAAAGAAGTTGATAATTAATATAGAGAAGGTACTATTTGAGTCTTTGTAGTTTGAGGTAGAATAAAGGTTGAGTCCCTACTAGCTGAATTCCAACATGAGTCACCAACGTTCATTTAACTTGCCAATCGAGTCCCCCCCCCCCCCCCCTCTATTCCTCATTTTTGCTTACCTCCATTTTTTGATGAGTTCACTTGCAACTTTGATGATAGTTTTATTTCTTGCCAATGATAGGTGTTGTGTGTTGAGTTTATTTTTTTCATTTATTTACGGCCTTTAGAGCACATGTTACTAGTGAATATGATGATGTTCTTAGAAGGTGTTAGGACAAAGAGGATTGGTGAAACCACTTTTGGAAACCTTAGTCTAATTCACTTCTGTCATTTTTGCTAAGTATAGAAGTACTGAAGAGAAGACAAGAAACTGCTGAAGAGAAGATATGAGAAGTGCTGAAGAAGAAACTTCATCAGAAGTTCTGAAGTCCAAACCAGACAAGTTCACTTCAGAAGTACTGAAGACAAACTACTCATCAGTAGTTTGTCATTCATCAGCACTTAGCATCAGATATTTTCCACCGCCTTTTGTATCAGTAGTTTATTGTTTATTATTACTTTTAGCTGTAATTGTTAGTTTCAATGTTGCAACTTGTGCAACTTGTTTCTGATGTTTCTGTACTTGCTTTATGGGCAAGATACATGTATGTAAACGTCTATAAATAGGAGGCTTCAACCTTCTATTTTAGACATTGATTTTAATAGAAAAATCCTTCAAACACTTTCACTGTTCCATTCCATTTCAGTATTTATTGTGAATCTGCCTAAGTATCTAATTCTCATTTACTGCTTAGATTCATACTAAATACTTGTCATTATTTAGTTTCAATCATCAAGGGGGAGTAATAACTCCTCTTAAGTATAAAAAGTGTTGCTTTAACTTATACATTCCGTTGTGCTAATAATCTGATATACAAGAGCTTGCTAAACACTTAAGTGTCAAAGATAGCAAGTTCTTACTTAAACAAAGAGCAAACTGATCCAACAATTGGTATCAGAGCATTGGTTTATCTGATCACATATCAATCTAACAAATTGAGAATCAGACACAAAGCTCTTATTGATACTCAATAAAAGATCAAAAGTTCACTTTTTATCAAACATCCATCACTTAAAAGAGTCATCTGACAATTCAATACTCTTTAAAATGGATCCACATAATACTGGTTCTGTTACTAAACCTGCCATGCTTGTAAGAAATGAATACAACATATGGCAAAAGAGAATGGCACATACCTTGTCACAGACCAACACAGGTTGTTGGAGATCTGTGATATATGGTCCTCACAAACCAGTAAACATAAATCTTGAAACTAAAGTTGAGGTTCCTAAAGAACCAAAAGACTATACAGATGATGATTTCCTAAAACTTGAGCTAGATGCAAAAGCATTCTCTATGTTGGTAATGGCTCTCCCAAATGAGATATACTCTGGCCTTTTACATTGTGAAAGTGCCAAAGAACTCTGGGATTGTCTTAAAGAACAGTTTGGAGGAACTGAAGAGGTGATTGCCAACACCAGAGAGATTTTAGCTCAACAATATGAGACATTTGCTCATATTAATGGGGAAACTTTAACTCAACAATTTGAAAGATTCTCCTCATTAATATCTGAGCTAAAGTTAAATGGTCAGACCTATACAACAGTATCTATGCTACATAGATTTTTAAGGTCTTTACCAGACAAATGGGAAACATACTCCATTGTTTTAAGATCCTCACCAGATTTTAGCTCCCTCACTCTTACAAAACTCCATGGGAGATTACTTACTTTTGAGAGAGAAATTGATCAAAAGAAGAAATTGCAATCATCTGGTAAAACTGCTGATGACTACCTACCAGGTAGTACAACACTTTTGGGACAAGACTCACCAACTTGTTCCTATGGATCTTATGACAACATTGACATAACAACTGGGATCTCATCTGAAAGATCTTTCCCAGGTTATGACAATGATGACCAAAGTCAAACTGCTGATAATCTATGTTTTATCATGGATGATTTGAAAAACTTTAGCAGTGATGACTTAGAAGAAATGGACATTTTACACCAACTGGCCATGCTAAGCATTAAAACTAATAAGTTTTATAAAAGGTCAGGAAGGAAATTTCCAGGATTGACCAGTAATACAAAAATTGGTTTTGACAAATCTAAACTGAGATGTCACAAGTGTCAGAAGTTGGGGCACTTTGCTAGAGAGTGTAGAAACTCTAGCTTTAACCAATCACAATCTGGAAATAACTATAACCCCAATTATAATAGGAATAATGGAACTCAAGGGAGTGCTCATTTTGTACAGGCACAAGCTCCTCAACAGCAATACATGCCACAAGTACAATATGTTCAAATGCCTGCTCAACAGATGCAGAGCCAACAATCAATCCCTCCCTTTCCAGCTGCTCAACAACCTCCACAGCCTCAACAACCCTCTCAACAAAGTCTTTTTACCTCAGGGTATGTTGACTGGAGCAGTCTTCCTTTTGACACCACAGAGTGCAATCCTGATGCAGACAACAAGATGTTTGACATCAACTGGGGAGAACCAGACAATGGCAGAAAGAACTTTGCCTTAATGGCATTTGAAGGCTGTACATCAAAATCTGCATTGTCACAGGTATCAAAAGAGTCTTTGACAAAACTTTGCTCAAATTCTTGCAAAGAATCTTTTGCTCTCATAAGAGAGACAAATGTGCACTTACAAGGAAAAGCCAATGATTTAGAAAGAAAATACACTCAGATGAAGTGTGATTTAGAGAGAAAACTTACTGCTAAAACAAAAGAAGCCTCTAAATTAACTAACTCAGCTATTGAAACCCAAGCACAAATTAAAATGATGATAGAAGATCTTGGAAATGTCAGAAAAGAGCTTGCTGACACCAAGATCAGTTGTGAAAAATGGGTGGATTCTTGTAAGGGGTACCAGCTATTGCTAAACAAACAGAGTGCTTCAAATGTTAAGTTTGGCATAGGGTACCATCATGTTGAAACACCAACAGATTTCTCTCCCAAAACTACTGAAGATGGGAGAAAAATTGTTTCAAATGAAACTTCTAAAGGGAAAGACTGCACATCTTTCCATGAAAACTTTCTAAACAGAAATCCTGGTATTTTCAAAGAAAGTACTTCAGAAGTATTAACAAAATCTGACAACAAGCCATCAGTAGTTTCATCTACATCAGGTGTTGAGACCCTGAAAACTACTGATGAGCAAAATCTTTACACTAATGTCAGAAATTTGCCTTTAGATCAAAAACAAAAGGCAAAAGAGTGTGAAATTTGTGGTCTGTTCAACCACAAAACAGAGTTTTGTAGATACAGAAAAGGAATTCAGTTCAATCATAAAATTAAACAACAGGTTGTGGGAAATCAAATCAGAAATGATTATGAAAGAACCTTTAATCCCAAGAAACAACAACCTGAAAACACCTTTTCTCAGAAAAAGATAAAATCTCAACTAAAATCTTTTTCTCAAAATTCTTTGTCAGTAGTTAGACCTAAATCATCAGCAGTTTCACAAACTGCTGAGATTCAAAAACTAGTGAACTTGGTACAACTACTGATGACCAAGGTTGATGGTGGTCCTGAAAAGGATACCACCATGGTTCTTAATGAAAAATCCATTGCCAAAAAGACATGGATTTCTCAACCTGGTCAAGAACAAACTGTAACTGTTCTCAAGAGCAAACCCAAAGCCAAACAGGCTTGGGTTCCTAAATCTAACTAATTTGCTATTGTGTGCAGCGAGTTTCCAGGGGCTTAAACAGCATATGGTATGTTGATAGTGGAGGCTCTATGCACATGACTGGATGCAGATACCTGATAAACAATTTTATCAGCCAAAGAGAAGGATCTGTATCCTTTGGGAACAATGCTAAGGGATATGTGCTAGGACATGGCAATGTCTCCTCTGGCAAAATACAGTTTGACAAGGTCAAACTGGTGGAAAACCTTGAATACAACTTGCTGAGTGTGTCACAAATGTGTGATAAAGGATATTCTTCCTTTTTCACAAAGACAGCATGCAAGATCATCTCACCAGAAGGCCAGAAGTTGATAGAGAAGATCATTGAAGATCATACTTTGTTGATTGCCAAAAGATGTGGCAATGTCTATGCAGTGGACATTGAGAAAGACAAAGTATTGAACAACACTGCCTGTTTCTTCTCAAGGGCATCAACTTCAGAAACTGATCTATGGCACAGGAGACTTGGCCATGTGAACTTTAAAACCATAAATAAAGTCACAAAAATGGGCTTGGTCAGAGGTCTACCTTTGAAAGTATACCAGTGTCAAGAACACTGTGTATCCTGTTTAAAGGGAAAACAGCATAAGTCCTCCTATAAGTCTATTGAAGAATCAAAAACAACTGCATGTCTTCAACTACTCCATATGGACTTATTTGGACCTGTCAAGACTATGAGCCTTGGTAAGAAGAAGTACCGCTTAGTCATCATTGATGACTACTCAAGATTCACATGGGTATTCTTCTTATTCTCCAAGGATGAGGCTGCTGAAATCATCAAGTTCTTCATTCTACAAGTAGAGAAACAATATTCTCTACCTGTCAAAACCATTAGAAGTGATAATGGGACAGAGTTCAGGAACAAAACTCTGGATGAATTCTGTTTGTCTAAAGGGATTATTAGACAATACAGTGTTCCCAGAACTCCTAAACAAAATGGTGTAGTAGAAAGGAAGAACAGAACCTTAATAGAGGGAGCAAGAACAATGTTAGCTGATTCTGGACTGCCCTTGTACTTTTGGGCAGAAGCAGTTAACACATCATGTTATGTTCAGAATAGAGTTCTTGTGGTCAAGAGACATTCCAAGACTGCCTATGAAGTTCTTCATGGCATGAAGCCCCTTATCTCCTTTTTCAGGGCTTTTGGGTGTCAATGTTTCATCTTGAACATCAAGGAATCTATTTCAAAGTTTGCTGCCAAAGTTGACTCAGGTTACGTTCTTGGTTACTCTTCAACTAGAAAAGCCTACAAGGTTTTTAATTCTCACACCAAGATAGTAGAAGAAACATTGAATGTCAAGTTCAATGAGTCAAAACACACTCTTATTCCAGCACATCCTGCTGAACTTTTTGACCTTGACAACTTCCATTTTGGACCTGAGAAGGCTGTTACTTCATCAAAACCTATTTATTCTGGTGACAAAAGGTTTGATGATGAGGATCCCACACCATGGACTCCTCAAACAGTTATCAAGTCAACTTCAAAATCATCAGAAGTTCCCCAAACTTCTGATCAAACAAGTACTGAGGAACAAACTCAAACTTCTGGTTCAGTAGATCCAACTACTGAAGATCAAGGAACATCTGAACCAGATATTATAGACCTCAGTAGTTTGTTTGAAGAACATGAGCCACCTACACCTGTCAGTGGTTTACAACAACTGATTGAACACAGAGATCATCCACTTGATCAAATCATGGGTGATATAGCTTCAGGTGTTCTTACCAGAAACCAGCTCTCCAACTTTTGCCTATTTTCAGCCTTTATCTCATAGTTGGAACCAAAGAAGTACCAGGAAGCCCTCAAAGACAATAATTGGGTGCAAGTTATGCAAGATGAACTGCTTCAGTTCAACAAGCAACAGGTCTGGGAAATCTGTCCCTTACCTCCAAACAAGCAACCAATTGGCACAAGATGGGTTTTCAGGAACAAGCAAAATGAAGCTGGTATGATAATCAAGAACAAGGCAAGACTGGTAGTTCAAGGGTACTCTCAAGAAGATGGAATTGACTATGATGAAACCTTTGCTCCAGTTGCAAGGCTTGAGGCCATCAGGTTATTTCTGGCCTATGCCATTTCCAACAAAATTAAAGTTTATCAAATGGATGTAAAAAGTGCATTTTTGTATGGAAAGATAAAAGAGGAGGTGTATGTCTGTCAGCCACCTGGGTTTGAGGATCCTTCTCATTCTGAGTGGGTGTACAGACTGGACAAAGCTCTTTATGGGCTCAAACAGGCTCCAAGGGCCTGGTATGATACACTCTCTACCTTTTTACTCAAAAATAACTTTACAAGAGGTGCCATTGATAAAACTCTTTTCATTAAACATGTTGGAAATCATGTCCTACTTGTTCAAATTTATGTTGATGATATCATTTTTGGTTCAACAAACACAAAACTGTGTGATGATTTTAAGAAACTCATGCAATCAAAATTTGAGATGAGTACCATGGGAGAACTGCAGTACTTTCTGGGACTGCAGATCAAGCAACAAACAAATGGAACTTTTATACATCAATCAAAATATGTTAAAGAATTATTAAACAAATTTTCTTTAAAAGACTGTAAATCATGTTCCACTCCCATGACACCAATCACACAAGTTGAGCCTGATGATCAAGGAAAACAGGTTGATTAAACCATGTACAGATGCATGATAGGTTCCCTTTTATATCTAACTACTTCTAGACCAGATATTATGTTTTCAACATGTGTCTGTGCTAGATATCAATCAGCACCAAGGGAATCACACCTTATAGCAGTCAAAAGACTTTTCAGATATCTGAAAGGAACTCCAACACTTGGAATTTGGTATCCTGCTTCAAGCAATACCAAGTTATCAGCATTTTCAGATAGTGACTATGCAGGGTGTAAGATGACAAGAAAGTCAACATCTGGTGGTTGTCAATTCTTGGGTAACTGTCTAGTGTCATGGCAATCAAAGAAGCAAACATCTGTTGCAACTTCAACTGCTGAAGCTGAATACATTGCAGCTGCAAGTTGTACATCACAGATACAATGGCTCCAATATCAACTTCTTGATTATGGAATCAAAGAAACCAAGACACCTTTGTTAGTAGACAGCAAATCTGCCATTAGCATCATTCAAAATCCGGTACAGTTCTCAAAAACCAAACATATTGAGATCAGGTACCATTTCATAAGAGATTGCTATGAAAAAGGCAAGATTGAGGTGAAGCATGTAGCAACAGCTAATCAAATAGCTGACATCTTCACAAAACCCCTTGACACATCAACATTTCAGAAGTTAGTATCCATGCTTGGGATGCTAAATTTGTAAGTGTTTATTTTATTATTCTGCAATTTTTCATTTTTCACTTACAAAAAGACAAAAAGTCTGAAACAAAACTTCTGAAAAGAGAGAAACTACTGATGAACAAAACATCAGTATGGGGATAATTTCTGAAAAGTGTATAACTTCTGATAAAATAACCTTCAGAAGTTATGAATAAAAGTATTTATAAAACATTTCTCATCAGCTGTTAAAACTACTGAAGAGAAAATGGGAACTACTGATGAAGATAATCCTTCATCAGCAGTTTAGTCAAAAAGGGCAAATCTGACTTTTCCCATCATCAGAGGTTTTGACCTAGTCGGTTTAAAACTTCCGATAAAGAGATTTTTAACCAAGGCGGTTTAAAAACTTCTAATAAAGAAGATTCAAGCGGTTAAAAACTTCTGATAAATATCTTTTTTCAACACTTATCCTTTCAAACTCAAAAATATCCCTCTTTCTCTCTCAAAAACTCTCTCAATAACCTAAACCTGCAAATCAACTGTTCGATCAAAACACAACCACATGGCTCTCGTTCTAAAACAGGGACACAATCAAAGAGCCTTTCTTGAAAAACAAGAAGGCTGGTCCCAATACGATGAGATCATTGATCTTGTCGTAAAATCCCAATATTTTACTGCTCTCACAATAAACCCACCAATTCATATTGAAACTCTAAATGAGTTCTGGGCAAATGCTGAGACGGTGACGGCTGATGATGAAGTTATTTCCCTCAACTCAAGAATAAAAGGGAAACCACTGACCATCACACCGGCCACACTAGCAACAAGACTGGGCCTGGATGATGTAGCTGCCCCTGATCAAGTTGCTAATTCTGATATTCACTTAACCATGACAGAGTGTGGTTATCAAGGTACTCTCTCCCATGCTACTATCTTCAAAAAATATTTTGAACCAAAATACAAGCTTTTGTTTCATTATATTATTATGTGTTTGAGTCCAAAAACAGGGTCTTATGACCAGATGCCCTCCACTTTTCAACCAATATTTCATTCCATAGTGAATGAAACCAAATTCAGGGCATCAAAATTATTTTTCAATGAGTTGGTGTTACATCATAATAATACCAAGAAAAAGTTTTTGTTATACCCAAGGTTCATTATGCAATGCATAATAGGGGAACTGGGTAATGAGGTGCTTGTGGGAAAAGTTTCAACTTTAAATCCATTAACCTCACAAGCATACTCTAGGCATAACAAACCGGCTACCTGGCCAGAAGATGATCAGGGAGAACAACAACAAGTCCCCCTGAAGCCCACATCTTCCAAACTCACACCACCAAAAGCCAAAAAGCCCAAGCCAACAAAAACAAAAACCCACCAACCCAAAAGAAAGGCTGTTCAGGAGGTTGAGATGCCTGAACATGCTCATGAGCAGTCTGCTCTTCAAATAGGTGAGACTGAAACACCCTCTCAGTCTCATCCATCTCAAACCCCACCAAGAGCACCCATAACAATCTTATTCAAAAGAAAAAGACTTAAAAAAACTATTGCAACTCACACTTCTTTTGAAACTGCTGACCAACCTATTTCACCTATTGCCCAAACTACTGAACCAACCCCTCAAATTTCTGAACCAGAGGCAATAGAGATTGCCAAACTTCTCTCTGGGCTAAAAGAGAAAGTCCCATCTGATAATGTCAGTCCCCTACAACCACAACAAACAGGGGACATAACCACAGCATCAGACATGGATGTGGACATCACTAGCCCTAACCCAAGAGATGAGGGTGGACCAGAGTCTTTAAGCCCAATCTTAGAGACTCTTGGGGCATCTGAGGCTGCTACTACTCAGTTACCACCCAGTGGTGGATCTGAGGACAGAAGTAAAACAGCTAAGACCTCAGATGTGGCAACTACTGATGAAGGCTTAATGCCTGAAGTAGGAAATCCTCAGAACCAAGAACAAGAGGTTCATGAGAGAACTGAGTTGGGCTCAGCTCATGATTTAACTGAGACAGTCCTCAATGAGGACAACATCAGGGATTCAGATGATTCCATTAATTTGGATGATGTTTCAAAAACCAAAACTACTGAATTGACGGCACTTTATGAAGGTCCTGTTTCAGGGGTATCCAAGCTCAAGAAGCTAGTCACCCCTGCACAGGTTAAAGTCCACTCAATCCCTAAAACCCCTAGAGTGGCATCCTCTGTACAACATGAGGATCTCCCAAAAACACACCCTTCACATCAAATGCCTACCCAATTCCCTGGGCAAACAAGCATAGACATGAACCAGCTATGCAGCCCAGAGGGTCCCCTGTACCACATGATGAACACTCTCATCAAGAATCACTTCCAAACATACACAGCTAACTTGGAGCTGTCAATCAAAAACCAATTTGGAGTGATCAAGACAAAGATGAATGATCTGTCCAACACGATTGAATTCAACAGCAAACAGATTGCTCATCTTCAAGGTCAATTCTCCCAACCCTCAACCTCTAAACTTAAACATGATGAATCCAAAAAGGGGGAGAAAATTAGGGAACCTAAGGAGTCATTCGAAGCCAGGATAAGGGCAAGAGTGGCCATCCTTGAAAGAGATCAGAAGAATCAAGCCAGAAAAGAAAAACTGGTCAAACAGTTTGGTGTCTCAGTAGAAGAAATTGAAGTCACAAAAAAAGAAGATGAGACCCAAACCTCTGAAGAATCCCTAAGGCATAATAAAGAAACCTCTGATGGTCAAAGTACTGATGACTCAGAAGATACTGAAGACAATCCTTCAGTAGTTGACAAACCATCAGCAGTTGTCAACCCAGCAGAGGTTAACACTTCCAAACCTCAACAAACTGAACCTTCCAGATCCACTGAACAAAACAAACCAACTTCTGCTCCTCCAAGGCCTACAACAACCACTACCATGACTGTCCTAACCCCTGCTCCAATCTCTCAATCAACTGAACTTCTTGAGCAGAGGTTAAAAGCAGTTCATCAAAAAGCCAAGGAAGACCAGATTTGGAAAAGTTTGGAACAAAGGGATGACTTGGAGTTTGAAGAGAATCTCCAGGCTTATCAAGCTGAACTGGAGAGACAGGCTGAAATTGATTATGTTGCTGAAGAAGACAAAAGACAACAACTGATGTCTTACATCACAAAGAACAGCAAGACTAAAGCCTACACACTCAAGGGACTCTCTATGCAAGAGCTGACAAGAAGGGCACAACTGATTGCAGACAAACTGGCCACAAGTAAAGAAGGAAAGGCCAAGAGAGCCCAAATGATAAATGAATTAGTAGCAGATGGCTATGGTTCAAAAGCCTCAGTATCCAGATGGAAAGAAGAAAGACTAATGGATACTTATCGAAAATACAAGGCTGCAAATCCAGAGAAGTTTCAAACTGCTGATCCTTCAAGATCAGTAGTTAGAACTTCTGGTATATCAACAAGAAGGCCTGCTACTCAAAGAAAGAAAGCAGAGGACAATGTCAAAATTGATTTCAAAATGGTACTACTTGAAGGAAGTTCAGTAGTTCATTCAGATTTTGACATTGAGGAGAAACCTCTGTTAACACAATTCAGGGATCCTTCCACTTTTGCCTACCAAATCCAAAAGACTATCAAAGAAAAGATGCATACCAAGGTAGTGACTGAACACCATCTCCCAACTATTCAGATGCCTGATATGCAACAACAATAACAACAAGAAGGAAGAGACTCCCACCTGAGGCTTACTGAAGAAAGCATCCAACACTCAGGTTCATCAAACCAAGGGACAAGTCTGGTTCCCTATACCTCTGACTTTGACAAGTCAAAGGTGCCTATCATCAGATGGTCACTTACTGCTAACAACACAGTATTATTGACCAGAAGAGACCTTTCAAGCAGGGCTTACAAGAAGATCAGTGATCTAAAGAAACTGTCAACACAAGACCTGCTCACAATTCAACATCTGGAACCACAGAGAGGATCTCTATCTGATGGATAGTTAAACCAGCTCAAGAACACCATGTTCAAAGAAATATGGAAGATTGTTCAAGACAGAAGAAAATCATAAGGAATTAGTAAGGTTTTGGGTTCATCAATCCAGGGGGAGATTGTTAGGACAAAGAGGATTGGTGAAACCACTTTTGGAAACCTTAGTCTAATTCACTTCTGTCATTTTTGCTAAGTATAGAAGTACTGAAGAGAAGACAAGAAACTGCTGAAGAGAAGATATGAGAAGTGCTGAAGAAGAAACTTCATCAGAAGTTCTGAAGTCCAAACCAGACAAGTTCACTTCAGAAGTACTGAAGACAAACTACTCATCAGTAGTTTGTCATTCATCAGCACTTAGCATCAGATATTTTCCACCGCCTTTTGTATCAGTAGTTTATTGTTTATTATTACTTTTAGCTGTAATTGTTAGTTTCAATGTTGCAACTTGTGCAACTTGTTTCTGATGTTTCTGTACTTGCTTTATGGGCAAGATACATGTATGTAAACGTCTATAAATAGGAGGCTTCAACCTTCTATTTTAGACATTGATTTTAATAGAAAAATCCTTCAAACACTTTCACTGTTCCATTCCATTTCAGTATTTATTGTGAATCTGCCTAAGTATCTAATTCTCATTTACTGCTTAGATTCATACTAAATACTTGTCATTATTTAGTTTCAATCATCAAGGGGGAGTAATAACTCCTCTTAAGTATAAAAAGTGTTGCTTTAACTTATACATTCCGTTGTGCTAATAATCTGATATACAAGAGCTTGCTAAACACTTAAGTGTCAAAGATAGCAAGTTCTTACTTAAACAAAGAGCAAACTGATCCAACAGAAGGTCTAAATAAGAAGTGCTTGAATGAATTAATTGTAAATGTCTCCAAGTTATTAAAGCAGATATGTCATATTGTCATCCACACATAAAATTAAACACAATAATAACAATCAAGTAAATGTTAACCATAAGAAACTAAAGAAATCTAGTATTTTATATCATCTTTCTCTAAGACTTTATTAGTTTTTAATAATAATACATATACACATAGTATGTGTAAACAAATATGAGACATGCTAAATGTTCTACTCAATAAGTTTCAGCATGGTTCACGACCATTGGACTTAAATTGGTCCTCTTTCTAGGCAACACTAGCTTTCTGAACTTCCTCGTAGCGATTGCGATTAGCCGAAGGGTGTGTCCGACAACCAGAAGAGTCATTAGCGCTATCCATACCACCACAATGCCTCCTGCAACTTCCTTGAATGTCTTTGACTGAGGTGATGGTTTTGTAACCAATATAGAAACCAAATAAGTGATGGACATAGAAGTTGTAGCTATCCACATAATAACCATTAGAACCCATAAGAAAACCTTGTGCTTTAAAAAGGGTAGTCCACTAATAAGCAACAAGATAATGCTAAGAGTTGAAACAAAGCCCACAGTGTTGCAAACTAGAAATATGTGGTACAAAATTGGATGTTTTGATGGCATGATAGCAAATCCAGCCTGATGGAGGGGATCGTTATTGGGCGAGTCGTCTTGCCAAACGCCACCTGGAGGATTAGTACCTGCTTGAAAGGCCATTGTCGCAATCAATGATGCGACAACCATCAAAGAACTTCGCTTCTGGTTAAGCCAGTCATCGTTTACTGTTAATTCTTGTCTTAAGTATTGGGGAGATGGCGGTTTTGTATTATACGCTAATCTGTCTAAACCTGTGTTGGTTTTTGAAGTTCTTGGGACTTGCCTAAGAGAACCTCGTGTATTTGTCTCGACTGCTCCTGCTCGTGTTAACAACTGCTTGATTTGTTGATAGAACAAGTCTCTGTGAACTTGGGCCAATATATCCATTGGAGTTTCGCCAATTGTGTTCGGTGCATTCACTTCTATTGTTGTGTTGAGTAGCAAGAAGTTTACAGTCTAACAAATGTTTAAAATAGAATGAATCAGTTATAACAATTGGATGAATCTTGCTAACACAAATACAAAACACTTTTAACTTTTTCACAAAAATTAAAAAGGGTTGTGCTAAACGTACCCTCACCCCTGACTCAACGTACCTCCCAAGTAGGAAGGCCTTTAATATTTGAGCCTGCCCTTAAACGACGGGCATTATAAAATTTGAACATGTCCTTAAAAGTTAAAATGGCTCTCTTTTTAAGTGTTAAGGGGGGGGGGGATAGTGATGTAACAAGTTTCTGGTAAAAAGTGTACGCTTAGCACAACCCTTAAAAATATGCACACCTGAACTTGTTTGTCAGCAACAGCTAGGTGTAGTATAGTATTGCCATCAACATCTTTAGCATTTATAAACTCATGATCATTCATAGTCTCTACCAACAACTTCAAAACCTCCAGTTGGTAATATTTCACACACAAGTGCAAGATAGTGTCTTGTTGCACCACGGCTCTAGCTGCCTGAGGTTGAGCTTGCACAAGCTCTTTCACAACTTCATGGTGTCCTTTAACGGCTGCAAGATGAACAGGGTGTCCCCCTTCACGATCACGCGCTAGGCATGCCTCAGGGTTAGCCGATAGCAGCAGTTTAACTATTTCCACATGGCCTTTAGCGGATGCTATATGAAGAGGCACACGCTTTTGTGAATCACATTCCATAGCAAGATGGGGCTTTCGGGTTATAACCTCGTTCACAAAATCTACATGTCCGAGCATGGATGCAATGTGTAGAGGCGTGTCGCCATGGCGGTCTACGGTTATTCTATCAAGAATAGGTGGATCTTCTTGAAGCAACATTAGCAAGATGTTAATGTTTCCTTCTAGTGATGCTTCATAAAGAAGTTTCTCCATTCTCTCCATGTCTCTCAAATGTACATAACACAAAATAGATAATATATAGAAGGATTGTTTGGCATAATCAAATCATGCTTATATATAGTTAAAACTTTTCTCATGTTAACTAGTGGGGAAGGTGTTATTAATATTACATTTGACTACAAATTCTTTATGTTTATATGAGTTTACCTAGAAATTTCTGAGCTTCTCAACTCTAATAGTTTGAGTTTTAAATGTATTTGTGACATGACATGTGTTGTGTGTACAACTTTTCAAAGTTTCTTTATCATCTCTACATCATCGGTTATATGTTTCAATATTTTTATTGATAAACATTGGTTGCATGTTTAAATATATTTATTGGTATTTGGTAATAATATGTCAATATGTTTAAGAATTAAGATTAATGTTATTCTTCACAATAGTATATGGAAATACATATAAAAAAATCACACGTAACTTCCCATAAATAACTAAACTCAAATATTTTTATGTTTTTTAATACATTAAACAATTACAAACAAACACAAATGAATAAATAAGTAGTTGCTCAAGAGTTTGTAGACTATTATATATTTAGACTAGCTAGACAAAGGGATTAAGGGAATCATAGCATAAAGAACCTAAACTTCAAATGGGTATAACATGGACTACGTGCGGAGTTATGAGGCCCGTTACCAGAAGACATAAATGTTTCAACGAGCTAAACCAACTCACAAACTTCAAATGGGCTACTGGCAAAATTCATCACATCGGGATATATTCGCCAACTTAACCGGGGAAAACCCACACCTAAGGCCGAAGCCCAAGAGCACTCGCCCGAAGGCATGACAATGTGGTGAAGTAACCCCGTTCAACTCAAGGATTGAACTAGCGATCATCGCCTAGTCTACCATCATCACCAGGTGCCGTTGAAAATAATGGGGAGGAGCAGGATTCGCCTAAAATTATTGATTAGAAAATTGAGTAAATATTAAATGGTATTTAGTTATTTACACATGGCGCGATGATGATGATGATTTTTTAGACTTAAAACAAAGGAAATTTGGGTTGTAATAATCCCACCTTTGTGTTGTTGGCCAATAATAATCCCATCTAAGTTTATTCTTCCCACCAGTCCCACCTTTTAATTTATTTTTTCTCATTGCACCCGCCGTTAACTCACACTAACGCCGTTAGCTGAAACTCACAATTTTAGGCTATTGTTCACCCGATTTGAAATAGGGAATCGAGATGATGATATTGGTATGTTCAATTGCCGAATGAGCATGGTTTGATGGTTTAATTGTCGGTTCCGGTCATCCCCTCCGACAAGAACATCAACCTGAAGAGAAATAAATTTCCGTCCAAAATGGTTCCGTCGAAAATGGATTTCAGCCGGTGGTAAATTTCAAGTGATACTCATGTGTTTAGTAGCGGGGTGGCCAAACCCTTTAAGAGAAATAAAGACTCATTTAGATGGTTGATTGATCTTTAATAATTGAAGTATGGAGGGCTTGAAGTGTGTGGAATGTTATTAGTATAGATTATGTTGCTGGCAATTTAGACACGAACATGATAACCTGACACGAATTTAACAGGTTTCGTATTTGGCCTTAACAGGTTTCGTGTATATAACAGGTCGACATGTTAAGATCTGTTTATTTTCATGTCGTGTTTGTGTTTACCTGTTTCGTGTTCGTGTCTATCGTGTATGTGTCTTAACAGGTCCTATCGTGTTTCTTATCATGTCTTGTCGTGTCTTATCGTTGTCTTGTCGTGTCTTATCGTTGTCTTGTCGTGTTAACTTATTTTACTAGGTGTTTCTTATCGTGTTAACCTGTTATACACATGTTCATGTTCGTGTTCGTGTTTGAAAAAAATGACACAATTAGATTTCGTGTCGTGTCGTGTCGTGTTCATGTCTTAACAGGTTCGTGTAACCTGTTATGCCAGCCCTAAGATTATGTTTTCATATGTTTGATAGGAGAATTAGCCTAGTAATTAATTTACACAGAGAACTATAACCTACCAAACCAACTCTTAAGTATATGCAATACAATAAATGAAAATTAACTCTACAGTAAATGTGCTCAATGTATCAACATATCACCTACACATGTGAGGTTACAATGGCTTACTTATGTCTTACAAGTTAACTTTAAGTATGGTGCATATTAATTGGACCCAAAATGGCCTTCTTCCTAGAGTCAGGCAACTTATGGAAAAATTCCATCAGCCGAACGGCGTGTCCACCAACGAGTAAAGTCATCAATCCGATCCAAACCAACACGATACCATTTACAACATTCTTAAACGTCTGCCCCTCGGGTTTTGGTGTCAAAACCCATATGGCAACCAAATAACTTATTGACATAGAGGCGGTCGCAACCCACATAATAACCATTAGTATCCATAAGAAAACTTTATGCCTTAGAAAAGGCAGTCCACTAATAAGCAACAAGATGATGCTAAGTGTTGAAACAAAGCCCACTGTGTTGCATACTAGAAACGTATGGTATAATCTCGGATGGTTGTATACCATCACAGCAGATCCAGCCTGCGCGATTGAGTTGTCTTGCCAAACGCCACTTGGAGGATTAGTGCCTGCTTGGAAGGCCATGGTTGCTATGAGTGATGCCACAACCATCAATGTGTTTCTCTTCTTGTCTAACCAATCATCATTGTTCTTCGAGTCTTTTTTTGACTGCGGTTTCTTATTATACTTCATGTTGTCAACACCTATTTTGCTTCTTGGATTTTGAGGAATGTGTCCATTGAAAAATTCTTTTTGCGCTTCAGTCTCTCCTGCGCGTATTAGACACCGTTTGATCTGTTGATCTTTCATGTCTCTAGGACCTTGAGCCAATACGTCCATCGCTGTTTCGCTGTTAGTGTTTAGTGCATTCACTTCTATTGTTGTGTTCAATAGCAAGAAGTTTACTGTCTAACAAATGTTCAAGATATGTTCAGTTAGTCTATTTTTTTTTTTCTAAATGATTATTAAACATATTAAAAATGTTATGAGTAATGGAAATAAATAATCCCAACTATTGACTGTTGGACAATAACAGTCCCAACTACGAAAATAACCACTAGCGGTCCCAACTTTCGACATATTGGCCACCAAGGGTCCCAGTTAGTCTGATCACTAACGCCGTTAGTTGCATGCTGATATGGCGTTACATCAGCAACCCACGTCATCAGACGTGTGTTAAGTTATGACACGTAGGACGCCACAACAGCAACCCACTAACGGCGTTAGTGATCAAACTAACTGGGACCATTGATGCCCAATATGTCGAAAGTTGGGACCGCTAGTGATTATTTTCGTAGTTGGGACTGTTATTGTCCAATAGTCAATAGTTGGGATTATTTATTTCTAATACTCCAAAATGATATTATGCATACCTCAATTTGTTTGTCAGCAACAGCTAGATGTAGGATAGTATTACCATCAGCATCTTTAGTGTTTATAAACTCATGATCACCAACAGTTTCTGTTAACAACTTCAAAACCTCTAGTTGGTTATGTTTCACACACAAGTGCAAGATGGTCTCCTGCTGCACCATGGCTCTAGCTGCATGAGGTAGAGCCTGCACCAGCACTTTCACAGCTTCACAGTGTCCTTTAACAGCCGCAAGATGAAGCGCGTTCCTCCCATCGCGATCACAAGCAGTACAACTCTCAGTGTTAGCCGATAACAGCGCTTTAACTATATCCACATGGCCTTTAGCAGACGCTATATGAAGCGGCAAGCGCCTTTGTGAATCGCATTCCATACAAAGTTTCGGCTTCCGGGTTATGATCTCATTGACAAAGTCAATGTGTCCAAGCATAGATGCAATATGTAGAGGCATGTCATCATGCTGGTTAAGTGTAGCTTTATCAAGAATCAGTGGATCTTTTTGAAGCAGCATTTGCAAAACTGTTGGATTTCCTTCAACTGATGCTTCATAAAGAAGTTTCTCCATCCTTTCCATGTTTTACAAATGCAGAAAACAAAAACTTGTTTTTATATATATATATATTTGAAGATTTGTTATATATATAGTATATGTCTAACTCTTGAAAAATTTCATTGTCTAGTTTTATATTTTTCTAGAGTCAATTTATGTAGGTTGGAGATTTGTTCCAACTGAAGCTTCTTTGAACAAGTCTTACCAACTACTCATGCAGTTTATTAAAAACTTTGATGACTAAAGTTAATCTAGAAATTTGACTGTTTATTTTTTTTTCTGACAATTTAATTTTATTCAATATCATGTATGTTAATAACTAAAGTTTATGAATAGGAAATTGGATTTAAATCAATGTTTTTAGAACCGGACCAAATGTCGAACCGGAGCCCTCGCCGGTCCACCAGTCCGACCAGCCCAAAAACAAATCAAAACCCAAAAAATAAAAAACCGGTCCGACCCCTCGTTTCCCGGTTCGACCGGCCGGTTTTCCGGTCCGACTGGCCGGGTCGCCGGGCAAAGCGGTTCAATGGCACTAGCGGTCCAACATAGCGAACCGGACCGGCCGGGGACGGTCCGTTTTCCAGTCCGACCGGCCAGGTGGGTCAAAGCGGTTCAATGGCACTAGAGGTCCAACTATCACTTTGACTACCAATACTCCCAACTTTACACTTCTTTTCATGTGTCACTCTCAAACTAACCAAACACTAACTCAGTTAGTCTTTTAGTGACGTGGTATTTTTCCTATGTGGCATGCTGACATGGCATTTTGTTTTACATGGCACGCTGGCATGACATTTTGTCTTACGTAGCACACTGACATGGCATGCTGACGTGGCAATTTCCCTACGTGGTATGCTAACATCAATTTGCCACGTAGGAAAAAAATGCCATGTCATAAAAAAAAAATTAACGGAGTTAGTATTTGGTTAGTTTGAGGGTGACATAACAAACAAAGTGTAAAGTTGAGAGTTTTGATAGTCAAAGTGATAGTTGAGAGTGATATCGATCAATAAGCAATACTTTATAGTATTTAAATCGAATTTTCCCTTTATGAATTGAAATTAATGAATAAATAGTTTATTCACTATGCTTTAAATGTATATATATTCCGTCTATAACTAAAATACTATATATATGTGTGTTCTTTTTTCTATTTTTTAGTAAATGATAATAGAACTTAATATTTGTTAATGACAAGGTATTATACTTCTAGTTATAAATTAATTTAACTGCTTATTGTGACCATTTAACAAATTATAATAATTAGTCAATATGTAATGAAGTTGTTTTATATTTAACTTAGATTTAAAAAATACATTTTAGACTTTTATGTTCACCGGTGCTCATTTATTGACAGGAAGTTTGACTTTTTCTATATAATAATAAAAAAAAACTCTACTATTAATTAGAGAAGCCATTGCACTAGAAGAGGAGAATAATCCATAATGTTAATAGGTTTGAAGAGTCTAATATCAGTATTAACGATTAATTAACATAGCAAAAAAGAATAATTTGAGTTCTACTATTTGGTAGAGGCACACGCCTTTTTAAAGGAAATGTCTCATGTTTAAACATGACAAGTGTGTATACTTTTAGATTATTAGTGTAAGACCATGTGTAGTGGGGCTTTATATTTATAAAGCCCCTGAATGTGATTGGTCCACGTGGCTGCTGAGTCAGCGTGGAGAGAGAAACTGAAAAAGGGGTGTAGTGGTGGGGCTTTATTTATAAAGCCCCTATTAATATTTTATTATATCTTTTAAATAAAAATAATAATAAAATAATAAGAGGAGAGAGAGGCTGCTGATGTGGCAACATCTGATTGGAGGGGGCAAAACAAACCTAGCGCTATATATATAAAGCCCCTAGCTGAATTTTGGTCATGGAGCCCCCCTGTAATGGTGTACAGGGGCGCTATTTTTTAAAATTTCTCAAAAAAACGCCCCACTACGGGTGGTCTAAAGTAGTAACTTTAGCCGTTCAAAAAAAAGAGTAAACTGCCATTTTCGTCCCTGAGGTTTGGCACTTTTTGCCAGTTTCATCCAAAAGATTTTTTTTTCTCAACTGGCTCCACTAGTTTTCAAATTCTTGCTGGTTTCGTCCAACTCGTTAACTCCATCCATTTTTTCTGTTAACTTTTTGTAAAAAGACTAAAATACCCTTATATTTTATATGTTTAATAAATAAAATCTTTATTTAACTCTCTTTCTCTCTTAACTTCTACCTCTCTCTGTCTCTTCTTCAACCCACCACATTCATCATCTTCTTCAAGTCTTCAACCCACCACCATCATCACACCACCATCACCTTCATCATCTTTTTCAACACACCATCACCATCAGCTTCAATAACAAACCTGACCCGGACCCTCTCTCTCTCTTTAAACCCTACCAGAAAACCCATCGGAAGAAGAGGAGCCGATGGCTCCTGCCACCGCCGAAGGCGGACCTCTCTCTCTCTTCGTCTTCCTCCTCCGTCTGTCTCTCTCTCTTCTGCGTCTCTTCTCTCTCTCTCTCTACGATTCTCTTTTCTTTCCTTCTCTTTATCTCTCTAGATCTGGTCCTTTTTCTCTATAATAAGGTTGGGTAAAGCGTATAAGATGGGTGGTGTTGGTGTTGTTTGGCCGTCGTGCCGCCGGAGCTCCGCCTTGGCTCCTCCGTGGACCACCGGAGACCACCGGTCTAATTCACTTGCTTGTAGTGGTTTAGGAGTGGGGGACCTCTCTCTCTCTTTATCAACACGAAGGCGGACCTCTCTCTCTTTATCAACACGAAGACGTTCCTGTTCTTTATTCCGGCAATTACGGACGTCGGAGATGAAAACCGACAAGCCTCTCATACCTGATAACGCCATCGTTTCTCACTCTAGATCCTATCGGAGAGGCGTTTCTCTCTCACTCTAGATCCTGTCCGTTCGTTTCTCGATCCTAATTGAAGATAAACAAGCTTCTGTAGCAACTGTAATCGGAGCAATAATATGAAGAAAAAGGTGGGATCTAGAGAGAGAAAGGGTTTAGAGAGAGAAAGTGAGGATGGACTGGAGGAGAGTTTTGGAACTGTAATCGGAGCAATAATATGAAGAAGACTTTTGTATTTTTTATTTATTTATTTATTATCATTATTATTATTATTATTATTATTATTATTATTATACAGATAATATTTGAATTGACAACTTTACCCCTCAGTTAACTGAGATTGACTAACGGAGTTAGGCTCTTGGACGAAACCAGCAAGAATTTGAAAACTAGTGGAGCCAGTTGAGAAAAAAAAATCTTTTGGATGAAACTGGCAAAAAGTGCCAAACCTCAAGGACGAAAATGGCAGTTTACTCCAAAAAAAATATAGTAAAAGAATATAAATTCCTACATAGTCCATCCAGTTGTCTGGTTTCCCACGGATATGCGGTTTATCTGTTTATGATTTTATGTTATTAAAAATCACCTATTGAGATACCCAACCCAAGTAAAACATAAAACACAATAATAAACAAAATTTTCCGGTTACAAGTGACACGGTGCTAGTCGAATGGAAAACGATTAAAACACAACAAATGAAAAGCTTGTCTATAAGCATCTGTCCTTACCTATATAACACAACATACAAGCTCTCAATTTCGCAAACAAACCGCAAAGTCATCAAACTACACAAAGAAACATAAAAATAAAGTAATCCCTTATCACTTATCATCTCTTTCTGTATACCAAATGAACTATATGGACCATCCTTATTCCACGATTGACGACATTCGCGAAAGGACTATTTGATTTTCTTCTCATTTGAACCTGCCCCATTGTTTAAAGAAATAGAACTAGAAATGTGTCCCCATTCACTTCCTTCTCGTTGCAGGATTTAAGAAGCTTGGAACCAGAAGCATAGAGATTTGTCAACAACGCGTATCTTTTATAAGTGGTCTGAATTATGGACCATGTCATCATCATCAACTTCCTCATCTTCATCCATCAAAACTATACAAAAAATGATCTTACAGGGACTATAATGAAAATGTTTGAAGGACTGTTATTGTCAATTAGATGAAAGACGAGGGTGACGGATGTCACAATTGTCGTATGGGAGATTACCGCTTTCAAAACCAGATGGTTCTTGTAAATGATCTAATACTCTTGCCTAGAATTGACGGTACTTCCATACCTCCAACATTGATTCTGTGCCTAGGCAATGGCGAGCTCTATAACTAAATAACTAAGCGACTAGTATCAAGAGTCGCATAAACAATGCCAGTTAACATATAATAAGATGGTCTTAGTTGTGCGAATGATTTAACCTGTTTTTTTTTTTTGTTCTACATATTATTCTATCAAGTTTATGTAACATATCACCAACTATATTTATGTATTTTGCAGTATGAATTGTTAAATCTTAATCTATGTGGAAAGTTAACTTAAAGAATACTTATCATGAAGTTAAAAAAATGCACTAAAAAATGCTTTCATTGAGAGTCGAACTCAAGACCTCCCGCTTACTAAACGGGTGCTCTAACCAACTGAGCTATGAAAGCAATTTGAATTAGAATCCCAAATCTTTTGTTATATGAAGTTATTATTCCGGTTCCCCACAATAAAATGGATAAGGCTGCACTGTTTCATCAGTATCAGTCTCTGTAGTCTTATTGCAGACAAGGTTCCAATGTCAAGGCACAAGTTCAAGCCGGATTCCGGGTTGTTACATTACACTCTCGGGTTTGTAAAAGGTCCGCGGCTTAATGTACCGAAAAGTTAACCATGAACTAGTGATTTGTTTAAAGGTCAAATCCAGTAAGTACATTTCCACCCACAGTTTCCTGTTATGCATCTTTTTTTGGTGTGTTGATACTTGATAAACCATAAATAACTCAATAGTCACTGCTGGATGTTCCCGATACGCATATGTTATTCTATCCAGAGCTTACAGAGGTCAAAAGAACAGCTTGGTGATGTGATAAGAATTGTTTGGAATGAGTTATGGAAGCAGGTTTGTTGTCTGCAGAGCAAATGAGTATTCAATCTAGAATGTACCAAAGCCGGGTGGCATCACGAACTTTAGTACCTCGTTACAGGTCGCCAAGTGGGATTCACGAGGGAGGATAGATCATAGATCCCTGCCTACATTGTGCAAACCCCTTTCTTTTAGTTCTTGTTCATCGCGTCACGAAAAGTGACACAGTGGAATATTTATCACATTTCATGATTACCCACGAAACGTTGTGAAGAAAGGTTTGATCTTGATCATGAAAGACTAGCTTTCGGTTATCAACATAAATTTGATGATTAGTTAAAAGATAATATACAGAGATGCAAAATGTAATGTCAAAGCAAGTAATAAGTGATTGAAGTGTATTTTATTCAATTTTATTTATACTAAAAATTCCACATCATCTCCAACACTAAAAGCTACTTAAAACAGCTTGGTGTAAGCAAGGTTTAAAAAGACTGAAACGGGCCTCGAGGCGTTGTCCGTTAGCCTCACGAGGCGTAAGCCTCGAGGCGGACCGAGGCGTAAGCCTCAAAACATTATTAAAAATACCAATATATATATATATATATATAATATATATATATATATACAATAAAAATACTATATAATATAAAACAAAACATCATGGATATTATAAAATCTAATTTAGTAATGAAACAAACATCATAAAATAGTTTTAATAGCATTTTAATCTTTAACTTAAGTTTGGAGATCAAATGTAAACTAGTGAACATTGAGGGGGTTAAATGTAAAAATACCAAAAGTTGATAAGATAGAGGGGCAGGTGTGTTTTGGTTGGAATTTGAAGTGGAAACTCGTTCCAAGTACAATTTTTGACCCGACTTGAACCAATTTTCACTACCTAGACCCAATTTTGACTTGGGTGGTGAGGCTTAAGCCTCACCGCCTCGGGAAGCCTCGGATAGGCCGAGGCTTAGGTTTCAATTGACCCCCATGAGGCTAAGCCTCTAAGGCGTTTTTTCATAGCCTCAGCCGAGGCGAGCCTCAGACAGCCTTTTTAAACCATGGGTGTAAGAGAATCCGAGATAATAATAATAATAATAATAATAATAATAATAATAATAATAATAATAATAATAATAATAATAATAATAATAATAATTAACAAAATAAATAAATAAATAAATAAATAAACAACAAAAAAATGCTTTCATTGAGAGTCGAACTCAAGACCTCCCGCTTACTAAACGGGTGCTCTAACCATCTGAGCTATGAAAGCACAATCTGACTTACATATCCTACATTCCTTTTTCACTTATAGAACTTACCATTCCCCACCACAAAAAGTGGATCAGGTTGCAATGGTGCACTGCATGTCACCCACAATAAGACGATTAAGTCTAGCCAAGACTTCAAACATCACATATCAATGTGAGCACCTTCAAACCATTAATGTTCATATACCAGAACTACTAAAACATCCATCAACAAAGGTTCACAAAAACAAATGTAGAAGTCTACTAGCCTAAGCTGTCAAAGGTTGACTGTCTAGGTTCAAAGTCCGAACCCAACCAGCTCATGTCCTCGCAGTGTCTAATATGAGGGACTGTGTCATCAGTATCAGTCCGGTTCTCAAAAAACGTTGGAGCAAGGAAGCAAGGTTCAATTGACAAGGCCCAAGTGCAAGCCAGAGTCCTTGGTTTTAAAAAAGTGCGCCTCAGGCGCAACAAGGCGCAGGCCTTGGGGCTTTTTCACTCAGCATCTAGAGGAAATACAAGAAGCGCAAAAAAGGTGCGCATTTTTTAGTTTTCCTGTAAAGTAAAAACCCCTTGCTTGTGTCGGGAAAGAGGGTATTTAGTTCTTGTTCAAACGACGGTAATAATCATCATATTTCATAATTACCTGAAGAAATCTTTGATCTTGATCACAGAAGAAAACTATACATTATGGTGGTGATGTGAAGAACTCAAAAACTGCTTCACATCTGATTTAAACTATTGAATCGAATCATCGATCCAATATAAGAGAATCAAGCCAAAAGTATAAGAGACAAACAGTCAACGAGCAGGACATGATTTTACACTCGTCCTAACACTATAAAGGGTCATTAATCATTATTCCTACTACATGTCTTATTAAGCGGTAAATAACTAACTATTTACGCTACTTTTCTTTTATCGACAACAACATCAGGGAGATACAACGATAATTAGACAAACGCATAATTAATCTGATTCCACCGTTAAATGACTTGTCAAAACCGTTAGATTCTTCCACATAGATTGCATCAGTGCCGTAGCTTAAAAAGGGCGGGGAGGGGCGGCCGCCCCCCCCCCGAATTTTCGCTCAGAAGGTCCGATTATATAGTATTCGTATAGAAATTTATTGGCATATACAGTTTCGACCCCCCGAAATTGGTTTTTGACCCCCGAAACTAGTGATTTCCGACCCCCCGATGACTTCCGACCCCTCGAAGTTCCGGGTCAAGCTTCGCCACTGGATTGCATCATGACTTTTCCTCAACATGTTTAAAATCAAATATCCACAACTCTTTTACAATATTCTAATCAATAAAAGTTACATGACCTTACGATACATCATCGCATCTCGATCCCAGCGGGTGGTCCACAGCAACTTCTCGACTCCCCAGGGGCGAGGATTTATTTTCTCTAGATTAGGGTTCTCTATTCAGAAGGGGGTGGCGGCGCAGCTTGTTGCCCGCCTACCTGCTATTCTTATGTAATTTGCCTTTTTTTTTTTGAAATGGAAATCTAATTTAAATGTGTGAAAAAAAAAAAAAAAAAAAAAAAAATTCATTCTTTACAAGATGTATAACACATTAGGTATGATCATTTCAGTATAAAGAGTATATAATGATACAGAATATGTGTATATATATACCTTAGGGAGGGGGAGATGAAGAAGCATAGTATCAGTAACATGACACATGCTGTTTGGTTTGAATAAAAGGATAGAAAATTAATGAATTATTAAACCCAAATCTGGTGTGTTGATCCCCAGAGGCAACGTCGTCTCCAATGTCCGAAAAGGTTGTGTGGATCAACGGAAATGTTGTGCAGATATGAGTGCATCGTTAGCTCCGATCAGAAATTAATGGTGTCTTGTATTTTAGGGTTTATTGTTTGGATTCACTTTGTCTATCAAGAGCTCATTTAAAAACTGAAACAGATAGCCCCTAGACTATCCGTTGTGGAAGCGTGAGCGGCATTACGTGAACGGAGTTTTTGCACCGGTGTTCACCTCTAGCCACAACAGCCCTATGCGAACCCCGGCGTGAGCGAGCACAAGCGACGGTGGTCGCGTGGGCTAACGGGAGAAACTGGCATTTGGTCGCACCGATGCTCACCTCCGGCCATAACGGGATCAGGTGATCGGGTTACTTGAGAGTCACGTTGGTGGCTCGTGCCCGGTCGCTCGCGCTCCACAACGGACGGCCTTAGAGGGGATGGGGCAAGCTCGGCTTGGGTCATGGAGCTTGTGAAGCCGCGAGGCTACACCGTTCCTTGTATTGGGCTTGTTCATAGGGCTTGATTTTGAGGCTTGTGGAAGCCGAAGAGAGAAGATAATGAAGCCGAGGAAAGAAGAAGAAAAAGTGAGGGTTTTGGGTGGGGCCATCTCATGGGGTTTGTGTGATTGGTAGGTATGGTAAATGGTGGGGGTCCTTGGTTCTAGACTACTTTGGGCTTGACATTTCAAGTGTTTAGGCTACTTGAGGGTAAAAATGACGTGATAGTGTGTGATTGATTAGGATGGGGCTACATGGGGCTTGTGCCCTTTCTCTCCTTAACGACTTATTGACTTTTTTAAAAAAGTTATTAAGTTAATAATTCTTGTCTCAAATACCCTTTGAATTAGGGTTCAAATTAAGCCACAAAAATAAGTTATGTATTAATTACTGATTACAACGTTTAAATAAGTATTGTATTTTTAAAATTGGGAGAGATTCTCATTGAATTCTACAAATTCTACATTGTTGCTTCACTGTGTGATGGGCTAACGTCTTTGGTGAGGTGAAAACTTTTTAGGCGTTAAGGGCTTTAAACACCACTCATGATCGATATGTAGTAATTATTGTCCATGTTATCTCCATAAAACATATTTCAAAGGTAATCTAAGTTGATGCTAATATTATGCATAGTTTTTTTTTTTTTTTTCTATTTGTTACATTATTTTTTGATCTTTTTCATTAAATTTATACCTTTTTAGCTTTGCGTAGTCAACGGGGAAGCGAATTTTCACTGTGCTTTGTGCGCTATACACTGTATAAGCACACAACACCTTGATGCACATTTTCAAGGAAAGAAACACATGGCAGTGTTGCAAGTTTGTCACTTCATAATGAAGATCATGATCATGACTTTGGATGATATGGAAGAGGATGAAGAATAAGAACATGGTGAATTCGATGATATGATTATGTAGGCGATGAAGAGACTGCATATGATGATGTTTTGGATGATGTTGAGATAGAAGATGATGAGGATTTAGCTGATTTGGATGATGTTGAGGAAGAATAAGAAGAAAATGATGATGACTATTTACAGGACGATGACAATGATGATAATGAAGGTTATTTGGCAAATGAAGAGGCTGGTATTAACGAGGATCATGGTGATGTACAAAAAGCTAAAGACTATGTGGAAGATAAGACTTGCATTGGGTGCAAGACTTCTTGTGAAAATCCAAACCTGGTTGCATGTTGTTTGTCATGTTTCTAGCGTTTTAAGAAATAAGGTTGATTTGAGTAAGAATTCTAATTTTTGTTTTGCTAAACAAGATCTTAGATGTTGGAAGATTTCTTTAAAGCGCTTATATTTATTTCATTTTATTAGAGCTACCTGTATAATACACAGGTTCTAACCTAGTGTTTTAATATAGAAAATCAATATCAAGTACTTAAGAGTAAATTACAATTCTGGTTTAAAAACTATCCTTTTTAAACAGCTAACTCATGCACCTTATAACCCTACTCCTAAATCTACACATGGATGTCCATCATGGGACTAAACCATGAACCAACCCAAGACTAGACCATTAACCACTTGAAGAAGAACATAACTATCACACACTTTCGATACCACTAGTCACTAGCCTATAAACTTTTTGATGGTTAAACTTAGTTAAAATAGAAAAACAGAAAACCATGAAACTAGTAATATATTAGTATAGCAATGTAAGAGATTTCAACGATAAACATAATATGAAGTTCTTCAATAGTAAACTTTTGTCAACTTTGTCACAAGTCTCACTTATGCCTTCCATTGAAGAGCTCATAGACAAAATCACATTCATATATCATAGCTTACATAGTATAAATATTTATTAGCAAAATAAAGCAAGTTTTGGGTGGGTCATGTAACAAAACTTAACAATTTCATAACTTAAAATTGGTAACTTAAAAAGTGTTTTTAAGTTAACAATATTGAATCCTAGTCTCCAAACTAAAGAAATAAATGCTTTTAAAACAAATATTCACACCTAAATTTATTCACTTTTTCCATTGATTTCAAGCTTTACTTCTTTACTGTTTAAACATTTACACTTATTCAATTATTTAGACAGTTTCATTTGCCCAAAACACTACCATATCCTATATGCCATTTATAACCTTGAATTTCATGTTATTCATACAAAGATATACATATTGTAAGACTTAAAATTACAAAAGTCAAATTAACAAACAGTTGCTTTCAGAAAAAAACTAATAATGATTTTTTAGGCAAAAATGAAGCTTTTTAGCAAAGATGAAGCAAACAGATATGAGTAATTGATAAGTCTCCGGGTTAATGACAACCCACCACCCCATCATCCAATAAAATTCATTCGCTATTCATTTTCATCGTATTTTTAACATATAGGGTAATTTATCCCTAGAATAGACAACTTTGATGTATACCCAATTTAGGAAAGCTCCATGATATTTACCTTGACTATTTAAGGCTTTCGCAAGATATTCCTTTCCTAGTGTTTTAGTGAGTAGAAATAGACGCACTTATATCTGCCAGTAAAACGCCGACCTTATATGCTCTCACATGCACGGTTATACCTGATGTTAATTAAAGAAGCCATCATAACAAAATCCACCATAAATAATAAACATTGTATACACAAACATCTACATTGGTTTAGACCTAAGAACAATTCTCGAAACTTTCTCAAAACACATAAATAGAAAATATAACTTACTATAAACAATAATGAAACAAATCCAAATATAAAAATTGAAAAATAAAGGCTTCAACCGTAGGTTTGTACAAGATTATTATTTGATATAATATTATTTCTATTCTGATCATGTGGCCTAGTGGTAAAAGGACCGGTTCTCTCTTTGGGGTAGTCGGGTTCGATTTCCACGGAAGGCATGTGATGGATACCCTCACCCTTGTGGTGGGGTAGGTGGTTGGGAAGTGATGGAGAGACCCTTGACCCTTGTGGTCATGGGTTCGACTCCTGATCCCTCCAGGTTTTACCGGTTCACTACCGTCGTGCCTTCGGGCGGGTTTGTGGGCCGGGTTTTCCCTGTAACAGGAGACGGGTGGCCGAAGGGCTCTGTCCATACGGACTAGAGACCGTCTGGGGCCCCTTTCGACCATTGGAGGCCGCGTACAGAATACCCGGCAATACTTTAGTTGATCGTTAAAAAAAAAAGATATAATATTATTTCTCAACAGACAACCTATTTATATTTATAAAACCTTTAAACCAAACACCCATATTCACAAAATCAAGAAAAAAAAAACCCCTAATTGTTTAAGTTATCAATCAAACAGCAACAATGGCGGATCCTTATCGGCGATACATAGCTTCTGCTGATAGAGGTATCCATACACCGTCCTCTTCTCCAATTAACCCTAATTCTTTATTATTATTCAATTACCTATCATATTTACTGTCTTTATTTCGATAATTGGCTTTATATATAACCTAATTTGAGTTCTATTCAATCTTTTATATCAAGAAACTGTAATTACATATTATTACATATAATTACATGTAATTAAGAGTTTCTGAGTCAATTTAGGGTTACAGTTATTGATGCTCAGTGTAAAGAAGCAAATAATCAGTCTAGGGTTCTAAAAATCCAATTTTTTGAAATACCCTGATATTATTTATTTATTTAATTAATTAATTAATTAATTATTATTTTTATTTTTTTTATTTTTTTTTTGCAGGGTCCTATGCTGGTTATATGCAATCTGATGCATCGGCATTATCGTCTCAACCGTGGCGGTCGTCTCTTAATACTCTGGGTAGTTCATCTGATTATCTACAAAAAGATGTAAGGAGTGCACATGTTTATATGTTTTAAGTCATGTTATATGATTTTTCCATTGATGTGTCTGTTTTCTGTTTATTTTTGTTAAAGATTTTGGGAGAGAGACCTGGAACGGCGGGCGTTGGTGCTCGTCCTGAACCTAGTTCCAATGGGTACTCGTATTTGATTGGAAGAAGAGATGTTTTACATGGAACTGGGTCTGAGATTCCGGACATATTAAATGATAGGCCTGATTCTTTGAGGAAGGCTGATGGTATCCCAGTTGGAGGTCGGGAATCAAATGTCTTGTTTGTGGATGCGCTCCCATCTGACTGTTCCCGGAGAGAAGTATCTCGTATCCTTTATAGTAGTGGTGTCAGTTTTGGCCCATTTTGGGTTATTTTTTATTTCGTACGGGTGGAATGGGGCTAAACTTCCATAAGGGTATTTTTAATGCATAACCCCCTAAATCATTTTAATTTAATGAATTAGATTGTTTTTTTATCTGATTTAGTTTTTATACTCGTGTTCGAGACTCTTTATGAAAAAAAAAAAAGCGTTTCAGGTCAAACTGTTCTGTAACGTCCTGTTTTAACTTGTAAAAAGATCACCCTTTTGACCCGTTACCGAACATGTTTGAACCTCCTGATTTGCCACCACCTCTACCTTGTTGGTTTGTACACTATCACTTAAGATTTCTATAAGCTTTTTCGAGATATGTAGTCTGTCAATGGGATACTTTTGCACGATGCTTAATGCTATACGTTTATGCGTAGTCTAGCAAGAGAAAATGAAGTTGCAATTAGTTTGCACTTTATAGCATTCAACTAATATTGGTTAACTGATGCTTATAAGTATATCTTGTCTACTAAAAATTATTTACATGGAAATTGTTCCTTGACACATGGAAAAAGATCTGTTCCGTCCTTTCCCTGGCTTTCAAGAAATTAGACTCGTACACAAGGAGCCAAGACATGTAAGTCTGATAGTCGGTGTTCTTTGTTTTGGTGTATACAAGTTTAAATCAGTTGCATGTTTTGAGTGGTTCACAAATGCACATTTTGTTTTTACTTTTCTTTTATTCTATTTATATGTGATTAATGTTTTGTTTATATCATTAGTCGTTTAGTTTTATCCTTATACTTTTGAATGCATAAAGATAACCCTAAAAGTATTATTTTTAAAAAGATAAAGAGTGTTACTTGTGTTGAAAAGGTTAGGTAGGAGTCTGCTGGCCAGATGGCTTGTTGAAGTAAGCATTGGTACAGAATGCCCACAATATTTATCAAACAAACTAATATATTAGCAGATAAAATATATTTCAATATATGCATATGACCCTTTATAACATGAAAGTTCCCTATTAGTAATAAAAAAGGACAAAGTGAGAAGAAATATGGACAAAAGAATATGTTAAGAGGTGTATAAGGTTGTGCATGGGGCTTTAGGTGATTACGTGTAAAGCAAGTAAGCAACTTCGAAGTATGCAGGCCCTTTTGGTCCTTTTATGCTAATTTGTTGGATATTTGATGTGTTCTTTAGTGACTATGTAGCGACAAATTATCTGTGACTATTAATCAAATGTCTAAAATACTATCTAGTGATTTTTTTATGTGTTTTCTTTCTAATAAGTATTTGTACGCAGTCCAATAATATTGTTTAAATATTAATTAATTGTCTAAAATACTAAAGTTATAATTGTGATGACTAAAATAGAAATATCTATATAATATAAGGTGCATTCTTGTCATCAAGATGGATCTGCATAACGTATTATATGCACATAATTGGTTCCTTAGATATGTTATCTATATATAGTTGCAGTTTAAAGTCTTGTTAGCACATTTTTTAGAATTTAGATTACCTTGAAGTCTTGAACAAGTTTGAACAATAAACTATTGAACGTTATTGGGAGAATTAAGGTGTTTTATTGTTGGTCCCTACTCTGGCCCAAAACCATTGTAGTGTACGATTAATTTACAACGTGCTACAAGACCTACAACCAAATGAGAGATTTACTTCTGACTGGCTGTTTGTTCGGATTTGGAATCATCACCAAATCATATACACTAAACGTGTAAGGATCAATTATTGGATGATGAACATGAGTATGCACAACCATGGTGTGCAGGGACTCAATTAGAAACAGAGGGTGGAAACAAATGATATACACACAATAATAATATTCCACACAAACATATGATACAATACATTGGTATTTATACCCTTAGACTTGGCGGTTACTTAACCGTTTATAACTTAACTGATACAACTAACAATCCGACACAACTATTGATATTTGGCGCCTTTTCTGCACCTTTGACTTTTTGGTTTGACTTTTGTTTGTCATCTCAATTTCTTGATTACAAACTTCCAACACTGTTGTCACACGTTGGTTTTCATTCTTACTCAGTTTAAGAAATGTATATGGTTTTCCTGTGCTGATCTATAATTTTGGAACCTAATGTGTTCTTTCCATCTTTGGTCATGCCTTTTTAGCTGTACTAGTATTTTTTGTGGTGTCAGTTTCACAAATTATTAGAAGCGCCATGTCTCGACACTTTAAGATTTCACAGGTCCTCTTTGGAAGTTAGGGAATTTGTACGACCTTTTCCATAATCTTATGATTCTGGGATAATTTTACAGATTCCCCTAAGTTTTAGTGTTACTTTTTCCCAAAAATTTGCAAACCCAGAAATTAATTATTATGTGAGAATGGCAGAATGCAATGTGCTTTTTAATCTTTAATCATGATCAGCTTTGCTAGTATTGGATATTTACATCATATTATTGTTGATTGCAGAGTGCAGATAAACCCATGGTTTTGTGCTTTGTTGAGTTTTCAGATTCCAGTCGTGCTTTAACTGCTTTGGAAGCACTTCAAGGTTTGGCCAATCTCCTAATTTTAAAGTTTGAATTTTGTTTTCTGTAAAATAGTTGTGTTGAAGATGTGTTGCTATTGTTTAGAAGTTAACAATGGAGTGTATGGAATGCTATGCAGGTTACAAGTTTGACAACAAGAAACCTGATTCAACAGCCTTGCGAATACACTTTGCTCGTTTTCCATTTCAACTGCCCTCTGATGATGCTCGTATTTCATCTCAACCGCCGCTTGATAATGCTCATTTTCCATCCCAACCAGCACCGAATGGTACTCGTATTCTATCTCAACCACCGCTTGATAGTGCTGTTTATCCTTCCAAACTACCTCATGACGGTGCTCATTTTCCATCTCAACTACGGTCTGATAGTTCTGTTTTTACATCTAAAGTACCGCCTGATAGTGCTCATTTCCCATCTAAACTACCGCCTGATGGTTCTCATTATTCATCTCAACTGCCGCCTGATGGTGGTCGTTTTCCATCTCAACTATCGCCTAATAATGATCATTCTCCATTTCAACTACCGCCACATAGGGATGAGCAAAATCTTGCTAATCTAAGGTAACTACAACATTATATGCATTAGTTAACCTTGTTGAAAATGTGTTGTATGAGTTGTAACGTCTTGTTCTTTTGAGAACGTTTGCAGTCAATTTTTTTGATAGTTTAGTACTGCAATATTGATTTTTGATGGATGAAGGTATAGTAAATGCTATCTATAAGTAGAGAGTTCTATAGAGAGGGAAAGACTAAATTCAATCTTGTTAGCTAAAATTTGTTTTCTTTTATTTAAAAACACTATTATTGTGTATATGCTTCTTAAAAGATATGTATCATTATATTTTTTTATATGTTTGTATGCTGAAAGGGAGAAAGAGCTAGCCGATCAAGATGAGGAACCGGTGGTGAAGAATTTGAAAGGTGGATCCTCTAAAAAGAAGGAAAGTGCAGAGGCTAATAAGAATAAAGTGAAAAAGTTTTGTATTAAGTGCAAACAAAATCACTATGGTGAGTGCTATAACTTCAAAGGCTGTTATATTTGTGGGAAGCCGGGTCACATAGGCAAGGAGTGCACAAGCAAACCCCGTCTCTGCTTTGGTTGTGGGGAGCCTGGACACAAACACTCAGTTTGTCCCAATGGCCCGAGGCCCGAGAAAAAAGGCAAGAAAGAGGGCCCTCCAAAGACATAAGCGTCGTGCTTTTGAGATGATTGCCAACAAGGGAGGCTAGAGGCACCGATTAGCTTACAGGTACGTTCTAAGTCAAATCTCTATTTGCTAATGTCTTGTTCTATTTTGGTGGAAATTGTTCATTCGTATCTACAATTTTTGTAGACAATTTAGTTACCAACGAAGTGCTAACGACAACCAATAGTGTCCCTGACTAAGTGAAATTGGGATTTGGTAGTTGCACGATTAAAATAATGGATGGTGAGATTATGGGCGAATAACATTCACAGATTTGATGAAGTGGGTGTGTCGCCCTTATCTACAAATGTGTTGGTTCATGGGGAACGTTGAAAAGGCATGTTGACGGACACACCAATAACATTCACAGATGTGATGAAGTGGGTGTGTTGCCCTTATCTACAATTTAGTATCAATGTTCATGATACAAATTCGTATTTACTTGAAGAGCGAGGAAGAACATGAACAATACTCACAACAAGGGCCAATTTTTAAGTAAGTTAGGCAAATTCTTGAAGTGTGACTTTTGGCATGCAGAAGTCTAGTTTTTGTGACACACAAAGTCTGGTTTTTGTGACACATTGGTGAGCAGAGGTCAAGGTTGTAGAAGGCGCTAGGCAGGCGGTGGGGTCTAGTCTAGGGACTAGTCGGGACTAGGCAGAATTAGGCGTTTTGGAATTTTTGTGACGTATTATATATATACACACAAATTTAGGTGTTTTTAGAGTATTGTGTGACAAGAGGTTTCCAGCTAAATTAAAAGGAAAATTTTATAGAGTTGCAGCTGGACTTGCTATTTTCTATGGAACAGATTGTTGGGTTATAAAGTAGACAGAAGTGCATAAGCTAGAGGTAGCAAGGATCACGATGTCGAGGTGGATGTGTGGGCACACTAGGTCGGATATGATAAGAAATGAGGTTTTTCGAGTATCTCTGATAAGATTAGGGAGGGGAGGGTGAGATGATTTGGGCATGTTATGAGGAGGTAGGTGACGACTTCGGTGAGAACTGTGGAAATTCCTACCGTGGAGGGGAGTAGAGGTAGACCCAAACTTGGGATAGCAGATTAGGCGTGATTTTCTAGACTTGCATCTCTCTGACATGGTCGAGGATATGAGTTCATGGAGACGTAGCTTTAAGGTTAAGGATTTTTAGAAGGTTAGTGTGACTTTATTTTAGGATTGTTCCATAGGAGCCTAACTTTGTAGTTTATTTAGGTGGTCTTTGCATGACATTGTTGCTCTGTTTGTCAACATGGTGTGTTATTTGTCCATATTAAGCGTTTTTATACTTCATTTCCTCTTTAGTGCGGATTTTTTTAGTAGCTATGTTTTTCTTTTCTTGGTTGGATATTGCTTTAGAGCTGGGAGGCTTATTGGAAGCAGCCTAACGACCCCTTGGGATAGGGGTAAGGCTTGCCTACATCTTACCCTCCCCAGCCTGGTTATGAGTAGGATTCTACCGGGTATGGCTGTTGTTTTGGTGTGTATAGTTTTTATATTTGTTTTTCGATTATGCCTCATGCCTATGCCGCCATTTGCCAAGCGAAAGGAAAACGCCTCGAGGCTTGATTATGTTTTTTAAACCTTGGCCATTTATTGATTTTATAAAACTAAACCCTAAGGATGTGTTTGGTTTCCGAAAAATGAAAGAAATTGCATTTCTTAGCGTGTTTGGTTCCACCAATTTGTTGAAATTGGAATCTCAATTTCATTCTTAATGTGTTGAAATTTCTTCCCTGAAATTTTTTCATGTGAAGGAATAAAAAATCATTCCAAAATGTGAAGGAATTCAACCAAAGTAAATGGAATCTTCGACCACTCACTCTCGTCGATCCACCACCTTGCCTTCTTCGACCGCCATTGGTCATCTTGACGCTGCCTTGCGGAGGCGGTTTTAAAAAGCGAGAAGCATACAAAAGCGAAAAGGTCTAAAACAGAGGCACAAAGTGCAAAAGGCACTTGCTTTTCGTGCCCGAGGCGCAAATAATTGTTTATTTTTTTTATATATTTCCTCTAGGTTTATAGCATCATTTACCCAATATTTATACATATATAAGCTTTATATATATTTTAATATTGAGTTTACATACATTTACGACCTGAAATGCATGGTACGACCTACTGCATAAAAATATAAAAAATACATGATGCGCACGCCTTAGAGACAGATTTTGCAAAAAAAAAAAAAAAAAAAAAAAAAAAACCCGCCTCCGCTGCGTTTCATGTATTCATCGTGCCTTATGGCGCAGGGCCTTAGGGCGCCTCTCGCCTAGGCGCGTCTCTCACACACATTTTAGACCAAGATAGCGGCGGTAGTGACCAGGGTAGCGGGGGAGGGTCGGTCGACGTGACGGTTGTGGGCAGCGACATGTGTTATGGTGCCTTAGGCGGCGGGAATGGGGGTATTGGCGGTGTCATCAACGGTGGTGTGACTTAGAGCCTTGGAGTTGGTGGCCACATCGATATATATTCATTACAAACTAAATTTCTTTGATAGATTCCAATTCCAATTTCAAATTCAAATTCAATTCCTTTGACAAATTCAATCTGTGAATCTTAGTCTATTTAAAACTGGTTAGACCTTTGTGGGTCTGGTTCTTTTGTGCATCTCTACAGCTTTCAATGTTAAAAGACTTGTTTTTGTTGATCTTAAAAAAAACAGGAGGATGGAATTGATGAAATTATGGAAGCACCTGGTAAAAAACAAAAACATTTGCTGTGAGGATTTGGAGTCTCATGTTAACATCATTAGGAGAACCTGGTTGCATAACTTCTCTATCTTTATAATTATAGTGAGATTCTTTTATTGCAGTCTTCATTTCTACACATCCAGTTTGTTTTGCCTAAGCTTTTTTGCCATGTATATTAGGACCTATACCTCCTACTTTAGATATTTCTTTTGACTTTTGAGTATTTTTTTTTTTTAAAATTAGTATATGGTTACAACTTCTCACCTTCCTTTTTTAAAAGTAAGGGGATTTGTCAAGGCTTCATCTATTTTCGACACCCATCAGCCCCTTATACGATGCGTACTGGCCAATGCACATCGTATATGGGTGGTTGATTTTTGGTTGGAGTTGGATGGATTTTGGATATTTTGATATTTTTTTAATAAAATTGGTCGATGTTACAAAAAGATTTTGTTTATAAAAAGTAATTTATTTATTTGTAAAAATTGATTTTACTTAAATTTTTTTGATTGATTTAAATTTATAGAAAATTAATTGTACATGTCAATATTCCTTTTTTTAAAGGGGTATTGGATTTTAATAATCCAAACTTTCACCTATTGGCCGACAATAATTTGTACATCAAAAATTCCCAATAACGATCCCAACTTTTGAATATTTTTCCTCTGGTGAACATTTTTTAACTGAGCACTAACTGGGTTAGTGGGTGCTGACGTGGACTATGAGTTGGCAACTGACGACGTAAACTTAACCTGAGGTGTCATCTCCTCTTATAAACACTTATAAAGCAAAAGATTAACTCAAAGTTCAAAACCCTCCCATCTACCTAATCTTCTACAACCCCCCATCCTCTCTCTCTAAAGCTAAACCCTCGCACCCTCTTAAACAACGACACAAGAAACAAAGAAGGATGATGGTTTTCCCGCGACCACCCATCTCGTGTTGCAGGCTGACTATCTTCGATGATGGGTTTCTAGCGTTAATCCGACCACCCTGATGGTGTCAAATATCTAATCTGACCACGAATCTTGAATCATGTAGTAAAAAATAAAACCCTTGAAGATCGGTTTTGTTGATGGTTGTGGTCGTCGGTTACAGATGTAGATCTAAAACCTAGATGACAATGGTGCTTAGGGTTAGGGTTTAAAGGCAGCGAAGATGGTGGATGTGTTGGTGTGTTTAGGACGCCGACAGTGGGTGGGGATAAAGATCGCCTCCTCCTTGTCCTCAACAGACACAATAGGGGGTCTAGGAGGCCCAATAATCGTCTCATTATCATCAGCAGAAGCAGAAGACGTGGTTACTGGCACATCATCATCAGTAGTAGTAGGTGGTTTAGGGTTATTTTAAAGGAATTTAACCATGAGTTAGAGGATAGTGAAGGACTTGGTGTATTAATATTATTATTAGTGGAAAAAGAAGAGGATGGTTGATTGGAAGGGCGACAAGTGGCTTTGTGGATTGATTCGATTGGAGTTTGGAATTTGGTTTTCTTGCAGAAGGATGTTGGGAAGAAAGCCCTCATTGGTTTGATTTAAGGAAGATGAAGGTGTCTAATATTGTTAAAAGGACTTGATTTATTAATAATTGTTTATTATGTTTAAAGGGAGAAAATAACACATAGGCATGGTATAATAATATATAATGACACCTCAGATTAAATTTGCCATGTCATCATGCCAACTCATAATCCACGTCAGCACCCACTAACCCAGTTAGTGCTCAGTTAAAAAAGGTTCACCAGAGGAAAAATGTTCAAAAGTTGGGATCGTTATTGGGAATTTTTGAAGTATAGTCCCTATTTTAAATTTGACCAAAACAAATGAAGTAATCGAAATTAAACGTATCATCAGCATCCAACCAAACATTTATACGTTATAAACATAATCAGATATATACATCAACAACCATACATCAGAGATATAAACAACTGAAAGTGCATAAATATATAATATATTTTTTTCAAAACAAATATTAAACTTTATTCCACAATAAAAGGGCACACGAATGCATGTTGATTATCTACGCAAGTTTTATCATGCTACTCAATTTTCTTCGATTTCGCCTTTAGCATTGTCTGATCCGCCACAAAAACCAATATCAGCCAAACACAAGAATATGGCCATAAAGGGGGATACACTGGTGAGGTCCACACAAACGTGTTTCTCATCCGTTCAGCCAAACAGAAGAATATTAGATGGGCACAAATTAAACCTTCCCTCCATCCGGTCGTACCGATGCTGGAACGCTAGGTGAGGCAATGGTATACCTGGTATATTGTGGACAAGATACTGCGGCTGTGGCTCAGGATGAGACGAAGGATCGACCTCAATCATCGGCTGAACGTGGACCACTCCTCGATAAGGGGGTCAACGCAGGTAATGACTGTAAGACAAAAAGCTCATGATCCAATCTCCCAAAATCGTAAGCCAAGCCCTTAGAATTTGTGCGTACAACACATTCTTATCATGGACTTCTTATTGAGCCTACTTGGCTCGATAATCATTCCACACAATGGATCGTCATCCACACCCTTGTGGGTCACTAAGCGAGTAATATAGGCGATGTACGCGTCGCCGCATAACCACCCCTGCTCCCTGACGGTGATATGCTAACGCAAAGTACTGCGATAAACACGTCGCCAAAGCGCACGATTGAGTGAGCAGGTAGTATAAAAAGATGTCACCAGACATGATGCGCTCCCGGCTCCTGCTCACTTGGAGCGATGGACGTTGCCATTAACCCGTGCAAGTATTAATGGAGGGGATCTGTAATGGCGTTGGCCCTCCCTATGGGCCACTCAAAATCTTAATCCTTAATGAGGGACCAAAACCCACATCTGTCCTTGGGAGAGGCCCGTGATACCCTCTGTGTATAGTGTCGTAACCGTCTACGGCCTCTATACTATCCGAATACTATCGTGAAGCGTTGAAAGGATGTTTTATTTTCCTGCCCCTTGAGGCAAAATAAAACCTCCAAAAAATGGTGGTCTGGGCCGTGATCCTCCTCTTGCAGATCGGCCTACTGTGGACTGAAGGTCAACAGCGACAAAAACTCCACGGTAATCGCCCTGTACATCTGAAATTGTAACACCCCAGAGTGGATCCCAATTTTTTTTGCGTCTTATTACTATTTTATAGTAACTAGATAACCGAAACAAATAACAAACATTACGTTTACGTACGAAATTAAAAACTGAATCGTTGATTATAAATTATAATAGACGAATGTATGCCACGTGATCAGACTAATACACGATACGAACCCAAACTGAAACCCGAACGAACCAGATTAGTCATCACGGGGACAAGTGTCACCCTCTCAAGGTGACACATGCCCCACCTTATTATTTGACACACCCACACACACACACCCAATTTATATAAACTCACACATACATCTCTCTCATCTCATACACACACACCACACTGATAATTGATATCATGTATGCGAGTAGTGTAGGGAATTGGGTGAATATATCATGGCCTATATTAATAGGGTTTGAAATGAAATTATATAAGTGACCTTATCCGAGATGTATGGTCCGATTAGAGCAAGGTAGGGGGTCGATCTTGGTGTCTATACTCCTCAATGTAGCCTCTACAACCTTGTGGGTGTTCGGTTATGGTGAAAAGGTTGTGTGCGATCGGTTTTAGGTCCGGTTGGACCCTCTTGTTCTCGGCCAAAGGTATTACAAGGGAGAAGGAAAGTTTTGTGAGTTGTGGGAGTGTTTCCTTGTGTTGAGCGCATATATACACACACACACACACATGAGAGAGAGAGTGGAGGAGAGGAAGTGGATTGGTTGGTATTTTAGGAAGTCAACATACAAAGATATTTGGTGTGCAAAAAGTTGGTGACTATCTTGGTATAAATTGTTGACCTTCATGCATATCCCTTTATTGGTTTGTGTGGGCCGACTTTTTGGGGTTTAAGGGAGGTTATTTGGGTAGTTAACATGGCATGGACGTTTGTAGAGGATTGTCTTTGAAGCTTGGTTAGTGAATAGAAGTGTTCTTGGACTATAATGTGTGTGTATATGTATGTGTGTGTAGCGTAGGGTGTGTGTGTAGAATAGCATGGATTGTCCTAAACAATAGCCACATGTGTCTTGTCTCAATCACACTCACACACACATATGTGTGCATGTGTGTGTCATGGATATATATGTATGAGATATAGGATAGTTTTGCACAATACACATGTTAATTCATACCTATGGAATATATACATGATAGTTTGTTTTATCTTGGTTACCTATGTGTTTGTGTATGGGCCGATTGGTATACATGAGTATATGTATATATTATGTTTAAGGAAAGTTTCTAGTTGCCTTGTATATGAACCAATTTTTGTGTGCGTACATGGTTGTAGATAACCTTCTTTGATAATAATAACATTGTATTGCTACAAGACAATAATATGTTACCAGTATTCTATGTTAGTTATCCATAAACATGTGTTGTTGGAGAGTTTTAACTCATGTTCATATAAGTTTGTATCTTGATTTGAATATGTGAGATTGTTTCATAGATTTTTTTATGTCAAATATCTATAGAATGTCTTTGGATTTGATTATGGAATTGATAAATTTCCAAGTTAGATATAGCCACGTGTGACTACGTTTTGTGTTGTACGTTACAATTGAACATTTGGCTTCTCTATGTTGAGCGTGTGATTGCCCTAACTATCATTGTTGTTAACTTCAAATTTATTAGGTGGACTAAAAGAGTATCATAAATGTGGCTGGAAGAATATTGCGTCAAAATCCAAAAATACTCCATCGGGTTCTTCGTTTGATTGCTCCTGTAACTTCCGATACTGTAAACAAGCGAAACGATACCAACCAAACCCCCGCGCGAAGCGTGGGGAATTCTACTAGTTATAACTAACATGTATCAAGTATAATAAATAGATATTGTAATAAACATCACCTCGACTCTTGAATATGGATTTGGACACTCGAGAGACTAGACATGAACTAAGTTATATAGTATAACTTTAAGATGTGGGACATTGGAGACTTAAAACTCGAAACTATTGACTAAAACATTACCATAAGAGACGTACACTAAAGTATAACCATATCTAAATATGGAAAGGATTATCATCTCGACATTGGGACTTGGAGTATAAGGATAAAATTGACACGAGGTCTAAAGTATGAACACCATTAAAATGGATATTAACTTGTAATACCATGAACTGGAAACTTAAGTCGTAGACTTGGCACATGAGACTTTGGACACAAAGATGTATATTAATATAGAAACCATATGCTTGAGCTCGTCCCCACATGTAACCATTATGAATAAAACCAAACACTAACGATAATTGTCGACTTAGGGCCCAACCGGGAGAATACCGGAACGCGATACCGAGCACCCCGTTTTACACTTATGCTATGCTACCAGGTGAGTTTCGTGAACTCCCCTCTTTTTGCTTTTAAACTGTTTTGGGGTGTACATGCTTCAAGTGTTTTGTTTACTTATGGTGTTAGTTTTACATAACGTGTTACCTGCTTGCTTGTGATACCATACCAAACTAGTCACTCATTAATTCTAGGATAAAGCTGACTTAATATATGGGTAGTACTACTTGGGGAATCCCTCATGCACAATGGTCCAACCTTACATGGAAACCACCACTTCGTTATGGCATATATTTTGCCATGGGGAACCTATAGTACATGGCATAGGTTGGGAAGCTATGACAATAATGTGTATAGATTCTGTTGTTACATCAAGGCATGGTTAGGCATGACGTTAGATGCCAGGGTTGAGTGGCCAGCTTGTATTAGTGTAACACCGGAAACACGAGGATGTGATTCGAAAGCTTTTCAAGCACAATGTTCGAGCAACACATAAGATGTAAATTAAATAGATACCATCAAAAGATAAACGTTGCCATCAATTATTAGGGATAACATAACATTGTCTGAAAACAAAATATTGTCTGAAAATTCATGGTTCAAATATCAAGTCATAACATAGCTTACATAACCCAACCTTTGATGGTACCACAGAGTGCATGCTCAAACCCTTCTCTCAAGTCTCCGCCCCGCATGATCAATTACTTGAAAAACATGCATAAAAGATTTGTTAACATAATATCAGTGAGTTCACAGGTTTTAATGTACTATGTAAACTGCTCGTGAAATTCGGGTATGAACAATCATAGGCTAGCTAAGCGAATGATTACCGTGCAAACCATGAGTCCCATAACCAAACCTCTCGACTGTTGTGCCTCTCCATTGTACAATAAAGACAACGTATGTATAGTAGAATACTAACACTCTTTTGTATGTAACCGATTAGAGCGACTAACCAAGAGTGGGGTATCAACCCACTAGATCTATTTAAGTGTTCCATGGCTTTTGATAGCTAATGATTATAGTGTAAATGTAAGTACGAGGACTGTTGAGCTCATGAACCGAATGTCTCATGTTCCACATGGTAGTCACGATAGAATAACACACCAAAATGAAATGTACTAAAAAGTAGCATGTTTATCCCCCAAAAATGGAAAAAACAATAAAATGGGGTCGTGAAACTCACCTGGTGACTGAAGATAAGATCTGGTAAAGCAGAAAAGTGGAATAGCTACTGTCCTGAAAAATGATACCTTATGATTATCAAGGACATAGTAAGTTGTACGGTCCTGTTGTTTATCATACAAGTTGTTCACCGGACTTGTGGACCCTTAAGTTAGTAATATGTGGGCCATGTTTCGTGCACGTGACAATTATTACTTGGTTCAGTTGTACTTTGTAAAATGTACGGTTTTGGGAAATCTGGGCGTTTTATTGTAAAACTGTATCTATAATTAAATAAACGGGCCCTACACATTATCATAGGTAATATAATATTCTCCATTCTAATGTGTGTGGTGTATTTATGGAAAATTCAAAGGATTAACATATGTTATGTTGTGTTATGGTGTTGTACTAGCATTAACACATGTTTGATACCTTTTAACATATGTTCAATATCATAGCCGAAACCTTTGCATGAATGAATGACTCGGGTCCGATTGTTTTATCGTATCAAAACGACTTACTAATTGACAATCATCACACAACCAAATGTTTATAAGTGTGCGCGACTAGTGTATTTGTACGAAATCGCGTGTAGTTATATAAACAAAAGATCCATAATTTCGGGTTTGAACATACACATGTTTTGGTTTAAAAGTGGGACCAAAGTTTACGTTTTTGACATGTCACACTAGTTCTAGCTTAATGGTCCTAAGTACCATCTACTAAGTTGGTTTTACCACAATGTAGGTGTCATGTCCGAGTGTATGTGTTAACATTGATTTAGTTTTGGAAAACAAATGATCACAACCGTGTTTTGATTACCGAAACATTGTTTAAACGTGTTTAAGTCTCGAGTGATTGGGCCGATTATCAAAGGGAGTCGGGTGTTTAACAAGGGCCGAAAAATTATGTGGTTTCAAAGAAATGTGATGGTTAGTCATCATACCTAGTTGAAGCAATGTAGAAGCCGATTGTTGGGACCTCCAATCCTTCACTTAAGCTAGTGTCTTGGTGCTTGGAAGAGAAATGGATTTGATCTTGGGGTGATAGTCTACGACCGATGATTAACAAGAGAGAGAGAGAGAGAGAGAGAGAGAGAGAGAGAGAGAGAGAGAGAGAGAGAGATTGTAGGTGTCAACTTAGAATGATCATTGTGTTTCTTATATATGGGATCGAATGGAGTGTGGACAATAACATAAATGGTATGCCTAATCTTCTTGATTGTGGTAATGTTAAGTGATTTGGTTCATGGATTTGTGCAAGATTTTGTAAGGCAATGAGTTGGATGAATCAAGGAGTGTTGACTTGTTTGAGAAAGGGACACATGATGGAGATGGTGATGGATCGGCCAAGGGTAGAAGACAAAAGGTTCCTCATTCTATTTTGGGTTTGTGTCATCCATGGTGAAGGGTGAGTTGTTCTTGTAAGGTACATTTAGGTGTAAACTAATTGTTTTGTCTCATGCACCATGCATGACAAAGACTTTGGTGTGGTTTGTCACAATCGACCGAAAGAAAAGAAGAGTAGGAATGTTGGTTCTTAACTCAATTTGGTAACTATTCCTTCTTGGCAATTGAAGTGTGATGTGGTTAGTCCAAATAGGTGTAAGATTTGGTGATGTCAAGTGATAAAGGCTTGTGATTGTGGTGGTGTTTGGTTCGGCCGTGGGTAGGTTCAAGGGAATCAACCATTGTTTTAGTTCATGATCAAGCTTAGGGATTTGTGGTATCATTGTGTAAGTTACTAAAATGGTATAACTAGGATGTGTCATAGGGTTGAAAAGGACTAGTGGTGTTTGTTTTGTAGTTTCGGCCGAATAAGGAAGGGACAAGGGAAGATCTTCTATTTTGAGGTATAATCATCATCCAAGAGTTTATGTGATTATATGACAAGACCCCTTTGTAGTGAATACATATATTTTTTATAACAAACATTTTAGATAAGTTTTGTAAGTGTCATCTATAATCTATAACTTATAATAAAAGAATTGAATATTGATGAGGTGATATTCAATGGAGGCCTCAACCCTCCTTTGAATGTGCCACGTGGCACGTTGAGGTGAGAGTTTTTAATTTATTTTTTTATTTTGTTTTCATTCATTCTCCTACACTTATCTAACCCTAATCTCTTTAAGAATTTAAAAACAAATTTAGATTTTTCTCTCTAATGTTTCCTTCCATCATTTTTAAACATTAATATCTTTTATATACGAGATTTTTTAAAGAAAAAAATTACACCAAATTAACGAGCGTTTTATTATCTTTCCAACAAGTACTATAGTGCTATATAAAAAACAGAGAAAAAAACGACTATTTTTTATGGGGTTTCGTTCATACAGGAAAAAAACACAAAGTGTTCAGGTTATTCATTAATCATGTTTTTTTTCTTTTAAACCAGGTTTTTATATACAATGTTGAAATTTAGCCCAATCGCTATGCTATCATTGGAATTTTACTCTTCTAAAGATGGATATGTATACTTCATCAGGAGAAGCTAGGAGAAAGAATCGCGCAACACTGCAACACATGGTGTCACCTTATAGCAAGGTTATTTTTTTATTTATTTAATTACAAGAGTAATAATTATTACTATTAGTATTAGTATTATTAGAATGGTTATATTTTTCAACCCCGAAATACTCCCAGAATAAAAGCTAGTTCATTAATAAATCATTAATTTTGGAAAACAAAACTTTGAGTTGCTCAAAGTGTAAACTATACTAGGCTTAGACCATTCACATTTGGTTCTCTGTCTTTACATGAGTGAAATCTTCGTATATTTTGATAAGTGATAGTAAGTGATTGTGAGTGAATGGGAGAGAGAAAGAGAGAAAGTACTGTCAATCTCTATATTTAATACAAAACTGTACATCCTTTATATTTTTTTAATATTTTTTTGAAAGTGGTTATGAGTGAAGGAGAGATAAAAGGTAATGATAGAAGTATAAAAAATATTATTTAAGTAAAGGAGAAAGAAAAAATTGTGTTTTAGTATAGTTATAATATTATTTAATTAAAGGGGAAAGAAAAAAAATTGTATTTTAGTGTAGTTACAGTGATAGAAGAGATGAAAATGTAAACATGAATGCTCCCTAAACAAAAGGCTAGCTAAAAAAATGTGGTCAAAGCATGAAAACATGCATGATAAATCATGAAGCATGCTATATACCTTTCCTCTTCTTATTCTTAGACTGAACGGAGTGGGGGCGGGAGAGGGGCGGAAAAGGGGGGGAACACCGCCGCAGAGGGGCGTGGAAGGGGGCGGGGAGGGTTTCACCGGCGTGGGGGGAGAAGGCTTTACACGTGGCAGCTTCTTATTGGGGGCATTTTTTTTAATTTTTTTTAACTTTAACACAATATAATATTATTTCCTCCCCCCCCCCCTCTTCCCCCCTTTCACTCCCCACAATTATTTTCCCCCCACAAGGGTTCCACAAGTGCCACATGGCGCTTCATCCCCCTCTTTCCCCCCACCACTCCTTATAGTCTTAGAATATTTCATTTACACATGTTTCATTTCACGATTATAATATATTGGTATTATTATTATTTTAACTTAAACATATTTTGCATATAATTTAGATATCTCACTACAGATCAAAGAACTTTCTCACCGACGAAAAGATACCATAGGCCAAAGTAACAACGGTCGGTAATCCGTTGGTAAATTTTATGGGTAATTCGGTTGTGGATAAAGGCTTCACAGACGAATCACTGACCGAACCGGGAGACCATCGATGGCCATATCAATGACGGATTAGCAATAGAATGTGGCATGTTCACGAGAGATTGTCGACAACTTCTATATTGGGTTTTGTATGATCCATTGTCATCCGTCGGTGGAATTTTTTCATTGGTAAAGTCTATTTTCTAGTAGCGTATGAGCACAGCAGTGACAAATAAACAATAAGGAGCTGTTTGGTAGCCTCTTAAAGAGGCTCTGGACCATTCAGTGCTAAATGATTCGGCATTCAGCGCATTTGTTTCAGCTTTTGAATGGAATGGTTAAGGTTGAATCATTAAGACTTGGGATGTAGCTGAACCATTAAGCACTGAACAAGGCTGAACCTTAGTGAGACTCTTCTATCAATGTGGACAACAAAACTAACCATTAAGAGATTCAACTTAATAATTCAACACTTAACCATTCAGACCTCTTAATCAACCAAACAACCCTAAGAGTACAAAAAATATCATCAATAATCAAGAATCAAAAATCAATCCTATGAACAACAATGAACCAAATATAATCTTGATAATTGTAATGAAAAAGGTGAAAATGTTCTTATTCATTCATCCATTGTTGATTGAATAAGTATAGTAACATAACTATAACTTTAATGCATAGTATGCAACATGTCTATAAATTCATCCTATCTAAATGCCAAACATTCATACATTTTTTAACTAGTTTGTCTCTTTAACCCCTTTGAAGGTCACCTGTCCGATAAAATGCAACAAGTGCTTGTACCTGATCCCACTGGTTAGCAGGATATTGGTGTGGTCCCGTAAGTTTACCGGTCACAACTTCTCAAGATGAAAAAGAAAATAAAAAAATAACATTTGTAACAAGTGGAATACACAAAAAATGAAACTCACAATGAAATATGGATTATATGTAGCTACTACAAGATTGAAGTTCCAGCATGATTATGATGCAAAAGATTATGTGCCATAGTGTCTCTAGCCTTAACAGCAAACTCAGACCTCAATGCAACTTCAGGAACAACCATTTCATCATCATCATCATCTACAACTTCACTAATTAAACTTGGCTCAACTAATTCATCCCTAAGCTCACAAATATTATGCAAAACGCAACACGCCCCAAGAACGACTGGCAAATCTTGAAGCTTCATTTCGGTTCTTTTCTGCAAACACGACCACCTTCCTTTCAACCTTGCGAATGCATCTTTCGAAACCTTCAAAACCTCATCAATCTTTTCGTTAAAAGCATGTTGCGTCCATGTTAAATGCGGTTGTGAGTAAGGCACCAATACCCAATCCATCAAAGGGTACCCATAACCGCCCACGATCCACACGCCTTTCAATAGTCCATTATCCGCCCTTTGATAAAGCGCGGATTTTTCCAACACTTGATCATCTGGCATTGACCCAGGCCACCCTATACACACATCTGTAAACACCCCATTCGAGTTAACAACGCCTTGAATAGTTACTGAATAACAAGTCTTTTGCTTTTTATCCGTGAGGCGTTTGTTGAAATACGCTGCGACGTTAACTTTTGGGGCAATGATTGGTATGTGAGTTGTGTGCATTGATCCAATAACATTTGGTATGCCCGAAAGGGACTCGAATTCGTCGATTATTACTTTCATTGAATCTTTACTTGGCCATTGTAGATACTTAGGCATCAAGACATCTTTTATAGCAGAACAAACTTCAAGAACAAGTTTGTGACATGTGGATATTCCTAATCCAAATTTCTTTGAAACAAGTCTTAAAGATTCACCAGTAGCTAATCTGTATACACAAACAGCAACCCTTTGCTTTACAGGGACTGCATCTCTTAACATAGTGTTCTCTTTAGCGACCGAAGCAGTAAGCTCGTCGCAAATCATGTCAAATGTTTCTTTTCCCATTTTAAATTCTTTTCTAAACTCATCATCTGGACAATCTTCACTGTTGTATTTATCCCACCAATCTTTTGACCTGTCCTTCACCCACAACCGCCTTTGCGGCCCATCGCCGCCTTTTTCGACAGTTTCGCCACCACTAGTGGTTGCAATATTCAAATCATAGCCTAAAGCATCTGCCTTTCTCTTTCTTTGATGCATTGCCTTGTTGCTGTTGGTGGTGTTGGTGATATTAGGTGCTGTCTCTTTCATTCCATCCAATTCTTTAACCAACAATCTGTTACAAAAGCAAAGATTTTGAAAACTTAAAAAATGCAGCTAAACTGTTTGACAAAATGCCTAAAAGAGAAGTGAAAACAAAAAAATGCATTGGCTTATTGTTGGTGTAGGTAAAGGGTGATCTATTCCATTCCATACAACTCTATAACCAATAATATACTACAAAAGTAAAGATTTCGGAAAGTTATAACATGCTGTCCAAGTGTTTGACGAAATGCCTAAAAGAACAGATGTGAACAGAACAGCAAAATGGCGGATGGCTGCGACTTGATTGACCAATAGAACATGTGTTTATGTGAAAAAAACAAAACCCATATGAGAATTTGATCAAGATATTATAAAAAATGATTGATATACGTAATTGAATAAGTGATTAAAGAGACATGTAGGGGACAAATGGGTGTGAATGCGGTTTTTGTTGAGTCGTTTTTTAAATGAAGGAAAGTTCCAGGAAAGTAGTATACAGGTTTGTGGCGTGGGGCGGTGAACTTTTGGATTGGTGACAGTTTTTATATAAAAAATATTTTATCATAAGTTTTGTTTTTTAATGATTGTAAGTTTGTAACATTAGAAACATGTCGAATAAGAAGTGTAGAGGCTATTTAAGTTAAGGGGTGATTGTGCACCACCCGAATTGGTCATGGGTACCCACAACCAGCAAGGTAACATTGTCGCCACCTATGCTGGTAGTGGTCCCGTGAATCTTTTGCTGGTTGTATCTACCGTGCTGGTAACCGTTTTTTAATTTTTTTGAACTAAATTAAATCAGTTTTTTTTTACTATAACCGTGTGTATATCCTTTTTTTTTGTTATTGGGTATTTTATAACCGTGTGTTTTAAAAATAACAAAAATAAACTAAAACAAAATTAAATAATAAAAAACATAAACATAATTCATTAAATATTTAAACATTAATCAAAATACATAAAAACATAAAAAAAAAATAAAACTTAAAGCTCGCGCATGAGATGCCACGCCTGGATATGGTCAAATGTGTCGCGGTAACGACCTGCATAAGTTGTCTGGGTCATCTCCACAACAATCTCCTCCCCAATGTCGTCCACCAATCACACTTGACATTTAGATTGGCCGATATTAATGGAAATAAATATTTTTGACCGTGTTGGATGGAGACGGTTGAAATTAACTCGTGCTGACGGTTTTGTGATAAAACCGTGTGAATTTAAAAAAAAAATCATATTTGTATTTAAATTTAAAAAAATAATAAAAAGAATTAGTGGAGTGCTGCTCTAAAAAAGTGTTTCAGTGAAATAAATCAGTGAAATTGTTAAAAACATGATATCAACAAAATATTCTTTATTAAAAACTCAAAGATTACTGGAAACAAACCACAAACCAAGAACAAACTAACATACAGAATCTCTACACAAAACCCTCAGCCTAAAACTCTATCCAAATCCACCAGGATTACAACTACTAACCAGAAACAAGATGTTACTGGATTACAAACCCTAGACTTGAATACAACGAGAGACTGACAACGAGTACTTTAGAGAAAGAAGAAAATAATAAGAGTTAAACTCGTGCACAGTAGCCAAAGAGTCTTTATATAGTCAGACTCATAGGTATGGAGAGAAACACATACGAACCAACAAGAACCGTTGGATGAATGTGAAGAAACACACAAAAGAAAGATCTGAGTCATTCAAGCTTATAACCCGGATTGCCAGCGTGTAAAGCAATCCGGACCTAGTTCCACTCCTGACCACTTGTTCAGCTGGATCCCAATAATGGGCTTTATCACTTAATGGGCTAAAGACATACTTGGACTTGGACTTGGACATATAGCTCCTTGGACTCCTTAATATACTGGATCAACACGAACTCAGTAACATGGGCTCTACTGCTACCATTCACCAAGATTGCCTCGTACATTTATCAACCAATACACTAACCTGCACAATGAGCTTATGCAAAATATTAAAGACTTTTGTAACACACATATAAAATAAACTTTGGTTACTTAAATTGTACAAGATGCTACCACATCTTTTAACACCCCCCCACAATTTAATAACCAAATGGGTCAAACATGTTGAGTTTCTTACATAACTCATCATGTTGTCCAGGTCCTAATCCCTTAGTTAAGACATCAGCAACTTGTTCACTAGATTTAATATCACAAGTTTTAATCAACCCTTTAGAAATCAAGTCTCTAAGGAAAAACAAATCCAACTCAAAATGTTTGGTTCTATCAAAGAACACTGGATTTGCAGCAATAGATAGAGCTGAACTATTGTCACAAAACAAGAGAACAGGTATATCTACTGTTACATTCATTTCAGATAAAACATTGATCAACCACAAAACTTCACAAGCTGCAGAACTCATTGACCTATATTCTGCTTCAGTTGAAGACCTAGAAACAGTTGCCTGTTTCTTACTCTTCCAAGATATTAGTGTTTTACCAAAAAATATACAAAAACCAGTAATTGATTTCCTGGTTTCTATACATTTTGCCCAGTCAGAGTCTGAGAATGCAACTAAGTTTTGACTTGACCCATTCTCTAATAGTATTCCCTTTCCTGGAGCCTTTTTAAGATATCTTAATAACCTCATTGCAATAACCAAATGTCCATCAGTAGGTCTGTGCATATACTGACTTAAAAAATGCACAGCATATGATATATCTGGTCTAGTATGAGACAGATATATCAGCTTACCTACCAACTGCTGATAGCCTGTAATATTGGCTAACACATTTGGTTTATTATTACATATTGAAGTTATCATATGATTAGGCTCTATGGGAGTATTAACTGGTTTGCATGCTGTCATGCCATACTCAGTTAACAAATCAAGGCAGTATTTCCTTTGTGACAGGCATAAGCCTTGTTCACTAGGAACAACCTCAATACCAAGGAAATACTTTAGAACACCTAGGTCCTTAATCAAAAACTGATCCTTAAGACTCTGTTTAACACTATTTACATCATCAACAGAACTACTTGTAACAACTATGTCATCAACATACACAAGTAAAAGTGTAATTACAGATTCATTGTTTTTTATAAACAATGAATAGTCACACTTACTTTGTTTAAAGCCTAGTTTGCACAACACTCCTACTAATTTTTCATTCCACATCCTAGGAGCTTGCTTTAAACCATACAATGACTTTTTTAATTTACATACCTTTTTCTCATTTTCAGAAAAATACCCATCAGGTAGGGTCATGTAAACATCTTCATTTAAATCACCATAAAGAAATGCATTATTAACATCTAATTGAAATATTTTCCAACCAAATTTAACAGCTAAAGCTAATACACACTTAACAGTAACAAATTTTACCACAGGAGAGAAAGTTTCATCAAAATCAACCCCCTCCTTTTGACTAAAACCTTTAGCCACAAGCCTTGCCTTAAACCTCTCTATTTCACCATTTGATTTATATTTGATTTTATAAATCCACTTACACCCTACCACACTTCTTCCCTGAGGAAGTTCAACAAGATCCCAAGTATGATTCCTATTCAAAGCCTCTATTTCTTCATTCATAGCAGCCACCCAATTAGGGTCTAAAGCTGCTTCTTTATAGGACCTAGGTTCAATGCTTTTATTTAACATACAAGCATAGAACTTATCCCCATAAGACAAATTAGAATAGTTAACCACCTTCTCTAGACCATACTTTACTTTCCCTTCAACTATAAAATCATCTAACTTCCTAGGGAATGTACCACTCCTAGTAGACCTCCTAAGAGCTGATTGACTTTGATGATTATTGTCATTGCCCTCAGAAACAGAATTATCATCAATGTCATATCTCACATCCTCAACCCTACCTAAACTCCTATCATTACTATCTAAAGGAGACCCCACAGACCCCTTACTAACAGTATGATCAGGAGATGGCTGCTGAAACCCATGTGTTTCTGACTCACTATTACCTACAACCCTTCCTTCATCATCGGGCTCTTCATCAATATTAGGTGTTTCAGTTTCATAACAGTCAAAAAAGTTTAATGAATTTAAATCAGAGTTAGTTGTTTCATTATATTTTTCAAAAATTAGGTTTTCTTTAAAAGGAAACACTGACTCATAAAACTTTACATCTCTTGAAAAGAAAGTAGATTTATCATATAGACAAAAAACTTTGTATCCCTTTTTCTCATTTGAGTATCCTAAAAAGACACATTTTACAGCCCTACTAGACAATTTATCACTCTCATTTAAGACTGTTGCAAAACATAAACACCCAAACATTTTTAAGTGACCTAGGAAGGGTTCAAATCCGTAAATCAGCTCATAAGGGGTTCTACCATTCAGCACAGAAGAAGGTGTCCTATTAATCAAATAGCAAGCAGTTAAGACACAATCAGACCAAAAACGAACAGGAAGATTACTTTGAAACAACAATGCACGTGTAACATTCAACAAGTGCCTATGTTTCCTCTCAGCTATACCGTTTTGCTGAGGTGTGTATGAACAAGACGTTTGATGAACAATTCCAAGTGACTTATTAAAACTGTTCATTTGTTGATTTACAAATTCCAATCCATTGTCACTCCTAATACATTTTACTTGTTTTTTAAACTGAGTTTGTAAAACAATTACAAATTCTTTAAAATTTTCAAACACTTCAGATTTTTGTTTCATCAAACACACCCACACAGCACGAGTATAGTCATCAACAATAGTAAAGAAGTATTTATATCCTTCTCTACTTGACATCCTATATGGGCCCATACATCCAAGTGAACCAACTCTCCCAACTCAGTACTTTTGTGATCACTAAGAGGAAATGGTTCACGATGTTGTTTGGCCCTGTGACACACATCACATGGACTTTCACTTGAGGTGTACTTAATTTTCAAAATAGACTCAAGTTTTTTACCAACAATATCAGATGGATGTCCCAACCTAGCATGCCATAAACTAGACTCCTTTTCACTAGAACATCCTACCTGATTACTCACAAAAGACCCACCACAGAAGTACAATCCTTCTACTTGGTTACCAGTCACCAGGATTTTCTTGGTTAACAAATCCTGTATGTAACACTTATGCTCATCAAATCCAATGAAAAGCTTATTGTCCTTAGCTAATTTATGTACAGAAATTAGATTGACACTGTACTCAGGTACCACCAGCACATCATGTAACACAACCCCATTAGCCAATTTTAATGACCCTATTTTAGTTACCAAGGCATCTGTGCCATTTGGATGTTTAACTTTAATGTTTAAGTCTGAAACATCTATATAGTCAGTTAATTCTTTTTCATCACCAACCATGTGCTGGTTTGCCCCTGAGTCTATTATCCATCTAACAGTTATTTTAGTTCCATCTTTGTTAAAAACAAACACTGGTTTTACAAACACATTAGCACAGAAAGGACCAAAAACACTACCTGTTACATTACAACTTTGAACCTTTTCAGCAGAGTTCTCATTCAATAATGATAATAACTTTGCTACTTGTTCACTGGTCAAAGATGCAATAGAAGTATCAGGTTTTTCACAGGTACTATTATTCACATTAACCTTCTTTCCCTTAGGCCTTAGCCAAGATGGATAGCCAATGATTTCAAAACATTTATCCATGGTATGACCAATTTTGTTACAATGACTACATTTCAGATTCTGGTTTTTACTTGGTTTTTTACTTAAATCAACAGATTGACTAGATTTAGAAAAAAACCCCATAGTTTGACCTTTTTTAGAAACATTGCTAGAGTTTCTATGAGATTCCTCTCTAGATACTATAGCAAATGCTTCTTTGACTGATGGTAGTACATCTTTTAATAACAACTGAGTCCTAACATTTAGATATACATTATCTAAACCCATGAGAAATTGCATTAGTTTTATCATGTGACTAAAGTTATTGAAATCTTTGGCTGCATTACAAGAGCAAGAAGGTAATTGAACAATTTGATCAAGTTGTTTCCACATTAAATTTAGCTTATGATAATACTCTGAAACAGGCATACCATTTTGAGTAAATGAATTTATTCTTTGATATAAATCAAAAACAATTGACCCATCTACCTTATCATATGTTTCTTTTAACTCAGACCACACATCACAAGCAAATTTAGAATAGACTTGACCCATATAAAGCTCTTCACTTACTGAATTCAATAACCATGTTAACACAACAGAATTACACCTATCCCATTGCCTAGCAAGAACAGGATCGGTTTCAGATTTAATACATGTCTTGTCTATAAATCCCCACTTATTCTTCACTTGCAAAGCAAGTGTCATGGCATTTGCCCATATAGTATAATTCTCAGATCCTTTTAACTTTACTGATACAATAGTTAAACTACTTGAATCAGAAGCATGTAAGTATAAAGGATCTGATGCATCAAGTTTGCTAACCAAGGTTTCATTAACAACTGGGCCACCTTCAGGCCCAATATTAACAACTGGACCTTGGTCTTGATTATCACCCATAATGTGTAAGTCAATACAAGGTAATCACAAATCAAGAAAAACACCTAGCAATTAATCAAACCAAACACAAAGCACACAACACAAAGCAGGACAATATCACAAACTACACAAGACAAAAAACCAGGCGAAGCCAAGCCAGGGACCAGATCACAGGTTCATCACTCAAGGGTGCCTGCGCAAGCCTTAACTTGGGAGCCTTTCCTAACCCACTAGACACACAGACACAACCAATTATTGAGTCTCAATGCCGGTCCCCCTAACCCGGCCAGGTGACTCCTAGACACTTTCAATAAACAAAAATAAAAGGTAAAGGAACAATCTCACCAAGCAAACCCAAGTTAGGGTTTTCTCCAAGCACTGCTACCCTTTGATTGGGGGTTTAGTAGTAATCAGAACTCCTCGCTAGGGTTTTTATGACCCCTAGCACATCACCTTCAACTCCTGTTAGTATTAACCCTTTTGAAACTTAGGGTTTCTTTACCCTGTTCTTACTCAGGTGATTAAATCCTTGAGTAAGAATATCAAAACGCCAGCAGCGGAAACACCAGAACCTTCCTAGGGTTTTCAATCAAACCCTATAGAATGAATATCAAGAGCTCCAAAAGAATCCTCAGCTTCACCCAGATCTGACCTGATTTGCCCAGATCTTCTTCAATGATCTCTCAATATAATCAAGAACACCAGATCTATTTGTGAAACAACAATCAAGATCCTAACAACTCAACCTAGACGCTCTGATACCATGTTAAAAACATGATATCAACAAAATATTCTTTATTAAAAACTCAAAGATTACTGGAAACAAACCACAAACCAAGAACAAACTAACATACAGAATCTCTACACAAAACCCTCAGCCTAAAACTCTATCCAAATCCACCAGGATTACAACTACTAACCAGAAACAAGATGTTACTGGATTACAAACCCTAGACTTGAATACAACGAGAGACTGACAACGAGTACTTTAGAGAAAGAAGAAAATAATAAGAGTTAAACTCGTGCACAGTAGCCAAAGAGTCTTTATATAGTCAGACTCATAGGTATGGAGAGAAACACATACGAACCAACAAGAACCGTTGGATGAATGTGAAGAAACACACAAAAGAAAGATCTGAGTCATTCAAGCTTATAACCCGGATTGCCAGCGTGTAAAGCAATCCGGACCTAGTTCCACTCCTGACCACTTGTTCAGCTGGATCCCAATAATGGGCTTTATCACTTAATGGGCTAAAGACATACTTGGACTTGGACTTGGACATATAGCTCCTTGGACTCCTTAATATACTGGATCAACACGAACTCAGTAACATGGGCTCTACTGCTACCATTCACCAAGATTGCCTCGTACATTTATCAACCAATACACTAACCTGCACAATGAGCTTATGCAAAATATTAAAGACTTTTGTAACACACATATAAAATAAACTTTGGTTACTTAAATTGTACAAGATGCTACCACATCTTTTAACAGAAATGATGTGGTAGTATATCATTGGTTAAAATCAGTTAAGTGAAAAAAAAAATCTCAACATGCGCCCCTTCCCCCTAATAGATTAAGGTATTTGAAATCTTGAAGTTGTTAACTTGTATGATGATGTGTTACCGAGTTATTCTTATCTTGCAAACTTAGAAGTTACGAAAGACTTAACTATTTCGTAAAACATTTCTTACGAACTTAGAGCATTCATATCAGGTTTATCATCTTTATTCATCAAATTATATTAAAAATGACTATATTTTCTCTCTTATTTTCAATTGAACAATATTTTCTATACCTTTATCATTACCTTTTTTACTCTTCTTTACTTACAATCACTTTCAAAAAAATAAAAAAAATTGGTGAAGAATAGTGTTTTTTTTCCTTCCAAAAATAGAGATAAACAATAACATTTTTTCTCTTCTCCACTCACAACCACTGAGCGAATGCTCTTGGGGGACATGGCACTCTCAGCAAGGGATTACCAATTAGGGTTGTCGTGCAGCAACACTGCCACCCCTTTGGCAATGGTCAAATTTATTGCTGTTCGGCAAGATGTAACCGTTTGACAAGATATGATTTTAATGATTTTGGGTGTGAATTTGATATGGCAAAGGAGGTTAGATAGGGCTCGACATAGTTGCCAAGGCCCAAGAGTGCTCTGCCCGCCTTGACCTTACACGTTTTCCTTCCAAAAAAAAGGTTCTTAATTTTTTGCACAAGCTAGCAAGATGTGGGAAATTTGCTAACCTAATATTTGAGAGATTCGGGATTGTTTTATAAGCTATGAAAATATTCTAGTAAAAAAATTAACATGAAAGAGTCAATTTATGATTATCTCGTTGGATAATTTTATGTTGAATTAAAAAAAAAATCTAAGAACAATTGTACGTACTCTTTCATAGTTTTTCAATATATTATTTATACTTTAGTAGCGTGTGTTTATAATTTGATGTTGCGTCATTGATTTATTCTTTGAGCAAACCATTCAAAAAGACAAAAAGTATTACGGTTTGATTTTAGAAAGTGAATAAAAAGTCAAAGAATGCGATAGCGGCTCCTTTAGATATACTAAACCACTTATATTCATACTAGTATAATAATGTAAATAACTAAATATAATAATGTAAAAATATGACCTCTATTAGCAATTTAGCATATAGGTAAAAAGATGAACGTTGAGTTCCCGAGTTAACTTAAGGTGGGAAAAGAAAGGAAATAAAAATTTGATTGTGTTCCCGAGTTTCATTTAAGGAGAGAAAAGAAAGGAAAACAAAACATAGTGTGTTCCTGAGTTTCATTTAAAGAGGAAAAAGAAAGAAAATGAAAGGAAAATTAGGCAAAATCTTTAAGTTTAGTTTTCCTTCAGATTTGGAAAGAAACAGAAGGAAAGGATATTTATCCTTTTTTTTTTTTTTTTCCTTTCCCTTCTTTTCCTTCTATTCTTTTCTTTTCCTTTCTCTCTTTAAGTTAACTCGGGATCACAGCGGAAGAGTTAAACGCATCAACGGTTTAATAGTTAAACTCTAATATGTTAAAAAAAAAAACACATGTAGAAGTAACTTATAATCGTCTAATGCATTAAAGTATATTATCCAAAGTTTTTTTTTTTTTTTTTTCCAAATGTGTTATACTGTGTGTTTTACGTTAATCCGAATGTGTTTTATCTTCTTCAGACTCATTTTTTATATGATGCAAAAACACAATTTACAGAACATATGGCTGCGTGTTTTATATTAATCTGATGGTGTTTTTTTTTCTAGTAAGCTATAACTTTTTTTTAATATAACTCTTTACATTAAAACGAAATACGAAAGTTATATCAATATAGACATTTTGGTTTTATGTTTATATGATTGTGTTAAAAAACATAGTTAATCCGAATGATGAGTTTGAGTGGAAATGTTGTGTTGTTATTGTTTGTGTGTTTTATGTTTTTCAAAAAATGTTAAAAATACACACATTAAATTAACTGTTTGTGTTTGGTTGTGTTTTATGGTTATACGATAATGGTAAAACACAAAACTTAATCCGGTGATGATAAAACACAATGTACACAAATGACGATTTTAATTTTTAAAGATTTCATGAAATTATAACACAAAACTATGATATTGTACAAAGATGTATGATACTCAATTATAAAACAAAATCCTAAAAATCTCTCCTCTTAAATATGATAATTAATTTTTGAGAAAGTTGATTATTTATAAAATTACTCTATTACCTTTTTAATTTAATTAGAACCGTGTCACGTGTCACTCTTAGAGGGCTTCTTATCCTTCTCATGAAAAGAGACATTTATATCCGAACCATTTTTGATACATGGTTTATGGAGATAGCGTTATGAGGGTTTTATTTGATCTTAACCAGTCACAATGGCCGTGCAAAAATGTTTACCTAAAAAATGGGACAAGTCAAATGGGCCTCGGCTGAAATATGTTTATTTGCATAAACCTACTCTTCAAGCAGTTTAGTCAAAGATTTATATCATTACCACAATAATATTGTTTTTGCTAAAAATGTTTTTTCTATGTTTATTTTTAATCAATTTAAACGGTATTTTATTTTGTTTATTATATATAAAAAACAAAATAAAAATTAAATAAATGTTTGAGCATTGATTAAAGGGACTGTTTTTCATTACATGAATGTTTAAGGGAAAAAACAATTGAGCCTTCTATATACGTGGTACTGATGTTGCGCAATGAAACTCTATGGGCTTCATTCCATACCACCCTGCTTTAATACTTCAGCGATTTGTTACCTTTTTGGGTAAGGCTAACCTAAAAAGGAGTTTAGCATAAAAAGTATAAGAAGGATTATTAGCTATAGATTAAACTAGATAATAAGGGGCACGATGATAAAATCATTACATCATTAAAGTTTCACCCCTATTTTTAAAATGGTCATAACTTTTTTATACGACATTATTTAAAAATAAAAAACTATACCATAAAAACAAGCGTTTCATCCTCTTTCATTTGCATACCATATTGTCATACTTTAAAAATTTTTTTGATGGGTTGATAACTTGCGTTTTATTGAGGCTATACTTGCGTTTTAGAAACGCAAGTTATACTTGATAAGACGACCTGATGAAACGCAAGTTATACATGATAAACACAAGTTATACATGATAAACGCAAGTTATACATGATAAAACGTAAGTTATATCTGATAAAATATGCAAGTTATATATGTTTAAACACAAGTTATATCTGATCAAACACAAGTTATACGTGATAAAAAGATGTTAGTTATATCTGACAAAAACGCAAGTTGTATCATGATAAAACGCAAGTTATCAACCTAGCAATTTTTTTTAAAAGTATAGCAATACGGTATGTAAATGAACGAGGATAAAAAGCTTGTTTTATGGTATATTTTTTTTAGAATCGTATGAAAAAGTTATGGACGTTTAAAAAATGAGGGTGGAACTCAACAATTGTGGGTTATACCTAGTTTGCCGTTCTCCTTCTATTTTAGAAACTCAACGTATACTTTTCCCATTTTAATCTCACCCATTGATTTATTTTGATCAAAAGCCCAAAATCCTTCTTATCTTTTTTACGCTAAACTTCATTTTACAGTAAACTTTCTTTAACTTTTTTTTCTCAAAAAGTGCATACGTCAACTCAACCCAACATGTGTTAAAAATGCCCCATTTTGACTCGTGACCCAGCCCATTAGCCGCTGCTTCATCCATCGCGTTAGTGTTCATTAGGGTTGTTCAACGTCAAGCTAACAACAATGCGAGCCATGTTGGCTTAAGTGGATGTGTCTAATATGAGTTAGAAGCTCAACTTGAATTTAACTCAAGCCAGTTAGTCTTGTGGTTGCGTGAGTTTAATGGTATTTTGGAAAAATTACAGATTTCGTCCTTTATATTTATTTCATTTTTCAGTAGATGCCCTTTAACTTTAAAATTGATGAAAATCATCCTTTAAGTTTCAAAATCTTGCACCCGCTGTCCTTTAGCACTAACCTGGTTTATTTTTAACATTAAATATTGTCAGATAAGGGTAGTTTAGTGTTTTCAACCCAATTATTTAAAAATATCTAATAAAAAGCTAACATCATATAAATATATAATAAAAAAACAGTTAAGTCCCCATATCTCTAAAACCTTCATCTGTCTCTCTCCAAACCCTCTCTTCCTCGCCACTCTTCACCCCCCTCCCATCCACCACCCACCACACCACCAAGCTACACCACCAGCCGGTCACAACCACCACAACCTACCACCAAGTCACCAACACTCCACACCACCACCACCACTTGCCACCAACCACCACGAAACCCAACCAAATCCGACACCCCAACCATAACTTTTATTTCTTCAACAAACTCTAACCCCAAATCGATTTAGTGTGCCATAAACGATGGAAGACACTTGAGTTCTGGTAGTGGTGGTGGGTTGCAAGCTAAACAACCCACATCAATCCAATCAACCCAATTTACAACAATGGAGTTCGAATCCAAGACCACCACCATTTTTGCAGAAGCACCCAACAACAATCATAGGTCGGAAAAGGTCATATACGATAAGAAATAGAGAAAAAAACGCATTAAAACAACAACACCACCCAACAAAGGTGGTTGCTGATGGGTCTTCGATTTCAACCGAAGGAAACATGTTTAGATTGACCGGAAAGAAGTCTTAGGAATGGAGGAAGATTATTGAAGCTGAACGATTGACGAATTTAATGGTTTATGATGATGATAAGCTTCAAGTTGGATCTGTGAAGAAGAATAATTATGATGATTATGATGTTAGTGATGAGTAGGTTGTTGTTGTTAATGATATATGTTCTATCTCTGGGTTAGACAGAGAAGATGTTGGGGGTGATGGCTAGTAGGTGGTTGGTGAAGATGGCTAGTGTGTGGTCGGGTCCATATGAGCATTATTTTTTTTAATTTTAATTAAATTTATTTTAAATAAATGAGTAAAATTACCAAGTTGCCCTCACATGGGTTCCACATGACCCCTTTTAACGTGAAAAACTAACCAAGTTAGTACTAAAGGACAACAGATGCAAGGTTTTGAAACTTAAAGGATGATTATCGTCAATTTTAAACATTCAAAACAGACAAAATATTAACAAAAGATCAAGTGCATAATAGTAATCAGTTTGTACATGCCAAAAAAATACAACTGCAAAAAAGTCTAATGAAAGTAAGATAGAAACATAATCACTGTGGCGGTGGTGGGCCCTCTGGTGGTGCGCGTAACTCTACCCCCAACGCTGTGCCAGCGCTTGTATCGCCTCGATCGTCCACTGCTGAACCTCCTGTACCTGACCGATGCGGTGATCAATGTCATCGGCCACGTAACGCGCAACAGGAGTGAGGTCATCATATACATGACGGGGGTACTGCTGCTGTGGTGGCGGCGGAGGTGGGGGCCGTCATCGTCGCCGTGACCCGCCTGGTCCGCCACCAGAGGTACTCCCGGACGCTCCTCAAGGTAGGCCGGTATATCATCGGGCGTAGGAAGGGGGGTCGACTCAAAAGGCCTCCTAGTGCCGAGAGATCGAAACCGATGTACTCCCTTCTCGACCTCCATCAGGATCCCCATGCTCCGGGCATTAGCCTCACCAAGCTCCACCGATGGGATCTTGGGCGACAAATGGGGGTAAGTCTCTGGCGAGAGGCGCAGACGACGCGCGATGACGGAGATGAACGCCCCGCTATGGAGATGTGCGCGAGTCTGGCGCTTGTGCGCACACTGAAAGTACTCCACTAGGGACGCGGCTAGGTTGCACGGCTACCACATAATCAGACTGTATAAAAAGAAAAGGTCACTTTGGTTGACCTTCTACCGGCTGCTCCCCCATGCTGCGATAGAGGTGGCGATCGCATGGTGCAAATAATAGTACAGGGGGTCCCTAATTGACGTCGCCTTCGCCATATTCGCACCATAGTGCGAAGTGGCGATGTGCCTCCAAAAACTGACCAGGGTCGGCCTATCCACCATCTTGACAGCGTCCCGGTACAAACCAGTATCAATCTCCGCCGCTGTGTACAACCCCGAAGCAACAGCAAATTCTTGCAAAACATAATTGTAAATATTAACAACTTTTGGGAACATAATAATAAAATGACATATACTTGAAATTAGTGTTTTGAAACCCGGACCGGACCGACCGGTCGGACCGGGGAACGGGACCTTGGCCGGTCCGGGTCACTGCAGAGGACCGCATATGCAACGAACCGGAAGTTAAACCGGTGAACGGGCGGTCGAACCACTAAACCGACTGTTGAGACCGGGATTCAAGGGTTGGACTGGTTCTTAAATTTGCAGATCTAACATGAGGCTTTCAATTTGCAGATCTGATTTTTATTATCTAACCACACACTTCAAAATCATTGATCTTGATGAAGATGATGATACTGTGAGTAAAGAAGAACAATGGGTTTCGAATACAGATAATGAGTTGTTAACGACGGTTATTGGATCTAAACTTGTATTGATTGACCAAGTCAACCCATTGATTGTTGACTAATCTGGGTCATGTTTACAGGAGATTTCTACAGGGGTTGGAGGAAAATTCTAGGTGAAAAACAAAGCTTCAAAAGTTGGTAATAGTGGAGGTAAAGAGACAGAGGGTTGAAAGTAATGAAAGGTCAAAGAAGCAGATAACTTCAACCCTAAAGTGTGTATATATTATAAGTTTTAGGCTTTTTTTAGCTTATGGGCAAAAGTTATTGGGCTAGATAATTACTAATTTAATACACATGAAAAATAATTATAGTTTTGTATTGTATATTTTAAATTAGAAAATATAACTATAAAACTAATTATCCGGTTTGTAAACCTGGTTCGACCGGTTCGACCAGTGAACCGGTAGAGCGTCCGGTTCGACGTCCGGTCCGGTTATAAAAACATTGCTTGAAATAACATACCTCATGGGTCATCTCCTGCCATTGCCTCGCCAACCGTAATCGGATGGGGCGAAAAGTCTGAGCTGGGTTCGGGTGCTCGGACAGATCCAATACCTCGAACGACGACAGAAACTCGATCGTCAACTCCTGGTTAGATTCCTCCTTGTCTATGTCAAAGAGACGACGCCATGGAGTGTCAAACCCCACTATGTCGTTCGCCCTCCCGGTTTCGCCGACCTTATCCAGAAGATCCCAACTGATGTACATCTGAGGGTCGACAGCCATTTGACGCAGCTTCTTGCAATTGCACCGCGCATCCTGATGATGGTCCTCAAACTCCAGGTACGGGTGGTCCCTTAAAGGGTCCGGTGGTGGAGCCTGTCGACCCCTCTACGGCGGCACAGGCGACCCGCCGTCATCTCCACCACCATAAGTCCCCTAAAAAAAATCTGGATCCATATCTATGTAAACAATAATTTTTGATTATTAATAATAATAATAATAATAATAATAATAATAATAATAATAATAATAATAATAACAATAACAATAACAATAACAATAACAATAACAATAACAATAACAATAACAGTAAGCATAATAATAATAATAATAATAATAATAATAATAATAATAATAATAATAATAATAAGCATAATAATAATAATAATAATAATAATAAGCATAATAATAATAATAAGTGGTAATTTTGTTGAATACGCAGAAGACCGGCCTCGACCTGTTATGATGGTCTGTATTCTGCACATTCAACAAAATTATCACCCGATTTATAAGGTGCAGGCTGATTAGACATAAAGCCTTAGATTCTCTGAAAAATTAACCCAGGTGCCTCGCATAGCCTAAAGCGAGGCGCTTTGCTTAGGGGGTTTAATTAGATATGAGGGGGTTTAATTAGAAAGGTCCTTAAAGAAATGTGTGATATAAAATGATTCTTTCAATTCTCAATTACCCTATGGTTTTCTTAGAATCCCTAACATATTATATATAAAAGATTAATTGCAATTTTTGCAATTTTTTTACTTAACAAAAGATTAATTGTGTAGAGAGAAAGGAATCGAAAAAAAAGAAGAATTAACCATCACTCTATCCCAAAATTTGCAAAAAGAAAAAAAAGACCAAAGGTACAAACCTAAAGCAATCATCTTTGGTTTTTTATTTTGGAATCTCTCAATTTTTTTCTTCAGGAAGACTAAAGGGATTTATATAGACGATTATTTAAAAATATATATATATATATATATATATATATATATATATATATATATATATATATACCTTAAGTGATATATGGCACGTTCCGTTGTTTCCCTCCAAAAAATTTTTTCTCTAACTTTATATACGAGATTTTTTTTAAAACAAATTACACCAAATTAATAAACGTTTTATTATCTTTCCAACGAGTACAATAATGTTATATAAAAAACAAAAAAAAAACTAATTTTTAGTGGGTTTTTATTCATACGAGAAAAAACACAATGCGTTTAGGTAATTTATTTTTACTGATCAGAAGCTGCCACATCCACTCCGTTGACTAAGACAACTAGGATTAAGCCTACATTTTTCCAAGTCAGCTAGACGGCTAAGCCTACATTTTTTACAAGTTGACTGAGGCTTAGGGGCTGTTTGGTTGAATCATTAAGAGGTCTGAATGGTTAAGAGACTCTGAATGATTATATGTTGAATGGTTCAGCTATGGATCAAGTCTGAATGGTTCAGCTCTTAACCATTCCATTCAGAGCCTTTTTTTAGGTTGAAACAAACAGTCTGAATACTGAACAATTCAGAGCTGAATGGTTAGAGCCTCATTAAAAAGGCTACCAAACATGTTACAGTACACTCTTTTCAAGACGACTTAGAGATCTGAGCTCCTTTTTTCATGACGCAGCCGATGCTACTTTAAACCGGTGGGTGTGGAACCGGCATGAGGGCCAGCAAGCCCGACAAGGCCCGACAAACATCCCCCCTACCCCCTTGGGGTGGCAGCGGCATGGCCGACAACCCTGCACCGGGTATGCCGAGCCTTGTGATTGGTGGATGCAGAGGTGGCGGTCCGACGTGAGGTCAGCCACCACACCCTTGGCCCGGCATGAGGAGCTCCGGCAACGTCGCCAGTGTCGTGGATGCAGAGGTGGCGGTCCGGCGTCGATGCCGGACCTCAACCACACCAGACGGTCTTAGAAACAACTGAAAATGATATCTATATTAGAAAATGTTTAGTTTAACAATGTCTAATTTTGTAATTTCATCCTTCTTTTCTGTATATTTTATATTTAAGGTTTTTTTAGAATTTAGATACTTTAAAAAGTGAAAGGTATATAAAGTCATATATCACAAGTTTATGAAAGTGTCACTCTTTCAATATCCCACAAAATACATTTCATGCACATGCACATGGAACAACTCTTTTTCACAACGTTCCTCATACTCGCCGGCGTAACGGCAGCTGCCGACGACCTTACCGGCTCACTATGCAGCACCTGCACCCCCATATGTTCATCACCACCGTCCACCACCGTACCACCACCATCTCCGCCCTCCGTCACTCTCAAACCACCACCACAATCTCCTTCTTCTCCGCCTGCCACCGTGTCAAAGCCACCGCCGTCCCCAACTCCGGCCCACCACGGTCCACCGCCACCACGGTTCTACTACTTTGATTCGCCGGAATCTTTATCTCCGCCGGAGGTGACGTCATCTCCGCCGGTGGTGACGTCATCTCCACCACCGGCGTACATCACATTGGGTGGTGGCAACAATGGAGGCGGTGGCGGTGGCGGTGGCGGCCCACCGTCTCCGAGACTTGTGTATTTTCCATCAACGCCGGCGGTTGGTGGTGGTGGTGGTGGTGGTGGTGGGTCCATCGGACAAAACGGGTACCCGTATCCGTACTATATGTATGATTCAAAGGCTGCTTGTTTTAATGTAGGGAGTTTGTGGGTTTTGATGTTGTTGGTATCATGTGTTGCATGGTACACTTGATCTAGTTCTTGAGTGATCATAGTGTAGTTTCATGTTTTGATTAGTTGGAGGGAACAAAAAGTTACAATATTTCTTCTTCTTTTTTTTTTTAATAAAAATACAGGAGTACATACTTTTGTAATTGCTCTTAGCCTTAGTTGTTGGTATATTGTGACTATGAGTTGTATTTGATAAAACATACCTATAATATAATGGTGTATTGGCTTTATCTAATTCTAAAACTATTAGCTGTTGGTGACTCCCAGCTAATAAAATATGTGCTTGCAGTCTCACCTTTAAATACATTGCCACTAATGAACTATAACTAAAAATAAATATGATTCATTTAGAAAATCAATTATTTGTTACTCATAGTCCATTAATGGTTAATATATTATAAGTTGGCCACCAACATACATTTTTTTAGTTGTAATTGCTAATAATTGTGATTATTTAAAGTCAATACTCATAATATAATTGGGGACACGTGTGATTCATTTAAGGTAAAGTAGTTATTTTGGTTTAGTTCAGAATGGTCCCAGACCGTTAAATGGGGTATCGGGTTGTAGTGGGTTTAGGTCTAAAGACTTCCAACTAAACTGGGTATGGGTCAAAATGAAGGTTTTTTTTGGAGTATGACAGTAGTAGACAAAAATGAAAGAAATATAAATTGTATATTTTTTTTATAATTGCATTGCGTTACCTGTACTGGGACAGGTATACAACTAGTTTAACTTATGCTTTGGATTGCTCGGTTGGGATTGACTTCGGGTGCAAAGCCGCTTGCTTTTCTAGAAAAGTGTTTTAGGTTCGTTGAATGATCTCATTAGTCAAAATGAAAAACTACAAGAGTTAATTAGATTTCTTTTTAGTGGTATGCCGAAAACTCCGAATTGGATAACTTCGTAAATGACCTAATTAACCATGTGTTTATTTACATGAGTATTTGTCTTTCGTTGGAGCTAGTCTAATACATTTTTAGATAATTTTAATTTAAAAAATACGCACAAATAAAAAAGTTGTTGATGAGTTTTCAACTTAGGTTTCAAATTTAAGCAAACACTTTAATGAAAATGAGAAAATCCAATGTATTATTATGATACTAGATTATACCCCGGAAGCGTCCCGGGTTGATAAATATAATATGATACATCAATTTTACATATGAAATAGACTGACTGATGTATAACTCTAATATTAATATCTAACCTAAAACAAATTAACAATGTACAACTCCAATGCTAACACCTAACCTAAACGAATGTAGAACTTTAATGTAACTCTAATATTAACACCTATCTTAAATACTAAACAAATGTACAACTCTAACATACTAATATTGATAGCTAACTTAAAACAACGTATAACTCTATTAACCTATTCTACCTAACTTAAAACAACGTATAACTTTATTAACCTATTCGGCTCTGGTTGAAAAAAAAAATTCATATTTACTGATTTAAACATAATTAGTGACTTGTCTATACATGATTAATGATTTACCTGAACACTTTGTGTTTTTTTTTTCCTGTATAAACAAAACCACACAAAAAAATTATCCGTTTTTTATATAGCACTATGGTACTCGTTGGAAAGATAATAAAACGCTCGTTAATTTGGTGTAATTTTTTTCTTTAAAAAATCTCGTATATTAAAGATATTAACGTTTAAAAATTATGGGAGGAAACATGAGGGTGAAAAATCAAAAATCTAATTTTGTTTTTAAATTATTTTTTTCCTAAAATATAGGATGACCAAGGAAGAGAATGCATATTTGAGTGCCATGTGTATCGTATCATGCATGTGTGTGATATGAACTAGATAGATTCATCAATATCTGTATTGTTATTTTATATGTATCGTATCATGCATGTGTGTGATATGAACGGTACGTAAAGTATAAATGCCTCAATTCACGGAACACACCTTTTGTGTTTCGAATATATTCACGCACAGTTCGTGAAGCCGCTAGTATTATTTTGTGTTTATAAGTTTGTAGCATGTGCCGCCTGTTGCCGCCGACGGTGGCTCCTCCGTCGGTTCTAATGGCCTGCCGGCGGGAGTGCCGACCCCCCTACTGTTCTTCCGCCTATCCCGAAGTTTCGGCTCCGGCGTACTGACAGTGGGTGGGCCCACATTATTGTTCTAGATTAGGTTTGCCTCCTTGTTGCTTTGGTAATGTATGTATTGGCTAGGGTTTTTCGAGCATCCGTGTTGTGCTCTTGTAGTGCATAGTTGTTTTTTGCTTGAATCCGGGTGCTCGATGTTTTTGTCGATATTTTGTAATGTGGAATGGATTTTGATATTATGACTTTGATGTTAGCCTCTTGTTTACATTGCTTCTGTGTCATTTCATTTTTTATTTTTTTTTTGTGATTCTTTCTGTCGATGAGTTGCTCGCGAAAGTAATCATGCGGATCGAGGAGGCTATGTCACATGCAAACGTTGACATGCCTGCTGAACTGCTTAGTCCGCGATCCATTGCTTGTGTAAGCAAGTTTGCGAACCAAGGCGGCTATGTTATTGGAATCATGCCTTGTGATCTGCTTAGTCCGCCATCGATTGCTTGTGAAAGCAAGTTCGCGGACCAAGGCGGCTATGTTACGTGAAAACGTCAACGTGCCTTTTGATCTGCTTAGTCCGCGATCGATTGCTTGTGAAAGCAAGTTCGCGGGCCAAGGCGGCTATGCTACGTGGAAGCGTCAACATGCCTTTTGATCTGCTTAGTCCGCAATTGCTTGCTTGTGCGAGCAAGTTCGCGGACCAAGGCGGCTATGTTACGTGAAAGCGTCAACATGCCTTTTGATCTGCTTAGTCCGCAATCGATTGCTTGTGAAAGCAAGTTCGCGGACCAAGGCGGCTATGTTACGTGAAAACGTCAACATGCCTTTTGATCTGCTTAGTCCGCAATCGATTGCTTGTGAAAGCAAGTTCGCGGACCAAGGCGGCTATGTTACGTGAAAACGTCAACATGCCTTTGTTCTGCTTAGCCCGCGATGTGTTGCTTGTGAGGGCAATTTCGCGGACCAAGGTGGCTACGTGGCGTGCATACGTGAACGTGCCTCTTAGGTATTGCTATTCACTGTTATTAACATATTCACACGATTTAAATTCAACAGTTGAAATATTCATTAATTGTGGGACCCGAAACCCACTAGATGGTTACATGACATCGGTTTAACATATTATTACATGTAACAAATTCGTAGCTGGGCAGCATTCCATGATCTCGGGACCGCGGTCCCATCCAGGCGCTCTAATGCGTACGCGCCCTTTCCCAGTACTTCTTGGACCCTGTACGGGCCTTCCCAGGTCGGCGCGAGCTTTCCCAGTGCTTCAGCTGTGGATGCCTCGTTGAGCCGGAATACGAAGTCACCGACTTGGAATTCTGTCTTTTTGACCCGGGCATTGTAGTATTGTTCCAGCTGTCTTTTATACTTGGCTTCTTTGAGTGCTGCCAACCCTCTTCGCTCTTCCAGCAGGTCCAAATTGAGGCGCAGCTCCTGATCGTTGTCGGTTTTTGAGGCTAATAGGACACGCGCGGATGGGCAACCAATTTCTGCGGGGATCATGGCCTCAGTGCCGTATGTTAGGCTAAAAGGTGTCTCCCCGTTGCTGGTTTTGGTTAACGTGCGATGTGCCCATAGGACATTCGGTATCTCGTCCACCCAGCCTGACCGCCTGGTGTTCAAGCGGGCTTTGATCCCGTCAACGATGCTGCGGTTTGCGCGCTCGACTTGTCCATTGGCTTGCGGGTGGGCGACGGATGTGAACGTTTGCTCTACCCCCATGCCAGTTAGCCACTCTTGGAGTCCGGAATCCGTGAACTGTAAGCCGTTATCGCTGACAATGCTCATTGGTAGGCCGAAGCGGCAGATGATGAACTCCCAGATGAAGCGCTTGACTGCGCGGGCGTCGATAGATACTAGTGGTTTGGCCTCGACCCACTTCGTGAAGTAGTCGATTGCTACGATTAGGTATCTAACATTTCCCGGTGCTGTCGGGAATGGACCCACTATGTCAATTGCCCACTTTTGGAAGGGCCATGCAGAGGTGACTGGTACTAAGTCGTTCTTGGGACGTAATGTGCTTGGAGCGTGGCGTTGACAGGCATAGCACTTGCGAAGTATTTTGACGGCATCAACATGCATGCCTGGCCAATAATATCCCGCATTCATTAGTTTCGCAACAACCATTCTTGGTCCTGCGTGTAGGCCGCAGATCCCTTCGTGCACCTCCTTGATGAGGAACATAGCCTTTTCGGGGTCGACACATCTCAATAGTGGGCCCAAGTACGACCTCCTGTATAGGGTACCGTCCAATACTTGATAATGCATGGCCTTGAGTTGTATTTTCCGCGCTTCGGACTTGTCCTCTGGTAAGGATCCGTTTGTTAAGTAGGCGGTTATCGGTGCCATCCATGATGGGGTGCCCACTTGTACGACATTGACTTGGTGTGCGGGTATAGAAGGTGCACTCAAGACTTCGACCCTAACGTCCTTTGCCATGTGTTCGTAAACGGAGGCTGCCATCTTGCTTAGGGCGTCAGCGGGCTTGTTTTCACTCCGGTTGATGTGGAGGACTTTGCAATACGTGAACCGCTGCATGAGCTTTTTAGTTTGCTCTAAGTATAGGGCCATTTTGGCATCCCTCGCCTCGTATTGTCCGTTCACTTGTGCGGCGACAAGCATTGAGTCTACATGCGCGTCGAGGAAACGGGCGCCCATCTTGTCCGCAATTCTGAGGCCCGCCAGCAGGGCTTCATATTCCGCTTCGTTGTTTGTGCTCTCAAAGTTTAGGCGGATTGCGTATGTGAATTCTGCGCCCTCTGGGTTGACGAGCCGCAAGCCGGCTCCCGCACCGTCGTCACTCTTCGCGCCGTCAGTGTAGAGTGACCATTTGTCGGTCTGAGCCGTTGGTGGCGGTGGATCTTGCTCCAGCAGGCACTCCGCTACCTTATTGGCGGGTACCTCTGTTGTGAAGTCCGCCAAAATTTGCCCCTTGATGGCTGGCCGTGGCTTGTAGAAGATTTCGTGCTCTCCTAGTTCGATTGCCCATTTTGCTAATCTACCCGAAAGTTCTGGTTTCTTCAAGACGTCGCTAATCCGGTAGTCTGTGAGTACATTGATAGGATGGCCTTGGAAATATCGTCGTAGGCGTCTTGATGCATGCACTAGAGCTAAGACCAGTTTCTCCATGGTCGAGTAGCGTGTTTCCGCGTCCAACAGTGTTCGACTGACGTAGTACACGGGGGTTTGTACGCCTTTGCGGTCGACCACCAGGGCCGCGCCAACCGCTTTGTCCGCTACCGCAAGGTATAGCGTCAGTGGCTCTTTAGGTCGCGGGGCTGTTAGCGTGGGCAGGTTCATGAGGCATTGCTTCATGTCCTGGAACGCGGTTTCCGCCTCTGGTGTCCATCTGAAATTGGTTTTCTTCAAGCAGTTGCGCAGCGTGCTCACGAATGGGAATGACCTTGAAGCGTAGTTTGACAGGAAGCGGTTCAGAGCTACAAGACGCCCCATTAGGGTCTGCACTTCCTTCACTGAGGCTGGTGAGGGCATGCGCTCTATGGCTTGTACCTTTTCAGGATTCGCGCGGAAACCTTCCTTCGTGACGACAACTCCCAGGAACTTGCCTTCCTCCATGCCGAAAGAGCATTTACTGGGATTGAGCTTCATGCGGACTTGGCGTAATTGGTCAAAAGTCTTTTGTATGTCCGTTAACATTCGATCCTCCTCCGTACTTTTGATTACGAGGTCATCCACGTATACCTCCAAGTTCACTCCGATTTGTGCGGCGAAGACTGAGTCCATTAGTCGCTGATATGTTGCTCCCGCGTTCTTGAGCCCGAACGGCATCTTGGTGTAGCAGAAAGTGCCCATGTCCGTTCGGAAAGCGGTTTTGTCCTCGTCGCCTTTTGCCATTTGAATCTGGTGATATCCCTTGTAGGCATCAAAGAAGCATTTGAAACGAAAAGGAGCCAGAGAGTCAACCTTCAGGTCTATCTCAGGTAACGGATAGCAATCTTTCGGGCACGCTTTGTTCAAGTCTTTGTAATCTACGCACATACGCCACCCTCCATTGGCTTTGGCAACCATTACTGGGTTGGCGACCCACGTTTGGTATTTTACCGGGCGAAGTATGCCTGCGTTCAGCAACTCTGTGACTTGTTCGTTCATTGCCTTAGTTTTTTCCGGCCCCATGCTTCGTTTCTTTTGTACCACTGGTTCCACTAACTTGTACGTGGCGAGCCTGTGTTCTGCTATTTCTCGAGGGACTCCTACCATGTCCGCGGGTGTCCACGCAAAAATGTCTTTGTTTTTGATTAACAATTGCTTCAAGTGAGTTCGGACCGCGTCTGACAGTGCGGGCCCGATGTTTATGGTTTGCTCGGGGAAGCTGGGATTGAGTATCCACTTCTCTGGCTCGGTCAAGTTTGGTTTTTTGGCGGATTTAGCTGGCTTTGGGGTCTCTGCTGTGTGACATTGGCGATTGCCTCGGATAAACGCCACCCCCTTTCGGGTTGGAAAGCCGACTACCTGGTGCGGAGCGGATGCGTTGCTATTGAATTTGGCAAGTCCCTCTCTTCCTATTAGTAGGTCGTGTGCTGAGTTCACTGGGAGTACCATGAATTCGCATTCCTCCGTCCGCGACAAATTACCATCCGACCAAGTAACTGGGAACGTGATGACCCCCCGGGGTAATATTGACTCATGAATGAATCCCGATATTGGTTCGCTCACTGGTACCAAACGCTTCTTGTCCGCCTCATCGAGCTGGTTAAAACACTGGTCGTACATGATGTCCGCGCTGCTTCCCGGGTCAAGAAACATGTATGGTGTGCGATAATGACCGAATACCCCCGTGATGATGAGCGGGGATGTAGACGACGCTCCCCCTTTGGGGACGGGCAGAACGACTGGTTGTTCTTTCCATGCATCTTCACTCGTCTCTGTCAATTGATGCTTGTTTCGTTTCTGTCCGCTTGTTCGTTTACCGTACATCACATTGGGTGGTGGCAACAACGGAGACGGTGGCGGTGGCGGCCCACCGTCTCCGAGACTTGTGTATTTTCCATCGACACCGGCGGTTGGTGGTGGTGGTGGTGGTGGTGGGTCCATCGGACAAAACGGGTACCCGTATCCGTACTATATGTATGATTCAAAGGCTGCTTGTTTTTATGTAGGGAGTTTGTGGGTTTTGATGTTGTTGGTATGTGTTGCATGGTACACTTGATCTAGTTCTTGAGTGATCATAGTGTAGTTTCATGTTTTGATTAGTTGGAGGGAACAAAAAGTTACAATATTTCTTCTTCTTTTTTTTTTAATAAAAATACAGGAGTACATACTTTTGTAATTGCTCTTAGCCTTAGTTGTTGGTATATTGTGACTATGAGTTGTATTTGATAAAACATACCTATAATATAATGGTGTATTGGCTTTATCTAATTCTAAAACTATTAGCTGTTGGTGACTCCCAGCTAATAAAATATGTGCTTGCAGTCTCACCTTTAAATACATTGCCACTAATGAACTATAACTAAAAATAAATATGATTCATTTAGAAAATCAATTATTTGTTACTCATAGTCCATTAATGGTTAATATATTATAAGTTGGCCACCAACATACATTTTTTTAGTTGTAATTGCTAATAATTGTGATTATTTAAAGTCAATACTCATAATATAATTGGGGACACGTGTGATTCATTTAAGGTAAAGTAGTTATTTTGGTTTAGTTCAGAATGGTCCCAGACCGTTAAATGGGGTATCGGGTTGTAGTGGGTTTAGGTCTAAAGACTTCCAACTAAACTGGGTATGGGTCAAAATGAAGGTTTTTTTTGGAGTATGATAGTAGTAGACAAAAATGAAAGAAATATAAATTGTATATTTTTTTTATAATTGCATTGCGTTACCTGTACTGGGACAGGTATACAACTAGTTTAACTTATGCTTTGGATTGCTCGGTTGGGATTGACTTCGGGTGCAAAGCCGCTTGCTTCTCTAGAAAAGTGTTTTAGGTTCGTTGAATGATCTCATTAGTCAAAATGAAAAACTACAAGAGTTAATTAGATTTCTTTTTAGTGGTATGCCGAAAACTCCGAATTGGATAACTTCGTAAATGACCTAATTAACCATGTGTTTATTTACATGAGTATTTGTCTTTCGTTGGAGCTAGTCTAATACATTTTTAGATAATTTTAATTTAAAAAATACGCACAAATAAAAAAGTTGTTGATGAGTTTTCAACTTAGGTTTCAAATTTAAGCAAACACTTTAATGAAAATGAGAAAATCCAATGTATTATTATGATACTAGATTATACCCCGGGAGCGTCCCGGGTTTAGAAATTTAATATGATACATCAATTTTACATATGAAATAGACTGATGTATAACTTTAATATTAATATCTAACCTAAAACAAATTAACAATGTACAACTCCAATGCTAACACCTAACCTAAACGAATGTAGAACTTTAATGTAACTCTAATATTAACACCTATCTTAAAGACTAAACAAATGTACAACTCTAACATACTAATATTGATAGCTAACTTAAAACAACGTATAACTCTATTAACCTATTCTACCTAACTTAAAACAACGTATAACTTTATTAACCTATTCGGCTCTGGTTGAAAAAAAAAATTCATATTTACTAATTTAAACATAATTAGTGACTTGTCTATACATGATTAATGATTTACCTGAACACTTTGTGTTTTTTTTTCCTGTATAAACAAAACCACACAAAAAAATTATCCGTTTTTTATATAGCACTATGGTACTCGTTGGAAAGATAATAAAACGCTCGTTAATTTGGTGTAATTTTTTTCTTTAAAAAATCTCGTATATTAAAGATATTAACGTTTAAAAATTATGGGAGGAAACATGAGGGTGAAAAATCAAAAATCTAATTTTGTTTTTAAATTATTTTTTTCCTAAAATATAGGATGACCAAGAAAGAGAATGCATATTTGAGTGCCATGTGTATCGTATCATGCATGTGTGTGATATGAACTAGATAGATTCATCAATATCTGTATTGTTATTTTATATGTATCGTATCATGCATGTGTGTGATATGAACGGTACGTAAAGTATAAATGCCTCAATTCACGGAACACACCTTTTGTGTTTCGAATATATTCACGCACAGTTCGTGAAGCCGCTAGTATTATTTTGTGTTTATAAGTTTGTAGTATTGTATGTTTAGTATTGTTGAAAGAACCTAATAACATGAAGAACCTTCGTGTGATTACTCTTCTTGTTCTTCTTCTGGTTTGTTTGGCTAAAGGTAAACTATTTAACAACTTTTTATTTTATTTTATATATGAATACATATATATCATATACGCATATATAAATAAATGTGTGAGTACATGATTTTGCAACAAAACCTATATAGTAGATGTCTACATATATATTGTATTAGACCATGTGTAGTGGGGGGGTTTATATATAAAGCCTCCCTTTCTGATTGGTCCACGTGGCAGCTGAGTCAGCATGGAGAGAGAAACTGAAAAAGGGGTGTAGTGGTAGGGGCTTTATAAATAAAGCCCCTATTAATATTTTATTATATTTTTTAAATTAAAAAAATAATAAGAGAGAGAGTGTGTATGATGTGGCATGATGTGATTGGGTGGGGGAATATTGCACCGGCGCCATATTAATAACGCCAAAACCATTTTTTGAAAAATAGAGCCCCCCGTAGTGGTGTTGGGGGCTCCATTTTTGTGTATAGCGTCCAATATTGTGCCCACTACACCCGGTCTTATGCAGTGGCGGATCCAGAATATTTTTCGACGGGGGGCACAACTTGTTTGGTTTAAAACAAGACAGGTTAAAAAAAGTTGAATCAAAATAAGTCAGCTAAAACAATTTACTACACCAAATTGAGTCCTAGTATAATTTTTTGATATTTTGGTATTATATATTTTTATTGAATTTAAATTTTAAATATAAATATAATTAAAGAAAATAACGAAATTAGATAGAGTAAGAAGTGGTACAAGGTCAGTCGAAACTATTAAGGAAGACGCGTTTATGTGGATTGCGTATAGGTCGAACCTTCCATCATTGAGTTGGGAAAAATGGTCCGACTTTGATGTTCTAGATTTGTTGTAGTTCGTGTTTTCCTTTGGTGTATTGGGGTCTGTATTGGAGTTTTCCAGCCTCTTGCTGGGCCTATATATATATATATATATATATAGCGCTTTTGCCGTTCAAAAAAAAAATAAGTAAGTACGGAGTAAAATAATAGTTTGCTACTTTGCTTTAATTTTCGTTTATTATTTTTATTACAATTTTTTGTACTTTTAATTGATTAAAAAGAAAGATAGGTATAGAGTCTCAGAACCTAGTCTACCTAAAACAAATTACCGATTTTTTTTGTATCATCATCTTTCTTCAATCTCTACTGACCGCTGCAACAATACAACATGCCGGAAAAAATTCCGATGAGACTTTTTTCACATTCTCATACTATTTAACTGCTTTAAACTTCAACCACCCTTCAGTCTTCACTTCAACTACTCCTCAATTAGTAATTTTATTCTGAAAGCTTTTTTTTTTTAACGCCTATTAACAAAAGTAGAGAGTGGTGTATAACGTCGGTTAACATGTCATGTCATCTTTAACGCCCCATATGTTAGTATACACCTTACAGGCTAATGATCAATCATGTTTTTTTTAAAGGAATACTTCATTAAACAACCAAACGAAATATCTCCAAGACGGAGATATCTGCGGCCCAAACACACTTACATTGTATCAATCAAAAAAGAGTTCCAACCTATCCAATCGACAACCACATCTTTAATATATAAACCCACAATATATAAAAAACACCCACTTCACATACTTACAACCTCACATATTCACCCAATTTTTATACATTTATGCGAATCTTTGTGATATTTTATTATATACCTTCTCTTATCTAGGAAATTATGGACTCGATAATCGATATTAATTTTTGATCAAATCCTCCTAACTTTGGAGTGTAAAAAGCACATTACAGATAAAAAAAAATATAAATGAGGGAAAAGTAGAAAACCATGTTCTCAAATGTCAAAACCATGGTTCAAACGTGAAAACCATTAACATACAACCAATATCTGGAAGTACTTATAGAGAGAGAACAAAAAGAGAGGATGGGTAACCACCGTTAGTGACCAGTTCCGACGACATGACAATGTTCGGCTGCACATCCACCACAAAATCACCACCTCCAATACGGCACGACCATATAACCGTCACCGTATCAACACCATCAATTGACCGACCCGTCACCATGTCAACACCATCAATTGACCGACGTCGTTACATGTTAGGGTGTTTTGAGTGTTTATCTTCTCTCTAAAAAGCCATTTTCCCGCTTCATACCACCACGACAGTACAAAATCACAGCCGCCTCTCTCTCTCTCTCTTTCTCTTCGTCTTCGACGGTGGTCAGCCATCGTATTCACCGCCAGAAGTTTTTTGTGTGCTTGTACCTTGTGCTTTTTTGTTTGTACCCTATCCTTGAGGAGGAAAACACTAAAACAAAACGCAAATATGTAATTTTCGTAAAAAAACGAAGGGCGAAGCGGTAATGGTGCAACAATCTCAAACGAAAATTGTAGAAATTAGAATGACAGTTGTACAATCGTAATGACAGTTGTAGAAGAGGCGAAATAGAAGAGGAAAAGGGAGATGGAAGGGACCAAGGGAACGTAAATAGAAGGGGAGGAAAGGGTGGTGGCGGTTACGAAATCAAGAGAAGAAGGAAAACGTTGACGGCGTTAAATTGTGATTTGACGGTGTTAAGTTGGTTTTTGTATTATATATATAGAGTAAAGATCAAATACATATAGTTTTTTTGTAAGAACTGTGAGAATCAAAGGGGGTAAAAAAAATTATTTTTTTTTTAGAATTTTTTTTTCCCATGTGCTTAAACATTCTTTCTAGATGAATAATACAAAAAAAAATTTAAATTTTTTTTTTTAGTGTAATTACGTCATTAAGGTAAATACATTAGTTTACATTAGAGTAATTATGTAATTACTCTACACGTAATTACTCTACACCAATTTTTTTTTTTTTAGTTTTTTAGTTTTCAATACTATAATACTTGTTTAACAATATGGGAAAAAAAAATTTTGAAAAAAAAAATAAAAAAAAAATACCCTCCTTTGATTCTCACAGTTCTTACCAAAAAAACTATTTGTACCGGATATTTACTCTATATATATAATACCCTATTTTTTAATAATAATTTTCAAACAAATGGAATCCTCATCCGCCATATCATCTAACTAAAATACATATTTATTCATAAAGAATAATTATCTTTTAAAAGCCCAATCTTATTCGTCATGTATATAGGATTAGGTTTAAATGATAATCAAGATTGTAATTGAGAATGTGCGTGTATTTTTAATTGTTTTTATTTTCTGCAATTGAAGAGCGTTTTTTTTACTGTCGTGTCTCAACCAAACCATCCTCAACCTATGTACACTAGTTTAGGGAACCTTAAGGTTGAAAAATGTAAAAAAAAAAAGGTCAAAACCGATCCCTAAAGGTAAAAAAAGCGGCTATATGCCGTTAGAATCGATTATAGCAGTAAAAAGCAGTAAACCGGGGTTTTTAAAAGATTCAAACCAATTTATATCGAATTGCTATTTTAAAAATATATAAAACTAGTCCAAACCAAGGGGTCGGGTTGGGCCCAAACAAGTTTTTTGCGGGGAGGGCCGGGTTGTTTTCTAGGTCAGCAGTCCGGAATTGACTTTCTGTAATAGGGATGAGCTCGGTATCAAACCGATCCTGATACCAAAAATACCGATACCGATTTTTGTCAAAACTTGGTAACAATATCGTTACTGAAAATATAATGTACGGTACGGTATTGGTATTTTAAGGTAAAATACCGCTACCGAACCAATACCAAACCGACCGATACCAAAAATAGCGATACCGATTTCACCAAAACTTTGTACCGAATTGGTGCCGAAAATGAACCGGTACCGATATTTTTGGTATCAAGATTGGATCGGATCGGTATTAGTACTTTTGGTGTTTGATGCCGAAATGCTCATCCATATTTTGTGCACCTCTAAACTGAAGTGTAACCTGAAGCCCATTTTAACATTTTATCTAACCTACTTAATATCTTTGATTCTTATCCCAACTATTTCTTTGTTAACCTTTTTTAATCTTTACTACTATCTTGTAATTGAAAGGTTAACTGTCATTTTTACATTAAATCTAATATCTATAATATGGTACTGTAACAAATAAATACATTTTGTACCTACAGAATTGTTATCTTGAATATACCTTTATTTAAAAGTTTGGAATTACATGTTTGATTAGTTCTTCTCATTCTTGCTTTAATTATCTTGATTTACTAACTAAATCTTTAATATTTCACACTTGTTTAATCTTTCCTACATTATTCTTTATCCAAGAGGAAGCGAATATTAAATTATACATTACTTAGTAGATCTAATTTAATTTTATGTATTTTATGTAAGGCCAATAAAAAGATCCAAATGTCATGTTATGACAAATGATATTAATTAGTTCTTTGTTTGTTCATAGGAAACGGGCGCGGTATCAGCATCAACGAGGCAAAACAACTAACAAAACATTATAGTGGTGATATTCTTGGAAAGGAGTGGTGTTGTCATAGAACATGTTGGGTTTCAGAAGAAATGTGTAAGATAAACTGCAACACTAACTGTAAAACTAAAGGCAAAGCGTCAAGCTAGGTTTTGGAGATTTCAATGACAATAAAATAATAATAATATGTAAAATAATAATAATGTAAAACAATGTTTATTTAATATTATCTTTAATGCAATCTAATCCCACTCGTTATGTTTAGGGTGTTGATTTACGGGTGATGTTCTGAAAAATGATCAACACAAACACTTATATATTTATTCTTGTCTTCGACATCAACAATAACAAGGACACACAAAAACCATGTAACATGAATGTAACATGTGTAACTAAAACATATAAGCACAAATATAAAAAGAAAAAAAAAACTCTCATAGGGAAAATTGATTTTCATTAAGTTGTTCCCTTTTATACTGAAATCCAAATTTGACAAGGATCGATATTTAAAATTAAGAACCGGGGGGCGTGATGCATCATGTAGCACTTGTGGGGACCATGTTTGAAAGATGAAAATTGTGAGGAGTGGAAAGGGGAGAGGGGGGGGGATAATATTATATTGTGTTAAAGTTAAAAAATGGCCAATCACAAATTTACAAGACCCGCCCGGCCCACGCCGGTGATAACCCCCCCCCCCCCCCCCCCCCACCCACCCCACACCACAACTCCGGAGGGCCTAAAGGAATAGATATATGTGTAGATTGATGCAATCAATAGTTTACGTAAAGGTTTTTGGTATTGGGAGGTTAGGGGTTCAATCCCATGATGTGCAAAATCAGCCATTCAAAAATTAATAATAAGTTACGTTTTTTTTTTTTTTTTTTTTATTTATTTATTTATTTACAATCACAACATGGTTATCTAGCATTGCTAAATTGGAAATATTCTTGAAATTTGAAATCAAGGCTCCATGAGATCTGACGTATGGTCAGGTAAATCATTGGCCACATATGGTGTTTGATCAATACTAGCGGTCCAAATAACCGGTCTTATTCAACAGCTCGCCGAGCCACGACAAATGAACGACAATATTAATATCAAGTTAGGCACCATGATAACTAATGCCTAATGGTGAAGGTAGGATTTTTTTTTTTCTTATAGCGTCATTTTAGTTGGGTCACATAACAAAACCAAATTCATAGGCTATAAGGTATCATTAAAATCAATAACCAAACCGTCAAAGCACTATGTGAAAAAGTGGCTACGACCGAACATATCCTCAAATCCCCCTGCCACAATTTTGCTTAAATGTGTGGCTAGAGGTCATTTTTTTACATTTCAAAATATTCTAGCCTACTTTTAGGCACACATCTTATTTATTTATGTGACCATTGCATAAAAGTTCAAAAACTTTAGCCACAATTTAAGAGAAAAAAACTATGACATTTAGTAGCCATAGTAGCAAAGGTGTGGCCAAATTTGATCAACGGCCACGGTATTTGTTTAATGTGACAAAAAAACATATCTTTTTGGAACCTTTAGCCACACTTTAAGAAGAAAGTGTGACATTTACTAACCACATTAGATAAGTGTGACAAAATGTACCAACTGCCACAGTCCTTTTTTTAATGTATGGCTACTTACGAGTTTGTGTGACCAAAGAGCGTTGTTATTTATTTGATTTTATAGTCACGCGAAAAAAGTGTGACAAAATGTGACCAACAACCATTATATTTGTTTGATCTTATGTGTGGCAAAAAGTTTGAAATGGTCAAGGTATAACGTGCTTGTGTGGCTAAAGATAATAAATGGTCACGGTACGTAAAAAAATTGTGTGCCTAAAAGTTATCAGGCAAATTAAAAACACATAGGACTATATGTAGTTTATGGTCACACATTAATTGCATCATGTGACCAGCTTTGGTTATCTAAAAGAGTACTCTTAAGAAAATTTTCAGCTACTAAAGACAACATGTCATCTCTACAAGTATAGGAGCTTGAAGAAGATGATGAAGTTAAAGTTGAAGCTAAATGAAAGAAAAAAGAAAATTCAGTAATTTAGTTGATTGATCAGATTGGACTATCGATGAAGAATTTGCTTTAGCTAAAGCATACGTTCATGTGCCTACAGATCGGGAATAAGGAAATCAACAAAAAATATTAGATAGTTTGTGGAAAGCAATTCTTAAACACTTTAACAAATGGGCTTTCTGGAGCAAGTATGTGTAAATTAATTTTACAGTTCACGAAATATAACCTAGTACATGATATTAAAACCTGACAAATTTTAAATATACTTCCAAGAATCATAAATTCACAACGGTTGCATTGCATAAAAAAGGGGAAATAAACTAGAATATGGAGTTGATACATTGTCGATCATCAATCATACTAAATAATTTATAGACTTTATTACTTAACCTTCCGAGCAGATGTCATCCTTGGAGATACTAACTCATCAGCCGAGACGTCAAGTATCAAATCTTTGACAGCTTTATTGCCATTACCGGTTAAGTTTGCAGCCAACGCTGCTGCACCATAAGCCACAACTTTATCCTTGTTAATGCTATTGCAAAGAGGTTTCCCGTCAAAAAAGTCAGTCAGCATTTGTTGTAGCTTGGGAATCCTAGTTGACCCGCCAACAAGCACTACATCATCTACATTATTCTTGTGAATATTCCCATCTCTTAAACACATTTCCACATGCTCAATGCATTTCTTAAAGAAACCGGCATTTAGCTCATCGAATTTGGCCCGGGTGACTTCCATTGAAAAGTCAATTCCACCATACAAGAAATCAATAATGATCCAAGTTTGAGGTGCTGAGGTCAAGTCCCTCTTTGCTTCCTCACAAGCATTTTTCAATCTGCCCATCGCTCTTGCATTTTTACTGACATCATTGTTATGTCTTTTATTAAATTCCTGTACGCAATGATCAACCAATGCATTGTCAAAATCTTCTCCACCCAGATGAGTGTCACCCCGCACTGCTTTAACATTTATGGTTCCTTCACTGCTAATAGTGAAAGTGAAACATCAAATTTCCCCCCACCCAAATCGCAGATGAACACATTTTTCTGTTGCGGGTGGTTTGAGTAGGCACACTTGTCTAGACAATAGGCAATTGCAGCTGCTGTGGGCTCACTGATCAAGCGCATGACATTAAGTCCAGCTAGTGTTCCAGCAACCTTTGTTGCCTGTCGTTGCTTGTCATTGAAATATGCAGGAACTGTGATCACTGCATCTCTAACTGTTGTTCCAAGGTATGCCTCAGCAGCCTCTTTCAACTCCTTTAGAATCATGGCCGATATTTCTTCAGGAGAAAAGCTCTTGTTCACACCCATGTGTTCAACTACAACCATCGGCTCATCGTTAGATCCTTCGATTACCTGAAAAGGCCATGACTGTGTGTCATTCTGCAGTTTGAGATCACTAAAGCGTCTTCCCATTATCCGCTTAACATCTGAAATTTAGTAGAAAAAAAAAACATTAATTTTTCAGCTAGCTATATAATACTAAATAAATGAAGAGTGAATAAATAAATAAATAAATATCAAACAAAAAGAGCGTACCGATAATGGTGTTAGCAGCGTTGATGGTGATTTGGTTTCTGGCAGCGTCGCCTACTAAAAGTTGGGTGTCGTTAAAAGCAACACATGACGGGGTAACGGTGTTACCGTGCTCATTGGGAAAAATCTCAACACGGCACTGCTGATCAAACCAGGCAGCAACACACGAGTATGTAGTTCCAAAGTCAATACCAATTGCAATTGGGGTCAATTTAACTCCTGTCGACATATCTGCAGATAAAAAAATATAGCAAATTTTTAGAACCCACAAGTAATATCGTAGCAAATAACATACACAATGCATAATAAGACCCTAAAAATTGAATCTTGAACAGAGACTTTGACAGGGATAGCTAGAAAGAAAGGAAAAGAAAACTATTATTATATCTCAAAAAGCTTAATGATTTAATTCAACTTAATGCCTAGCAATTACAATAAGCAACCTCTAAATATCACTAAAACCACACAAATAACAGATTTACACTAATTATAACAAGCATGAATAATAATAATAATAATAATAATAATAATAATAATAATAATAATGATAATAATAATAATAATAATAATAATCAATTAAGATGGACAAGACGAAATTTTAATCACATATTCAAACCAAAAGTCAACGCATATGAAGAATTGTTTCCACCCGATTGATAAAAAAAATAAATAAATAAATAAAAGGTTTTAGCCAAGAAACATGATTAAAAACAGTACAACATCATAAATTTTCATGTTCAAATATTGGAAGAAAACTTCAAACCGAATGATTAAGCTTCCCAGGTCTAAAGGAAGTTGTTCAAATATTGATTTTCGTTTTCTCCTTGGGACGGTAGCTAGCGGCAAAGTGTATTTAAGAGTGTGTGTAGTGGCCTCGTTATGAGGCGTTATAGCCTACCATAGCGCCGGGAACACCGCCCCCCTAGGCGCTATGGTGGCGTTTTGGTGGATGTCCGGCAGCAGCATAGCGAGCGTTTTAGATGGGGAAGTGTGTATATGACCGTTGAACGGTCAAAAATTAAAAAAAAAAAAACTGATTTATTTAATTATTATCTATATATATACTTCATCTTCTACAACATAAACACACACATATACAATTCACACACACAAACAATTCATACATACACACACTCTTTACAAACCAAAAACCAAACCTATGGCAGCCTGGACCAATACAGAGCAACTCGAGTTAGTGCGAGCGTGGGTAAACGTTAAGGAGCTTCCGTCAACCAATAGGCGGGCTTTTTGGCAGGATGTGTTGGCTGAGTTCAACCAAATCACGGGGACGAACCACCGTAACGTTGACCAGATCTACAGTAAGATGCATTCTATACGAACTAACGTTGATAGGTGGCATGTAGTCTATTCAGCGGCGATGCAGGCGCACCCAGGGGTTAGTGAACAGATGGCAATTCAGTTGACACACGACGCCTATCGTCAACAATACCAAACAGACTTCTCAATCACCAATCTTTTGTCGTGGTCTCTGATGCGTTTTCACTATGTTTAATTTTTAATGTTTAGGCTTTATGTTTAATGTTACGTTTTATGTTTTGTGTTCTATTTGTAATGTTTAATGTTTTAGTTATTTATGTTTAATGCGTTTTCACCAATCTTTTGTGTTTAATGTTAGTTTATTTTAAAAGATTACATAATATTTTAAATTTAAACCACATAAACACATAAAATTACAATCCTAAATTACTTATTACAAACAGAGTTCCTAATCCTAAACTACTTATTAAAACGTTACATAAACACATTACATAAAGACATAATATAAACCTAAATTACTTATTAAAACCTAAACCTCCCACTACGGAGAGTAGTTGTCCCACTCGAGTGTGTAGTACTCAGGGGATAGGGAACGTGAGCTGTCCCTCCCATCGGACCTTGCATCCGAGGGGAAGTAGTAGTTCTCCCCACGAGGGGAAGGCATGCTCCAAAGGCGCTCCTCCTCCTCAAGTTCCCTGAGGGCTTCCAAGTCCTCAGGAGTTGGGTCCCCATATTCACGGGGTGGGGTGGGGATAGGTTGGTGGTGGAGTGGGCAAGTATTATGGGGGGTGGGGATAGGTTGGTGGTGGGTGGGGGTATTCTGGGGGGTGGGGATAGGTTGGTGGTGGGGGGAGGGGATAGGTTGGTGGTGGGGGAAGGGGATAGCAGCAGCAATTCGGGGGGTGGGGGCCGACACTCTCAGTCGGTCCATTTCATTAATAGCCATGGTATAATCCATGGCCCAGGCCCATTCTTCATCCGTGAAGTCATCATCGACTTCAGGATGAGGAAAGGTTGGTGGTGCCGCAGCAGGAGGAGGAGGGTGATAAATCCAATGTTGTGGAGGAGGAGGAGGAGGAAGAGGAGGCTGTGGAGGAGGAGGAGAGGAGGTGAATGGTAGTCTCCGGGGCCGGCCCCGTCCCCGGACCCGGCGAGCATACTGCCGGACATTAGAAGGTCCGGCAGCTCCTGCTTGAAAACTGCCCATATTATTCATTGTGTTCAGGATGAGGAAAGGATGAGGAAGAAGGAAGAGGTGTGACTGAGATTTGGGAGGAGGGGGGTATTTATAGGTGTGACTGAGATTTGGTGGAGGGGGGGAAAGTTTGAAATTCAAACTTTGAAATTTAAACGTTTGGGGGGGCAAAGTTTGAAATTCAAACTTTGAAGTAGGAGGGAAACTGTTTGAAATTCAAACGGTTTGGAACAGTAACCGTTTGAAATTCAAATTTTTTTTTTTAATTTTATTTTTTAATACTAAATAATTTTTTTATTATTTTATTAATTTAATAAACTTTCAGTCTAAATTTTTATTTTTATTATTATTTTTATTTTTAATGAAATATTATTAAGTATTAAATATTCTTATTTAAATAAAAAACAATAATTAACCAATCATTACCAATCATTTATAACCCCAACATAACCTTCCTTCCCACTACACCTCTTTTTCCATAACCCCAACATAACCCCTTTTCTATTACTTTTTAATATTTTAATCCTATAACCCCAACATAACTATCCACCACTACACACACCCTAATATATAGTTCTCTTTGACAGCCCAATAGCAAACCCATTCAATTCAATACTCTTTAATTTGTTTCCTTTTTTTTAGGACAATTACATATATCCCCCTCCAAACTTTATAAATTACATATATACCCAAGTCAAAAATTTATTTACATATTTTTCCTTTCCAAACTTCATAAATTACATATATGCCCAAGTCAAAAATTTATTTACATATTTCCCCTTTCCAAAAACTAAAAATATCAAATATACCCATTCTATTATTAAGCACCTCATATCATTACATGTTATAATAATGTAATGATATGAGGGCTTAGTAATGATTATGTAAGAGTGTTAGAACACTCGTTTCGGTAGAATCAAGTTGTAGGATGCATGAAAACATTTTGCATGTTACATGTTCTTGGTGTTCATAACTTATTAAGTTGGAAAGATCGTATGAGATATAAGTTGTAGGATGTAAATTAGTTATTTTCCTATGTGAAGAAACACCAATCTAATAATCGGAATATAACAATGATAATGAACTAATAATGTAAAGGAACGGACTTCTTATTTATCAGGATAAGTTACAAGACACTGTTACTAGATTATTACAGCGTTTCGACTATAATCTATCTCTCACAGCTCTTTATATGAATTCTCTTCTTCGTTTTTCGATCCCTTCTTCTGGTGACGAAGGGGGGTATTTATAGGCTGCTTAGGTAGCCTGTGATTGGCTGTGAGGAGCATGGCAGCTGTCTTGTACGATTGTGGCCGTTGTCATTTTCTGCGCTGTCTTCTGTTGATTGGTCCACGTGTCCTGACGTCGTCCTTTTCGTCCTTTTCTGTACCTCGTACTGGCAGGAGATCGTGGAGCAGGGTGCTCTGGCCTGTGATTGGCTGTTGGCTCTGCTCCTGTCGGGTGATGTTTGTCCTTTTTTGCTGTTGCGCGCGCCGTCTTCTAGAACGCCACATCATATTATTGTGCTGACGTGCGCGCGGGTTTCCTTCCTGCGCGTGTGCGGGTACCTATCTCTTCAAGTCCCCCTAGTCCAGTGTGTTGTTTGCGTAGCATGCGAGACGCTGGACTCAGTTTTGTGTCGTGGGGTATTTCTTGAGAATTGCGCGTTGATTAGGCGGGGGAAGCTTCCGCGCGGTTTTGTGCAAGTGGGGTAGGTGTGGACCCCCCCAATTAATGTGCACATCAGTTTTGTCAGATCGCGTGGGTGACGCGACTGGTTGGTAGCCGAAAAGTCTCTGACGGTTGTACAAACGTCAGAGACGTGGTGGGCCCTGGTCGTTTTGTCTTCTTTACCTTGCGACGTGTCCTCCATTGGTTGGTGGGCATTTTGAATTTCGAAAAACCGTCAGGCTACGTGTCTTCCACGTGTGGCCTTCCTATTTAAACCCTCTTTCTCCCTTAACCTTTTCACTTTTTCCTACTTACTCTTAAATCCTCTTTTCTTTTCTTCTTGGCGAATTTGTATCTCTGCGTCATCTTCCTGACAATATATCTTGTTCTTGAGTCATGGATCACATTGTTAACATTCCCAGGAAAAAACGTGGATCAAAGAAAGGAGATGACGGTTCAAAGAAGAAACCGCCCCACGCTGGGGAAGTGACGGCGGTTTGGAGTAAGGGAGAATTCAAGAAATTTAGGAAAGGGATTGGCTTTCCGTCTTCGTATGGGGTAGAGATCCCTGCTCCAGATAAAACTATACTAGAACCCCCTGTTGGGAAAGTGGGGTTATATGCTTGCTACTTCCGAGACTGCAACTTTAGGGTTCCGATTACTCAGTTTCTCGGTACCTTTATTCGTGCAATTGGCGTGCACATTAACCAGATCCACCCTGGTTTGATGTCTAGATTGATGTTCTTCGAGTTCTGCTGCCGCGCCAACAAGATTGAGCCCTTGGTGGACATGTTCTTGGTATTTTACAGCTTGAGTTTTGTGGAGAGTTGGCTCTCATGTAGGCCACGCCCGGGGGTTTCTGCCTGCGCTGGAGCCGGGGTGAAGAGTTTCCGGGAGTGGAAACCTAAATTTTTCTGGATTAACCAGGGGGTTATTCCCATTGAGATGGGTAGGTTAGACCCAGCGGAGGGATTGGGTAAGATGGAGTTGATTCAATATAAGGATCAGCCGTGGTTTAATACCCTGACCAGCCATCCCGTTGACTTATGCGAGATCCCTGAACTTGGCCTTGTGATGGCTGGGATGAGCATAAAGTATGAGGTGGAGGGTCGTAATCCGCACTTGACTGAAGATGGTAAAGGTTAGTGGTTGATCGTCTTTTTCTTTTGCACCTGCGCGGGGTGTATTGCGTTATTAACTTGTTTAACTCTTGTTTGCAGAGGTAGAATGCCTCTACAGCATGCTGTTAGGCGGGGATAACATGGGGTTCGCGTTTGAGAAGCTGGCGGACAATGAGCTGTACATATTGGAGAAGGCTTGGGACACACTTGTCCGTCCCAAATTGGATAGCGCGTCGCAGGAGGCTACAACTGCGCCGCTACTCATTACTGAAGCCGGTGAGTCCTCGCCACCTTATGAGAACCCTTCGCCCGTCAACATGTTTGTGCGGACGGGCTTACCCTTACTTGTGATATCTAGTGATGAGTCTTCTGACTCTTCTTTGCTTTCGCCGATTGCGTGGTCTGCAGGGAGGCAAGATGTGCAACAACCACCTGCGCGCGCGGATGATGACAGCGAGGAGACTATCGATGAAGACCCCCTTGTGCGTCGCGTCTCCAATCCGCAGGCGAATGTGACCAGAGGTGAAGACTATTTTTTTTGTTTTAAACCACGAAGTGGTTAATAGGTACTTTGAAAATTACCAGCCTTTTGAACGAAGCTACGTTGAACTTTCAGATGCGTTCGTTCAAGGGGAGTCCGTGGTGAGGTTGACTGAAGAGGTTCAAAGCGCTGTGCTAACAAAGCCTGTCACCGCGGAGCCATCTGAGGGTGGAGCCATTCCGGTTGACGCGCCCCGCCATAAAAAACGATCTAGGCGGTCAAGTAGGGAGAGGAGAGCCAGCGGGGAGTTGACATCGCCCGTTGAGAAGAGAGTGAAGCTAGACACGCTCGTCCGGTCTGTGGAGGAAGACTTGTTAGGTGAGTTTGTTACCTGTTTCTCCCTTCCTTTCTTTTTTATTGGCTAATGACCTTGTGTTCTTTATAGCTTCGTTGTTGGGCACGACCGCGCCAGAGGATGTGACTGCTGCTCCTATTAACAAGGAGTTTGACACTGGGCCCATCAGGCCGACGTCTCCTGAAAAGCGGGTTGAGGGGTCTGTGCATACTGATGTGCAGGATAATGTGCTGGTCACTTCTGTGTTGGCGGATCCGCCATCTCCCCATCGCCAGCCCTCTCCTGTGCAAGGATCGACGCCACCGCGTCTTCCGACTCCGCCGCAATCGCCATCGCCTGTGCGACTCCCTACTCCTCCGCGGAATGACCCGGAAGGTGATGAGGGAAGGGTGTCGCCGACAGACATTAGTGAGGGGTACGGTCATGGAGTTGATATGACCATTGATGATGATGAGGAGAACGAGAGACGGGTGACAACGGAGCCGAATCCCGGTTCTTCAGGTGCGCGCCCAGCTGGGGGCGAGGAGTCGTCTAGTGGCATTTTTGTGCCTAATTGGACGTTGACTCCGGCCGCCCGTTTTTTGAGTGTGGAGGAATGTCGTCAATTCTTGGCGAATGTTATCCCTCCTGGTGAGCGCGAGCACCAGGCCACGCGTCCTCGCGGGGACCTTATGGATGACCACATTTTAAGTGTGGCCAACATGTTGTCCACTTCCGCTGAGATAGTGCGGGAGTGGGGGTCCATGGCGCATGACCGTCATAGGTTTCATCAAGATTTACAGCGCGTGACGGAGGAGCGTGACCGCGTGCAAGCGGAGCTTAAACGTGCTAAATGGGACGCTGTTACCTTTCGCGAGGAGCGTGACAAACTCCGTGAGCACATCTCTGAGAGAGAAGAGCAATGGAGGGTTGCTTGCGCGAAGGATAACGCGAAGATGGAGGCGACCAAGAAGCGCCTCAGCGAGATTGAAGCTCAGAGGGATGAGACTTGCAAAGAGTTAGATGTGCAGCGACGGCTGGTGCAGCAGCACAAAGATAAGTTGATTGAGGATAAGTTACAAGACACTGTAAAGGAACGGAATATAACAATGATAATGAACTAATAATGTAAAGGAACGGACTTCTTATTTATCAGGATAAGTTACAAGACACTGTTACTAGATTATTACAGCGTTTCGACTATAATCTATCTCTCACAGCTCTTTATATGAATTCTCTTCTTCGTTTTTCGATCCCTTCTTCTGGTGACGAAGGGGGGTATTTATAGGCTGCTTAGGTAGCCTGTGATTGGCTGTGAGGAGCATGGCAGCTGTCTTGTACGATTGTGGCCGTTGTCATTTTCTGCGCTGTCTTCTGTTGATTGGTCCACGTGTCCTGACGTCGTCCTTTTCGTCCTTTTCTGTACCTCGTACTGGCAGGAGATCGTGGAGCAGGGTGCTCTGGCCTGTGATTGGCTGTTGGCTCTGCTCCTGTCGGGTGATGTTTGTCCTTTTTTGCTGTTGCGCGCGCCGTCTTCTAGAACGCCACATCATATTATTGTGCTGACGTGCGCGCGGGTTTCCTTCCTGCGCGTGTGCGGGTACCTATCTCTTCACTATGCATTTTTAATAGAATGGGTATATATATATATATATATATATATATAATTTATGAAGTTTTGTAAGGGGTATATGTAATTTAAATTTTGGGTTGGGTATATATGTAATTATAGTTGAAAATAGGGGGATATATGTAATTAATCCTTTTTTTTTGAATGGCAAGTGGTGCAATCGGTGGAGCTCCGGCTAACACTCTGGGCCAGCCTCTACTGATTACCCATTCCACCTGCATTGGGGATCTCCCCAGGTGAGGTGGAACCCCCACATGTGGTAATTTAATTTGTGTCCTGCTTTGCAATTCCAAATCTATCTAATTATTTTCTATAGTTGAAAGCATTATTTTTAAGTTAGATATTAATATTAGAGTTATACATTGTTTTAGGTTAGATGTTAACATTAGACCAGGTTGGAATGTGCTTTCGACTTGGACCAACCTTTTAATAAGCTAATATATGTGTAGTAACTAGTGTGCTTACCCGCGCGTTGCGGCGGGAATAGGGCTGTTCAAATCGCTCGCCGCTTGTGGATGGCTCGTCGCTTGTTCGGAAAATGCTCAAAAAATGCTCGCTCGATCTTCCGCTCGGTTGTATATGAGCCGATCGGCTCGGTTCGGTTTGTAATGAGCCAAGCACGAGCAAAGGTACGCTCGGCTCGGTTCGGCTCGAATAAATTTTTATTTATTTAATAATAAATATACACACAATTTACAGATAAATTTATGGCTTTATATATAAGATTATATTGGATTTGACCCAATATATGCAAACAAAATACAACCAGCCCACTTAACTCAATAAAAAATTAACACTTTATTTAATAGTAAAACAATAAGGTGATAGTCGTGACTTCTTTATGTTATTAGTCGTCCATCGCTAATTGCCGCTTGATATCACACCTACGTCCCAATGCAATAACTGTTCTCTGACGTATGCTCATCACCTCACCAGCCTCAATCTAAGCCTCATTCTTGGACATTGGGATCTCAATATTAGTGTTATCATCGGACATTTCGATCATAGTTGTCAGCCGACAATGAAAACATCGAAGAAAACATCCCAATTTTATAATCGTCCATATTATTCTCCGCTCGATTCTCGCTCGGCGCTCGCTCGGAAAATTTGCGCTTGAAGAATGCTCGTTCGGTTTTAAGCTCGATTGTAAACGAGCCGCTCCGCTCGGTTCGGTTTGTAAATGAGCCAAGCACGAGCAAAGCTCCGCTCGGATCGGCTCGGCTCGTGACCAGCCCTAGGCGGGAATAAAAACGGGTTGCAATACAGCATTGTGATAATTTACAAAAAAAAAAAACCCTCATAACTTTAATTCAATTTAATGCTTAAATAAGTAGATAATTAGATATAGTGAACTGGTACATACCTCTATGTCGGGATTAAAAAACCATGTGAGATTTGATCATAGTATAAGCTTTGCAACACTAAGATTATTGTGCGTATTGTGTAAAGCTGAAATTAAACATGAGTTATAATATGATTAAGAATATGTCCTAAAATTAATTAATCCAGAAAAGTATAGATTGGATGTAAAGATGTAATTATAGACGTTGTGTAGTAATGCATCGGCAATAGTAATTGACAAGAAAGGCAAATCCCCTTATGGTTGAGTGGCACCCTCCTTGCTTTCCTTATGGGAGGTGGGGAGTTCGAGTTCTACCGACACCAAAATGTTGCTGGTGGGACGGGTTTTACCGCAGTGGGCCTTCGGGCGGCGGATGTTTCCCGGGAACTGGTGTGAAATTATTGGTGGACCCGGGTTACTCTCGGAGTACTCCTTTGTCCAGTGGGTACTTCGAGAGCGCTCGAGATTGATTTGTTGGCCGTTAAAAAAAAACATACTGACCGGCTACGAATAAACAATCGAATGTGAAACCAACTGTTCAATTCCCGGCTTTCTATCTTCACGTCACATTGAATTTTTCTGAAATACCACAAATTGCCTCAGATGATGTCTTGAAAATTGATGAAATTACTAAATTGCCAATAAGAGATGCTTTTAAGATGAAGAGGACAAAGTAGATCCGAGTTCATCAAATAGTTACACATGTATACTTTTTTTTTTTAACGGCAAATTTCTTCTCCTAGTGGGACTTGAACCCATGACCTCCCCCTTAGGTGTTCCTAGAAGGATTGCTTCTACCATTGGGCCACCAACCCCAATTACATAAACAAGTGCTATAAATGTAAGCATTATTTTCTTCATTTGTACCAAGAAGACCAAACTTACACAAAAAACAAACAAGCAATAGTCTGGATCTATTGTTGTCAACAATGCATTCCTTCTCCAAGTGCCATTACAAGTAAAAAAGAACTTGCACTTTGCATCATCTAATGACCAGCCATATATTCCGGGGTTGCACCATATGGCACTTGATGATCATAAACGACCAGACTGACCTTTGACCACTTGCTTAATGGGTCTAAGTTGAAACCTCTATTCAACAAGACACCGGCTAGGTCACGTCTGCGTGTCTTTAATGTGTTGGTACGAAGGGTGACTGGTTGAGGCTTTTCAAAAGCTTCAATAAGTTCCATAAGTTCAACAGGTGGAAACATCTCAACAAATGAAGAACTAACAAACTCATTGTATCCATAATATGATCCCAAATCCAACTTAAGTTGCTCTATGATGTACTGGTTTCGTGTTGCTCCCTCTTGCCTCAAAGAAGTAAAATTTGAAAGCACTCGAACAATATCTTTTATTCTCTGTTGGAGACCAGTAAGATCAGGCGGTCCACGAGCCTCAACTTCAAGCTCCTCTTGTGTAGGCAATCTGAACTCATCAGGCGTTTCTTTTATGTTAAGCCGCAGTTCATCCAACACCTCTCTTTCTTCTCTTTCTTTCGCGTCATCAATCGCCTTAGATTTGCCCTCAAGATCCAAATCGTCAGAATCCGAATCTCATTGTGAACCAGACCCTATTTCTTCATCATCACTGCCCTGCAAAAAATCGCCTGTGAACGCATCGTCCCCATCCTACGACAAATCGAACCCGGACTCTCCCCCTTCATCCCTATCAACACTCTAAATTTCTTCAACTTCCTCATCTTCCATATCAGATTCACTCAACACCTCATTTTTCTTTTTTTTTTATTACTAGTTAGGACAAGCATGCTCACATTTGAAAAGCATTCGTAAAACTCACCTTAGCTTTAGGCGATACAATAATTAATTGATCAGAACTCAGACCCTGAACAAGTATCAAGACAGTCTTAGATGATAGTCTAATAATTTGGTACTAGCTAGCTGTCACCATGATCGGCTATGGGCGACCCACCTAGTCTAGGCACGAGTAAATGGTCCATGCCTAGGCTAGAGTCACGTCACCTAATGCCTACCCTGACCTTGACCCTAAACACTAATCTTAATATCATATTTATATTCTTAATATATTATATAATGTATCTAACTAGTCTAAATATATTATAACTTAAGAAATTTAATAGTTAAATTAAATGGATACGTACCTATGTATGTATATGAGAAGAGTTGAAGTGTGTTATGGCCATCAAACTTAGTTTCTATTTATAGGCAATCGTTAACCGCCTTTTATGAGTCCGTCCGTCGGTTAGATTTATTACTTTTATATTTTAGTTAGCCGACTTATATTTGCTTTAATAAATTAATCTTCATTTTGTACTAAAGATCACATTACCACACACGTACACTTTCAATTTCATGTTATTAGTTTTGATTATTATTATTATTTAAACAATTTTGATCATCTTTAATACTCGTGTAGATGCCACATATTTCGGATACCTATTTTACTCATGACATACTCGTCTAACAATATGAAATAGAAATTTCGTATAATTTATTTTTGTCCACGAAACAGGGTGTTACATTAGGGTTATTTAAGTTTAGGTATTTTAATATTTAACCCTCTTTCTATATTCACTAGTTTATATTTGGCCCTTAAACTTCTAAATTTATACATATAAGTTATGAAATTAGCATTTTATATGTATAAATTTGGTAATATATATATATATATATATATATATATAGGGGAAGGTTCAATTGAGAACTCATAGTTAAGGAGAGAACTCAAGAACTCCTTAAGCACAGGGGTATTATTGTCAAATAGTTCATAAAACCTCATTACCTAATATACAACCCCAAAACTATGTAGAACCCTATACAATTTCTAATATTCAGATCAATGAACCAATCAAGAACACATATCGTATGATCATATATCTCAATTCATCCATTCAGCTTCTGTATTTGAATCAACATTCATCACACTTTGTTATTAACGATGATCGAAGGTATCTTTTTTTAATCTCACATATGTTTGTATGTCATGATTAATTGTACGATTTTTTTTGTTGTTGTGGTGATTGTTGTTGTTAATTAGGTCAAACCTCTTCATCTAATTCAAATAAATACGCGATACATGAGGATTTTCATCACGTATAGAAGTTAATCGAGGAAAACAACCTATATTGATAGATGATATTGTAGAATCTACATCAAACATTGCTTCTTCTTCTACATGTATCAAATCCGCTTCAGATGATACAAATTTGTCTGGCATCGAATATAGAGGTATTTGATTCAATATATACATACTGCACATGTGCATTACATTTACTACGTGTCTATTGGTAGTTTTAAACAACATATAGGTTTGTGTTTCTTTTTTAATTATGTACTGCACATGTGCAATCTTTCTGTCACTGAACATAGAGATACCTGATTCAATATTTACGTACTGCACATGTGCACTGCATTTACTACGTGTCTATTGGTTGTTTTAAACAACATATAGGTTTATGTTTGTGTTTTTTTAATTACGTACTGCACATGTGCAATACATTCGGATTATTACCACTTTATTTTTCAAACATAGATATATTTGTTAAAAATTTATGCATTGCGCATGTGCACTACATTCGTTATGTCGTTCTTCATATGATACAAAGCTTTGTGGTATTGAACATAGAGGTACCTATTCCAAAATTTCCGTACTGCACATGTGCACTAAATTCAGTTTGTGCTTACTGAATGTTTTATGCAACCTAGGCGTATTTGTTTTTCTAAAATTTACGTATTGCACATGTGTACTATATTCCAATTGTGTTTGCTGTATTTTTTACACAATATGTACATGTTTTTAAATTTACGTATTGCACACGTGCAGTACATTCAGTTGTTTCTACTGTATTTTTTTTACACAAAATAGAGATACGTGTTCAAAATTGAAGTATCATACATGTGAAATACATTCATTTTGCGTTTACTGTAATTTTTACACATGTTTTTATAATTCGTGTACATGTTCACTACAAGTAATTATAATACAAATTTTTTTTAATTGCAGGTCGTGTATCCGGTCATGTTTATATAACTCCTGGTGGAACCACCTATTGGGTACTTATGTATTGGATTCGAATGATGTTCTAACATGTGACAAGTGCGGTCATAGAGGCCACAAATAGGAGAACTTGCAAGGGTCAATCACAATAGAATGGGGTTAATAAAAAAAATAATATGTTATGAACATGTCTTTTGGATGATGTAGGTTACGAACATGTCTTTTGGGTTATGTTTGTTATGAACATGGTTTTATGATATTAGGTTAAGAACTTGGCTCTTTGGTATGTAATCAACTTGACGGTTTTATATTATGGCATTTATCACTTATGTAATACTGTTTGTTTTGGTATGTGTTAAAAAATTACAACAACAAAAAAAATGTTGAAATATATTAAAATCTGCAACAAGAATGTGCCGGAATGTGTTAAAAACTGCAGCAAAAATGTATCATAAACCACAACCGAAATGGGTCATATACTGCAGCCAAAAACTGCAAAAAAAAATTGTGCCGAAATGGGTCAAAAGCTGCTCCAAAAAAAACTGCAACAAAAATATGTCGAAATGCATAAAAATTGCAGCCACGAAAGTGCTAAAATGTCTCATTGTGCATTGAAAATGAGTCATTATGCAGCAAAAAATGCCATTAGAATTTAAACAACCAAACTAATATTAACATGCCATACATTCATCGTTAAACTTGGTACATACATAAATTCAAAACACATATCCATTAAATCATACATCCAAACTTAGTACAAGGTTAATTCGTTGTAAAACAAAATATATGATCAAATGGACCCAACTAAAAACAAAAAAAAAACTTCAATCTTTTATTCTTCAATGCCACAATTCTAGCTCGTTCTTCATGTCGCCTAATATGAGCTTCCCATATCCTAGCTTGCTCTTCGTGGATGTTAATCAATCTCAATAGACCTGATATCACTTCATCAGCTCCTCTATACAATGGAGTCTCAGCCAAACCTATAAACCCGTAACTCCTTCCCTGTAGCATTACACTATGTCAAATAATGTTCACATTTAACATTGACAATAACAGTCACATTACACATGTGAAACATAGTTACATGTATATATGGAAGCACATGACAAACAAAACATTATATCATTTTAACATTAACTATCTCAAATTAAATTACCACACATGTATAATACATTAAACATTTAGAACACATCTGTATTACATTACATACAAAGCCTATTCACACTAAACATCGACTAAAACAAGACTACTGCACATGTGAAATACAGTTAAAGAGATATCTCATATATCCAACAGATGACAAACACGTACATCAGATGAAAAACACTACACATGGGTAATACATGGAACAATTATAACACCTGTGCAATAATGTCAAACAATTCCCCGTTCACTATTAATGTTAACTACAATAGGCATATTACACATGTGAATTACAGTTACATCTATAACATATGTACGTACATGACAAACAAAATATAATCTCGATAAACACTATCAGAAATTGTACCATCACACATTTGTAATATATACACATTAGTAACACATGTGTAGTACATTACATACAAATAATGTTCACATTTAACATTGGCTAGAATAGTCGCATTTCACATGTGCAATATAGTTACATCTGTAATATATGGCAACACATGACAAACAAAACATTGTATCATTTTAACATTAACTATCACAAATTAAATTATCACACATGTGTAATACAATAATTATTTATAACACATGTGTAATACATTACATACAAAGCCTGTTCACACCTAACATCAACTAAAACAAGCCTACTACGCATGTGAAATACAATTATAGATATCTCATATGTGCAACGTATGACAAGCACATCAGTTTAACTTAACACTAACTATCATAAATAATATTATCACGCATGTGTAGTACATGGAACAATTATCACACTTGTGCAATACATATCATACAAAGCCTGATCATTGTTAACATTAGCTGAAATAATCATACTACACATGTGTACTGCAGTTACATCCATAGCACTTGACAAAAAAAAACCCCCATAATATCATTTAACACTAACATCAACCATATTTAACATATATTTCATGAATAAAACATGAAATGTTGTTCAACATTTCGTTATTTTACACAAAACACCCAAAAATTGACGAAATACACGAGATGATGCGATATGTGTATAGTACACCAAATATGTTATGATTATATGCGAATAAAACTGTTTGCAAGTATGAAATCGTACCTATATCGATCGTCAATGAGTATTGATTGATTTTCGTGGTAAATTGTTGATCGAATACAAGTTTAGTGAAACCCTAGGATGTTTGTTGAGAGAGTTAGAGATAGAGTGAGAGAGAAAGAGAGAACATGTGAGGGATTTTTTTGATTTGTTTGAATGAGTGTGAAAATAGGTTTTGCAAACTTTAGTTTTCCAAAACTACCCTCCCTTGTAAAATCCTAGCCTTTTTTTAAATCCCTACATCCTTTTAATCACAGCCCTTGATCTTATAAGATCAATGGTCATTATTTAGTTCTCGAGTTCTCTCAATAAAATGAGTTTTCTATTGAACCATCCCCTATATATATATATATATATATATATAGGAAAAAGATCATTTAGGAACCAAGGTACTAGTTAGGAACTTAGGAACCAATCTGAGCCATACATCTTTTAATCTTTATCTAAGGGTAGGATTGTAATTGAACAATTATGATTTATATTTTAATTAAAAAAAAGTTTTAAAAATGGAATGTTTATCACCATCGATGTCTTCCTAATATCACTCATAACTTCCTCCTAATATCACTCAATTGCCTTCCTCCAAAATATCAACATCACGTACGATTCATTAGACCCGGCTTCAATCGATTAAGATAAACAAGTGATGGATAATAATCATACACATGAAAACATTCAATCAGTTTCTCACGATATTGAGGATCATGATACACAATCACAACCTTTTTTGCAAAATAGTGTTGAGAATCAAGGTATTTGTGTAATGTTTTTTTATTTTTTTAATTTCTTTTTGTTCGCAATTAGGGTTTCAGTTTTTGCGAAACAGCAGGTTTGTATTAGACAGAGCAGTTTTTTTTTACGTACAAAAATTTTTCATGCGTACAAAGTTTTGGAATTATACACCGATGTATAATTCAGATCATGTTGCGTTATAGCAGTTTTCATACGTACAAAGAGTTATACAATTATTCACTGTCGTATATTAGTTTAGTTTTTGGAATTATACACCGATGTATAATTCAGATCATGTTGCGATATAGCAGTTTTCATACGTACAAAGAGTTATACAATTTTCATACGTACACCGATGTATAATTCAGATCATGTTGAAGCGTACAGATACACTAACATTCATCTATACACTGATGTATATTAGTTTAGTGTTTTATTATACACCAGTGTATATATGCTTAAGCGCAATGATATACTAAGATTTTTTTAAGCGTACATAAACAAATAACAGTAATATACGCAGGCGGTAATTATTTAAAATGTAATGTCTGACGTTATTGTTTACTAAAGTTCGGTTAATTAAGTTCTAATGTGCATTTGTTTGTAGGTTCCTCGTCCAGCAAAGTATACGAGTCTCCTGGTGGGACGAGATATTGGACTCCTGTTGTAGGTTCCTCGTCCAGCAAATTTATTATTTCGTATTTTTTAGTTATTAATGTTTTACACATTATACACTGATGTATAATACACATGATGCACTGGTGTAAAGTTGGTTGAATTTTATGATGTCAAACGATTTTAAGCATGAGGATACGTAATATACTTTGATGTATATATGTTGAATTTCATATATTGTATACACTGTTAATATAATTAAATCTATAATGTACACTGATGTATACTATTGAATTTGATGGTTCTATAGAATGTCTGTGTATAACTAGTAGGTCTATACACTGATGTATAATTGTGAAGTATAAATATACACCGACGTATATTTGTTGAATCTTATGGTATAGTACACTGTTTTTATAGTACTAGTTGGACTATACACTGATGTATAATTGTAAAAGTATGAATATATATGCAATGTGTACAATCAAAATCACAATCGCACATTATGTATAGGTATACAATGGTGTACAATCAGAATCACAATCGCACATTATGTGCAACCAACATCGGCTAAATCGCACAAACCATAACAACACATTGCATGTACAATCACATTATTATAAAAGCCCTAAAACATACCTACAACCCATTAACAATGCACCAATGTATATCATGATAATATTCAACTTCAACATCATTGTGTATGCAAGAAGAAATATACGACAGTGAATAATAGCAGAAAACACATCAAGAAAAACAAACAATACTTTTATTATTAGGTAAACAAATACATAATAAAAAAAAATTGAACATCGTTTCAATCAAATACTAAAACCAAATTTTTTTAAAGGGCAGTGTCGTGCGTCATGATATCCCAAACGACCACAGTTGGTACAATAACGTGGATTCCTATTAATGTACTCATAAACCACATTGTATGCTCCATTGCCAAAAATTACATATCCTTCTCCAAACTCAAAAGCTCCGTGTCCTAGCATTAGAGCACATTCATTATGTAATTTACTTGTTGTCAACTTCACCTTGTAACCAAAACCTAAATAAAATACACACAAAACATATAGTTCACAATAGTGTATACTGAATTTAAACATGCTTTTTAATCATATAGTCAATTATATACACCAATGAATACTTAATCCATACGGTACCAATATGCATATTTTATATACACTTGTACATTCTATATACACCAGTGTATATAAAATGTACACTGATGTATATTCTATGTGTACAGTTGAATATACACTGATGTACAAAAGTTTGGTGTATTCATTAGTGTCAAGTATATACACTGATGTATATTCTATTTGTACAATTGAATACCCCAAAACCTACGTAAAAAAAGTTTGGTGTATTCATTTGGTGTACATTTTATATACACTGGTGTATATAGAATGTATAAGGAATTTTTACATTATATACACACTGTTGTGCTCATAAAGTCTATGTTTGTATACATCAATGTATAGCTAATGCATATATTAGAAATTTTTACACTCAATATATGATGGTGTATATTAAAATTTGTACCACATTCGATGATCGTAAATTACAAACCTAGGTTGTTTTAATAGGGTTTCAGAAACCCTTTTATAAAGAAACAACAATTTTACAACCTTAATATATGGATTAAAACATAAACAATGCGATCGCCAAAACACTAAAACATAAACAATCAAACCCTTAAACGATTAATCAGATTTTTTCAAACCCAAAAAACATAAAAGTCGATTTATAAAGGAATAAAATTTTATACACAATAAGCGATCGATTAAAGGAAATAAAAAAAAATTTTGGATTTTGATACATACCTGTATAATTGTCGATCATCGTTATTATGTGCATTTCTTCCCCTTGTTTGATGTATAGAATAATCGCACAAATTATGTTAGTTGTGGTGTTTTGTCAGTTACAATGTATACTAAATAACCTATTAAAACTCAAATACAAAAAGACAACATTACCCCTTGCTTTAATTAAAAAGTTAATTAATGTTTATCATATTTACCATCATGCCATTGAATATGGATGGATGAGATTTGTTCCTAAAGTTCCTAACTAAGGGTTGGTTCTCAATTGAACCCTACCCTATATATATATATATATATATATATATATATATATATATATATATATATATATATATATATAGGAGGGATAATTTGAAAACCCTCCCCAGTTAAGAAAACTCATAAAACCCACATCTTAACCATCCATCCTACATGATCTATGGTTGAGATTGCTTTATGCTTTAAATCAAAAAGTTAATATACATATATAGTACAAAAGGGTAAAATGGTCTAATAATTTTTAAACTCTCTTTCTCTTCCTGACAAAGCACATTTCCATCTCTTATCTATTCTCTTTTAACTCAATTCTCTCTCATCTCTCTTATTTTCTTCTTAAAACTTGTGCACGTCTTATTTTATTAATATAAAGTCATCATGTTTCTCTCAAAATTCAAAATTTTAATAACAAAAAAAAAACATACATTTCTTTTGAAGATTTTTAAATAACACATATTTCAGACGTTGACTTACCAACAACAAAAACATATGTTTTCACAACTTATCTTACAAGAAAAAACATATAATAAAATATAACTCAACAACAAAACATATGTTTTCGCAAACTAATATCCACTAAAACATATAATAAAGTATAACACAAAAACAAAACATACGTTTTCACAACTTCTCTCACAAAAACATATAATAAATTATCACCCAACAAAAAAAACATATGTTTTCACAAACTTATCTCACTAAAAAAATCAAACTATAAATTCAAACAACAAGAAGACATATGTATTTAGATGAAACCAACTTTGATATTCTTAAAAATTGACATAGTATAAAATATATGCTTTGACCAAGGTGTCACTGTATCAAAAAAAAATATACAAAAAAATCGACAAAAGACCGGCTCCACCATCACCAACGTTGCCAAAACACCACCACCACCTCGTCAGATCTTGACTCGCCATTTACCGAGCATTACCAGAAAAACACAAAACAAAACCAAAAATCTAAATCTATAAAATTCTCTAAACCTATTAAAAGTGCACGATCAGTAACATAACCTAAACAACTTCATTGAAACCCATATCTAGATATAGAACTTGAACACCAAAACCATTTCCACCTTCATCGAAAACCAAGATCAGTAGCAAAAACCCACATGATTGAGATCTCCATAAACACCAAAACCATATGATCAGTTTCTGCACTTTTAGATCTTGAACACCAAAAACCTCTAACCCATGTCGTACCACCCTCGTCTCCAATAATAACTTATATGTCCATGTCTTACCACCCCCATCTCCAACAAAGCATTATGTCATCCCTTGTTTTGACGACGACCGTAACCGACACAGATGCAAAGGGGTGTGTACCGTCGTCGGCAACCACATCTCTAGGTGCTATAGTCCTTAAAGATTTAAGTGGATTTGAGAACAATCATTTGGTTTGTAAGGATCTGGGTAGTGTAAAAATAAACAGAATAAACAAAGGGGAAATAAGAATGTAGAGAAACTAATTTTTTTTTAAGATTTGAAGAAGTGTTTGAGGTGAGAGAAAGACTTTGAATTGTGTTATTATTATGTACAATATATGCAGAGATATAGAGTAAAAAAAGAAAGAGGCAAGAAAAAGAGTGTATGTGTCAGATTGAGGAGAAGAAATTTTTTAAATTAACTAAACTACCTGAAATACCCTTCTATATTTTATCACCAATGGAAACGTGGATAAATCTTGGCCTTACAAAGGGGTTTAATTGGTTTTCTCAAGTGAAAACGGTTTGCAATTTAGAATTGGCCTATATATATAGGGGGGGGGGGGATAAATTGAAAACCCTCTTGAGTTAAGAAAACCTTAGAAACTCCATCCTAGCCATCTATTGATCATGATCAATGGCTCTTATTAAAACCATAAAACAACTTTTACTTTTCCAATTAAAATATACTCTAATGTACATAAAAGGGGATTTTTGGAACATGTAACAAATGATTTCTCTCACCCCTGACACAAAGTACATTAGTACTACTTTATCTAAACTTCTTTTATAATTTCTCTCTCATATTTTGTTTTCAAACCTGCATTTCTCTCAAATATTTTATTTTCAAACTGCATCGTATTGTTATGAACCTTTTATTTGTGTTACAAATAGATTACATTCTTAGATTGTTCTTTACAATTTATACAAAACCCATTGTAACATAATATATACATGTAACTGCATAAAAAATATTACATTTGTAACATTGAAAAACGTAAAAAAAACATGTCCAGAAATTTAAAATTGTTACATACACCCAACCTAAGAATCATGTTTGTAACATAATATACATATTGTACAACTTTTTTACTATGTTACAAGTTATATTCTATTACTACTTCGTCAAGTGTTACAATTTTTGTATAATAAATAGTAAATAACCTCGAGCCATCAAGTTCTTCGGGATTTCTACTCCTTTCTTTATGCATCTTCTTGCATAATCGTCTTCTTCGCGAGCTGATGCCACTTTTTTACGGGGAAAAAACCAAGCTTCTTGATTTTGATTTGTTCATATTAGTTACAAACAAAGAGATCTATGATCCATATCTACTATTCAAACACCAAATCTCACACATCGCTGAAAAAACATATGAAAACCACAAAGATAAATAAAAGACGAGTTACAAAATGAAACATATTACAAAACATGATAAATAAAATATGTTTCATTGTAAAGAGCAAACTTAATAATTTTAACATTGTAACAAAACAGGTTACAGTGTTACATATCAAAACCTGGTAAAATAAAATATGTTACACTGTAACAATGGCATTTTACAACTTGTATTTTACAACTTTTGTTATGGTATTACAATTTGTATAAAAAACCATTCTTGTCACAAAAAGTCAAAATCTTGACTAGAATAAAAAAAAAAACCATACAAAAAAAAATCAAAAACTAACAAACAGTTATAAAAAACCAAATTGATCATTCTTTACAGTAAAATATGAATCTTTATACTGTTTTTGTCCCAAATTTATCAAAAAAACATACAAAAAAAAAATCAAAAAATAACAAACAACATAAAAAAAACCTCTGCTTTTGATAGATGAAGAAGCTCCATGATCAAGAACTGATCTTTGTTACAGATATGGAAACGATCGGACCCGCCATCATCATACTCTCCGATTCTAAACCACCGTCGTACCCACCATCATCAAGAACTGGTCTTTGTTACAGATCTGAGTCGGGTTGCCGGATACCGTCCTTGGTCCAACCGTTAGGGCTTTTCTAGTCTTTGTTACAGATCTGAGTCGGTAACCTTCTAGTGAGAGAAACATTGGACTCCACCACCCCCAAACACCTTACCCTCTTCATCATACCTTGGAACATTGCTAAACAACTAGCATATTTGCTAAAGTTCACAACGGAACCCCATCAATAACCGTAGCCGCACGCCTTTGGTACCGTCGTACTCCTTGTCACCACCGTTGGAACCGTTTCAGGTCACCACCATCGTCATACATCTCGTCGCCCCCTTTGAAACCACCTATTGACCACCACCGTCGTCGTACATCTCGTTGCCCAGTTACACAATACACACATCTCGTTACCGATCAGGTCACGACCATCGTCATACATCTTGTCGCCCCCTTTGAAACCACCTATTGTTGATGTTTCACTCCATCTTTGGTTTTTTTTTTAAATGAAGACAATGATAGAGAGATGAGAAGATGGATTTATTCAAATGTCAAGTATTTCAACAACAAAAATAGATCAAATGTTCTTATTTATGAAGTGAGAAAAGAGGGGCAAACAAAATAACTGCATCTTTGAAGGAAGAGAGATATAAATTCTAGAAGAGAGAGATATATAAAAGTACATGTCAGATAAAGATGTGATAAGAGAGATAGAGAGAGATTGTGTAAGAAGTAAATGTCTTAATTACCCTTGGTCATATATTTAACAGGGGAGACGTGGATGGATCAGGGCCATGAGATAGGTTTTTAGAGTTTCTTTAACTGGGAGGGGTTTTCTACTTATACTTTCCCTATATATATATATATATATATATATATATATATATATATATATATATATAAATCCAGTCTGATTAATCCTGACTAATCTCGATTAATCCCTAGTCGGTACCCCACCGATCGACTAGCGCCTAGCGAGTTCTACAACACTGGATATAGTCTAGTAGTGCTGAGGTCACCAACGACAATGCCATTTTGTGTGGATGCATGCATTTTTATGAGTAATTGGCAGCTGCTATTCATTTTTATGAATCAGGTCATATAGATACAAGCATTTTTCTGCACAAATATCCATAATACTTTTTGAAAATTAGGGGTTGAAACCTGAAAGTAGAGTTATAAATGCAATCTACTTGCTCAGCTCCATAAACTAGTAAACATGCATACTTAGTAAGATCTCGATCGGTATTGGGAGGGTAAGATAAGAGCAAAGTTTTTCTTTATCATAAGTAATGCATTAGGGAATGCTGCAATCTTGTTTATAAAACTAGACATTGAGTTTTTTATGCCAATGATTGGTTGGTTTAAGGTTATACCACTACTTGTGTAATTTAGTATATGTAGGGACTATTTTCAAATTTTGGTAAGCCACAGAGCAAATCTGTGTAATTCGATTGTCATTCGTTTCTCTTTGGATTAGATATGGATTTTGTTAGCTAGTATATGGCTTAAAGGCTCTGAGTTTATTCATTCGATATTGGTTAATTCTTTATAGTTTCGATAATTGTTATGTGTTCTCGATCAATTCAAATGTTCTTTAGTAAATTAATTGTGAATAGACCTTCACTGCAAATCAAGCATAAACGATTAGCCTACGTACATCCAACACATGTTATGTGAGATGACATGGTTTAAAAAGATTTTAAATACATAAGAGTAATTACTCACAACCTAGTGATGCTACATTGTGATAATCGATAATTTATCCACGCCAACTGCCATAGAAGATTCATAGTTATATTTTACTTGGTTTCACAATCATTTCACCCTGGTATAAATAAATTGTCATTTCCTAATAGAAGATACAAATAAAAGTATAAAACAAATTCCAAAAACCAACCTTCATGTGTATGGTATGTTTCCTCAAGTGAAAAGATACACAGAAATGTGTACAAAGAAAGGGACTTGTCAAGTCTTACTTAGCTTCACAGCACGCCTCTCAGCTTTGCACATAAATGTACTAATTTGATTAATTTATCTACTAGTTCCATAAATAATCAGAAACCTACGGAACACTAAGACACATCCGACACACTCATTCTTAGAACTTCAAATAGCACAATCACATCCAAGCAGCTCTATTTCAGGATTCGGCTTTAAACGAAATAAAAAGAACTCACATATATTTTTACACAAGATCATGGGCTCGAAATGAATTTTCAACAAAAGAACTCCCCAATAGTCGACTCCTCATGAAACAAAGCTCATTGATATTTCATATATAAGTCTAGTTACATTTACCAACCATTCATGGACTGAAAATAGTTTGATGATTGCAATTTGTACAAAAAGGTGACGATACGGTATTTAAATTCATAGAAGAGCACACCACGGGACAAATAAAATTTAATGTCACAAGTTCTATTGAAATAATGCCACCAATTTTAGATACGTGACTTGTGGATCACGATAACCATGAACAATTTTTTTTCTTGTTGTGGGATGGAGCCCAAATGCTCACTAAGAGGTATCCGGGTCGGTGTAGATCTGAAAACTCATATAGAAACCCCCACGGGAATCCTGATGATCACTGTTATAACTGATTCTTATCACTCTTTCAGCTGAAGGAGCCACTGAATTAACTTATTTGCTTGGTTTCCTATCCTATGTATAAACTTTCGCATGTGGTCTTATCAGTGATGTGTTGGTGGTTCAAATCCAAGAAACCGCGGTTCAACTTTGTTTGGCCCAACCTAATGGTATACAGTCTGCTCAAAGTTGGTCTCTACCAAGGGAAGCCCGTATTTGCCACGGGTGTATTCGGAATAATTACATAGTCGTTCCCTCACAAAGCAACTTATTCATTCTTGAGGTTAGAAAGCCGAGTGATGACATATATGAAATCCATGAAATTTGATAATGTCATGCTAGAGGGTCCGAGGCAGGAATTGACATGCATTTCCCTTGCTCAAATACCTGATGAAGACCTTGATAGATTTACTGATGCTTTCAAAGATGGAATTGTAATTGTAGTTGAAACACGAAGACCGCATCTTTAGGTTACGTATTATCAACAAGACCATGACATTAAAAACTCTTACCGAATAGGCTATAGAAGAAGTCATTACCAACTTTGGATATCCAATTATATACCTCAAAGTGTAAGCTTTGTAAAAGTCCATCAAAGACTTTATATTGTCTCGATGTTGAAAAGGTTCTTTAAATGAAACTGACAACATGATGCTAGAGGGTTCAGAGCAACAATTTTCATGTATTTCCTTTCCTCAAATACCCGATGAAGACTTGGATAAGTATAGTGATGCTTTCAAAGATGGAACTGTGTTTGTAGGTTGAACACGAAGGCTGTCAGTTCGGGTTATGTCTTACCGACCATGTCATGGCATTAAAACTCTTGCCGAAGGGGTCATATAAGAAGTCATTACAACTTTGAATATCCATTACTACATTATAAACCTTAGAATGTAAGCTTTGTGAAAGTCCCTCAACGGGTTTATATTGCCTCGGTGTAAAAAGATGGCATGCTAATCAAATTTGAATGGCCATTACCATCTGAGGAGCAATAACAATCATCCGGTTAAACTTGAGTGGACCGTCTATATAATCTAACCCCTCTTATTTGAATAGTACAAAGACGGGATTGTTCGTGGCATCCCAATTATATAACCTAACCTCATTGTTCCCCTAATGCCACTGCAAAATCAGAAACAAATATTACCCCAATGTTTAAAAGGTGATTATGCGATAACCAGAATCAGAAAATTAGTGGTAATAAAAAGACCGTAGAAGATGGTGCTAGAATATGTTTATGCTAACTTTTAAAGCGGTGATAACTTAACAATTATTTGTGGTGGTGCTTGCTTGACAAATTCCAATTATTTAAGAACTTAATATATAATATTTGTATCACCCCACCCACTTAACAAATCTCAAGTAGATACAATGCACTATTGTAAGACCATGTCTAGTGACGTTTGCGTCTGTCTTAGTGGTTTTCGACTTCTTAGTTAATTTTGGGCTTAGTTGTTAGTTGGGTTTACGGCCTCGTAGGCCCATGTACAAGGAACCGGCCCTAGTAACTATAAATATTGGGTTCCTAGGTTATTTTAATGTTGCTACTTCATTTGCTTTTTTTTCTCTTTGGTATCTACAATTCGGTGTACCAGACGAGTCTTAGAACTTGTGTGTACCTTGGTGAATATAATCATTCTTCTTTGTTTATCTTGCTATTAAATCTTGTTTGCCGCACTCAATTGTTTGTTGTTTGATACTGTGTAAGAGAATCTTGGACTTACAACTAGCGTACATGTTATCTTGAAGAACATCAAACACAGGGTCGTGATCCTTGCTTTCTTTTGATATAAAACAAACATGCCCCTTGATGTATGTGTTTTAGTGAGTTTTTAAAGATACTTCTAAGACCTTTAAAACTTTGTGTTTTTAAGACTCAAGGAGAGTGGAGTTTTACAAAAACGCTACCAAGTTTTAAATTTATAAATAAAACGATAGTTGCTTAATGATCTGAAACTCACACAATAGGCAAGCGTACCTATCGGGTATAGTATAGAAAGAGCATTAACCGAGTATCAAATCCAAAGACACGACTTTTATTACTCACTTTTAAGTTATTAGGAAAAAAAGTTTATAAGGATAAAGATAACAAAAGTAGCCGAGACAACCAATAACCAAATGAAAGTGTTGCTTCGGGATCCGACTTGTCTTGGTATGAACTAATAATAAATATCTAGTTAAATGATGTGTCCAAATTATGCATATCCACTATAACTTCTAAATGATTTGTGTTTTTGATTGTTATTGTGAGGGTCTCCCATCCCGGTAAGCTCACCTCTCAGCTGTGAGGGACGTAGCACCCAAGATTGGGCACGTCCAACCCCGAAAAACACACTTCCCAAAGTTGCGACATTGACACCGACTACCTTTTTCTTTTGTGAATAACTTGCCAACAGCCGGAGCAGCTAACAAGCTACCACTTGTTATGGTAAAGGCGACGCAGCCTCCTACGTACGCTCATCCCTTACTTGAAATAATTAATTTACCAAAGAGTGATTGATCTATTATTAATTGTGTGGTAATATAATAATAGAAGTAAATAAAGACCGTTTACTTCTAACACGAGTTCACCAATTTTTGGTTTGCGCCAAAGCTAACACATAGACCATGTAACTAAGTCGCTCAACCAAATCTTGGCTTATCATCAAAGCCAAGTATATAGACCGTACCGACCCTAAGTGAAGTTTTGATAGTTGAGGATAAACCACAAAGTGTGAATGTTTACACTCACAAATTGGCTAATCTCTACACGTAGAATTAATGGTTAGCTTACAAGTGTACGGGTATTTACACGCCACGGGTAGACTCATATGTCCCTCCACTTCCTACCAAAACACCCACAAGACCAAATACTAAGTTGATTAATTACTTAATTCATCAAACAAACAAAGAGTAAAAGGAATTACGAAGAATGCAGAACATCACTTAAACTAAACATAAACTATATAAATTCATACCAAGATAGTCTTCACCCTAGAAATTTAGCCAAGAATTGGCATTACAATGAACTCATAAAAGTGGATTTTACAAGAAATCATGAGGAGGGTTGGATGAAGATCTCTAGGGGTGTTAGGATTTCTCTCTTGATGGTAGGCTACAATGAGTGTTTATGAAGTGATCTCAAACTTCAAAGGTCACTCAAGAACCTTAGAAGGGTGATTTGAGGGCTAGAGAGCCCCCTGGTAAGAGAAAGAAGTGAAATGAGTGATATCTCAAATGAGAGGTGAAAGCCTTTATTTATAGGTAAGAAGAGTGTTTAAATATTATTTATAAATAAATAATATTTATTAAATTGAGCCAGACCTGTCTCTTCCTTGTGGTTCAAAACCTTGCATATGGGAGACAAGGTTGTTGTATCATGTACCCTTTGTCCCACTAGCCACAACTTTGTCTTCTTTTGAGAAGCTTATTCTCCACTCATCCCGTAAATGTGCTCTTTTTTTTCCTCCTTTTTATTTTTTATCTCCAAAAACCTGCATTTATCAATTATAAAGGATTTAGTCCTATTTTCCTATGATAATAGCATGATTTTAGTGCAAAAAGGAGAGTTAATGCACATGTAAAACATGTGTAAATTATGGCACATCACCTCTTTTATCATCTAAATGCATATCATATTTTGGCTCATATGTTGCTAGTTGTAGCAAAAAAATTAATAGGGCTTTATAAATAAACAAGTACTAGTATAATCTTATTTTCTAAGGAACCTTGAACCTTTAACACTTATGTGTATAAGTACCCTATGCAAAAAAATACAATAATCTATGCAGTCACTCAGTTAACAACTTCATGAGTTCAATGTACAAGTTTATTAAGCATATTGTACAATTTTACTCTATAGTGGTCAATTTCATAAAAAAAAATGTGCACATAAGGGCACATCATGCGATTTTGTCACACCCCAACAACGCAACGGGAAATATATAACTAAAAAAATTTTGTATGTTGTTTGAGAAAGCTTATAAATCGTTACTTGAAATATTATTTGAGAAAAAACGTAAAACATTATTTGGAATCCTTGATAGTCATTCCATTGAGTATTTATGGAAATATAGAAATCATTACCTTGGAATCCCGATAAAGTATTCCCCATAATATTTTAAGAAAAGTTATGCAAAACCGTTCCCTTGGAATGCTTAGAAACATAAGTCATTCCCTTAGAACAATATAAAAATCGTTTCCTTATAATGCTTAAAAACATAAGCCATTTCCTTGAAAAATTTATGAAAAGTCAATTTCATAAAAAAAAAATGTGCACATAAGGGCACATCATGCGATTTTGTCACACCCCAACAACGCAACGGGAAATATATAACTAAAAAAATTTTGTATGTTGTTTGAGAAAGCTTATAAATCGTTACTTGAAATATTATTTGAGAAAAAACGTAAAACATTATTTGGAATCCTTGATAGTCATTCCATTGAGTATTTATGGAAATATAGAAATCATTACCTTGGAATCCCGATAAAGTATTCCCCATAATATTTTAAGAAAAGTTATGCAAAACCGTTCCCTTGGAATGCTTAGAAACATAAGTCATTCCCTTAGAACAATATAAAAATCGTTTCCTTATAATGCTTAAAAACATAAGCCATTTCCTTGAAAAATTTATGAAAACCTCTGCAAGAGCCTATAATTAACCACAAGCTAGTAAATGCCTCGCAAAATTGTACATACACTACAATGTCAATTAGCAGTTGGTTATAGTAAGGAAAAGCTGCAAGGACCACACTGTTCAGTCGAGAGTGGCAAGGACCCTTTGGCCCTCAGAAGTGTAACAAGGACAATCTAGTACTCATAAACGAATAAGGACTTCTAGCTCTTAGAGACAACTCATGCATGTTCAAAAATCGTATTTATTTATGTAAACTAGTGTGATTTGGCATAAACTCTGCATATGTGAGAGTCGAAATTCGTTTGTCAACGTTGTTTAGGAAATGCATAAGTCGTTAATCAAAATATTGAATACTTTTGCACAAGTCATTTAAGAAAGTGCCTGCAAACGAAGCCTAAACTTTGACTAACTAACCTTGTGCCCTACTAAGTAAAGGACATCTTAAAGTCTAACGGAAAATAACTCTAGTTGCAAACTGGTTATAAAGATGGTTTTACTAACTACCTAGACTTGTATCGAACTAATAATATTCTTAAAGTGATTTAAGTGAACGAATCGACATGACTTGGTTTAGTTTTTCAAAAGTTTGCGTGTACATATACATGTATAAAATATAGAGGTATGATGTAGTGTTCAAAATCCCAACTTGAACTAATGGCGTACATATACACGTATAACTCGTATAACTTGTCCCAAAAATGGAGTATTCAGTGGTTATGAAACATTGAAAAGGTTCGTAAATAAACACGTTTTAAATCCGAATCAAAATCCATGGTTTATTTGTTATAAAAATAAGTTGGTGTGGTGTGTTGTGTGTTTTTATATAATGTGTGAGTGTGTTATTAATATTATTGATTATATATAGTTGAATTATTGATTATTTTTTTAACGGCTACGTCATTTGAACGGTCATATGACCGTTGTCCTCCCCACGTGTCCCCTCATGATTTGAACGGGCAGGGGGCGGTGTGGCGGTGCGGAAGGGGCACCAAAAAGCCCCATTACCTCCCAATCTTGTTACCACTACGGGTGGTCTCAAAACCTTTAAGAATTGTCATGTTTGACGTTTTATTATGAGGAAACAAAGTTTAGAAATTATATTTATTTTCTAAATGAATAACTAATGAGAATGTCTCGGTTTCTAATGAAATTAAATCGTAAAAGGTTTTGGGAGTTTAATTATACGTACATTCATAAATATGTATGTTCGTCTTGTTTTATATTTTATAAAAATTTAACCAGAGTTTCTCTGGTTTTTGTATAAACCCGACAATAGTATGCCACATCGTACTATGTGAGGCCTTCACACCCTTTGATTTCCCTCCAAATGTCTTTTTTTAATTATATTTAAATAAAGATAAATATTAACTACTATTTTAAAATTTCAAATATGTTAATTAATATTTTTATGAAAAGTGCCCCGGATTCGAGTGCTTCTTCAACATCTTGAAAAGAGAGAGTTATGACTGTTGGAAGACCTTTACATCTCAGTATCCAAAGTCCTACAAGACTAAGGAATTGTAACCCATCACCAAACAACTGATATGGCAGCACAAGATCAAGCCTCATGAGTGTATGTCGAGGATACCGATCACTCCTATAGAACAGGACTTCACACCGAAGTTCTGGTTCTGGCATTATGATTCGATCACGACGGAAGCAGTGATCGTACTCGACAATGCTCCGAAGATGTGCAGGAAGTTAAGGATCTGGGATCCTATGTGGCTGATCAACCTGTCAGAGAAAGATGTTGAGACGTTGTTCCTGTATTCGATCCAGCACCTCCAGTCAGAAGCCGATCAAGCGATAAAGTTTCAATGCGTGATCCGCTTCTGCCATGCCTACAAGATACACGCTGGATGCGATTGGTCAAAGCTCACCAGGATCAGGACTTCGAAGACTTGAAGATGAAGCTGCTGCAGTTTGTTTTGTTTGTCTGTTTTTGATGTTTGTTTAGAAAGTTTGAATAGTTGTTTGCTTTGTTTGAAGTTTATGGCTTTATGTAATCATACTAGCTAGGTTTTGAAGTTTATGTCTTTATGTAATCATATTAGCTAGGTCCAAGGGGGAGTCCGTTAGTACACTATGTCCCCAGCCTAGGATAGATGATGTTTTGGTGTTTGTAGGGTGCTTGGATGTGTTTTCGAGTGTTTATGGGCTGTTTTTGTGAAATTAGCGACTAGGACTGAAAAGGGGCAACTAGCCTTGCTAGTCGCTTGGGTAGCAAAGCGACTAGCTTGCTAGTCGCCTGTCGTAGTCGCTTGGTTAGTTCCTAGTCGCCCCTTGGGCCCTGGACGACTAGGGGAAGTATAAAAGCTTCCAATTATTGCCATTTCAGTTGTCACATCACACATTTCCAAGCACCCTGCCCTAGGTTTTCGGGTCTGTGATTGTCTTGTAACACCCGAGCTCTGTTTTGAATACAACAACCACCTTTTAACCGTATTCGTGTGTGTTTGATATTTCGTTTATCATTGTTTCTTATCATTTTTGTTTTCCGAACATCGTTTAGTAGATTCCGCACTCTAAATGATAAAGCTCGTGATTATCAGGTTGTCCGAAATCGATCCTACAAACCCTAATAAACTATCAACACAATCGAACATAAACAAACACGTTACCGAATGTTCACGAACATAAAGGAACACGTTACCGAACGTTCATGAACATAAACGAACGAACGCTGCCTCTGTTCATATTCGTTCGTTTAACTAAACGAACGAAGTTTTTTGTTCGTGTTCGTTCATTTATTAAGCGAACGAACACAAACAAATTTCCCGTCGAACAGTTCATGAACTGTTTGTAGCCCTACTTACGAAACACTCAAAGGGAAGGATGACCTTTTTGAGTGCATTGAAGAATTTCATGCTATGAAATATTAATATATAGATTTTAATGTTGATTCATTCCATCTTTGCCGGTTATTGCTTATTCAATTAACTAAAAACACTCACCATTAGTTATCGATCGCTGCTGACAGTACTACCATTAGTCATAGCCCACATCTTATTCTTTATACATACGAGGCTTTTAATAAAAAGTAAAATTTCTACTTGAGCTGGTGAATTTTATATAATTTTTGAAGTAACATAAAACTTGTAATAAACAAAATCTATTAAATATTTTTTTAAACGACAAAAAGAACCCGGTTCCTTTTAAAACTGGGTTATATGAAATAATGTGAATATATGCTCAAATAAACATCTACATCTACATACCTTAATAAATTTAATACATTGTAAATAAAACACTACCTAAAAGACAAAATTGTGCATGTTTTCCTTTCCTCACTATATTCAAAAAAACCTTAAATTTCTGTTTTAAGTTTCATGTGATGTGAACATCTTCAAGTTGATGCAAAAGCCATCTGATTAATGTTGCATAAGCTCAAACCACTGCATATTGGTTGGCAAAACAAAAGGTGATTAACAAATTGAGAACTTAAAGGATATAAGAACAAAAATATAATCTTTATGGCTTACTTGTCTTAATAAATCAGCAAGTGTTGTTGGTAAAGTTTGAATGTCTTTCAGGATTACATAGTATGGAAACGGGAATGAATCCATACGCTTAGCAAGCGCGCACTTGCCAGTTTCAAATGATACTTCCTGAAACAATAAAAAAGAAGTTTAACTTCAATGTAATGTTAAAACCTCGATTAGCTAATAAAACGAGTCTAATTACCAAAACTTCTGTTATTGACTCCTTCGGGTTGTCCAAGAGCAGAAAAGCAACCATCCGATTTTTGCTCAAAATGTCTCTGACCCAACGCTTCAGCTTCTCCTGTGCATACAGAAAGCAAATGAAAATTGAAATGTAAGGAAACTGGAATACTCCAACTCGGCTAGGGCTGACGTGTCACTTATACAATGATATCATAAATCAAAACGTCACTGCATTATTATACTTATAAAGTATTACGGAAGCAAAGTTTAGATGTTTTTACTGATGACTGACCTCATGGAGGCGGCCATCAGCTATGATTAAAACAAGCTGTTCTAGCGGATTTTGTCCAGATGGCAATCGTGCGTTGATTACTGCAGAATCTAGTGTCTTATTTATGAACTTTAGTAGGTCAACCATTGGCTCATCAGCTATTGTGTTCTCTTGCTTGAATGTCAGACTCGAGAGCATCTGAAAAGAAAAACACCACATCAGCAAGTTATAGACAAATCCGGTTAACACATGATTATTGTTGGCTGCTAACATCGATTGTGAAGTTTGTTTCTGTGTCATGCAATTTGCAAAAAAAACAAATAAACAAAAGCCGATTCGACCCCTCCATCTATGAAATACTAACCTTAGCTCCAGCCTCGGCTGTGAATGGCTGATCAAAGTCATGTAGTAACTTAATATTTCCTTTTTTACCAAAACTCGCAACTGCCAAATCCCCGACTTCCAATTGGGACATTGCACGACAAACTGTCACTAAAGCTTCCATAGCAACACTCCCACAATTATTCTCTGACATACTTCGAGAATCATCCACAGCAATCACAACTTGATATTTTCGTTTATTGGGCCGGGTCCGTCTCAACCATATTTTATCCTTTCGATAGTGACTTGCAATGTATGGAATCACCTAGAAATAGCCAACATAAATAGTAGGCAACCAGTTCAGAGTCCAAAGTATTCATTTTAAAACATACAAATCATTTTATTGAAAGTATTAATAGTGTAGTTTTGTAGTTTAGATATCCTAATCAAAGCAATATTCACTTTAAGATGATAAATAATGCTTGTGGCTCCGTTAACCATATTAAAACGAAACATGTCTCAACCCAAACTTATTTCCCAACCTCCTAAAAGAGCGCAAGAAATTTTATATCGTTTTCATGTCTATTGGTTTACAATATTAAAGCAAGACTTAAAGCTGGCGATTTCAACCTGTATGATAAAGACCCCTTTCAACCCAGACCAGTTTGACTCACAACTTGCCAACTACAGAAAGAAATAAAATTCATACCTTTTTCATGTTGATCCGTTTTCCAGTCTTATAATCCCCTTGGAGCTTGCTAGCGAGGATTGGTTCCATAACCAAACGCAACTGTTCAGCCAACTCTTGAGATAATCTTGTTGTTTGCAACTCATATTTTCTCCATAAAGCAGTAGCATAATCTTTCACCTCACCAGAAACATCTTCAAGAGTGTGGGACTTGCCCATATCATCATCAACAACAGAAAGTTGACTTACGTCATCCGTCAGATAAGACCTTTTCACGTACACTGAACTATCTATTTGGCTTCGGTCAACATCATCAAGAGCGTTCATAACTTCATCTGGGACCTCCGCTTCTTCAACTTCCATCTTGTCATGGATAGAATTACCAGTGTTTGACGGATGATTCTTAACTGGCTGGGCTTCATGATGTTGTTCTTCAAAGTCCATTTCATAATCATCCTTTAGATCTGTGGGCCCTACACCATCAGCAGCCGACTCTTTCATGTCAATATTTTTATCCACCTGGTCAGCTGCAGCAGACCCGAGTGCTTGGTCCGTTCCTTTTTCCAACCCGGAAGTAAACCCATACTCATCTGCATTTTGATCTTCATCTCCAACATCCATTGGGTCAGTTTTCTTCTCTTCCAAATCGATCGGCACTTTAGCCCGTTCTTTCCAGCCATCGAGTGCATCGCCAATATTACGTAATGGGTTTGGTTGGTTTTTCTGAAGGGACGATGGGTCAACCTCAGGTAATTGACCAATATGCTCATCGTTTAGTTTCCCAGAGCCAGCAACACTAACTTCATTTTGTGAAGAATTAGGTAACCCTTGTATTGGAGCTAAATCACTTTGCATATCATCACTATTTGACCATGCAACTTCCGATCTCATTGATGCTCCATTTGACCCGCTATTAGGTTGAGTTGCAGATTCGTAATTTTGCTGATGTTCAGTGTCAAAACTATTACTAACTGGTGCAGTAAGGTCATTCTTTTGTTCATCCATGGCAGCATCAGTTTTATTTTCCGGCTGATTTTCTTGGTCAGCTTCTTCAGTTTCCATCTCAACGTTTTCAGTCAACGCCTCAGGACCATTTTCATCGGGGTTTTCTTCTTCATCAACGGTTTCAGTTCCTTCATCTTCATTGTGCTCTTCATCATCTTGCTGGTTCTTGTCAATATCATCAACAAGATCTGCATTAGGCTCATCAGGCTTTAACCCTGTAGGTTCAGAAAAGGCTTCGTCTTTATCTATATTCATATCCTCAACATCATCATCACCATTACCATCATCAGGAGCATTATCATCATTCTGTTTGTTAGATTCATCAGGATCTAATTCCCCGGCGTCATCAGTAGCTTCCACATCATCTTCTTTAGCTCTAAGCTCTCTATTACCAGAACCGTCTTCCTTAACTGACGGACCGGTCTCGTATTTTTCATTTTTTCCATCATCATTATTCTCCCCAAGTTTTTCATCAACGATATTACCGTCGTCCCCAGTCTCACCCATGGCGGAATCCAGTTCTGGCTCATCACTTTCATTGTTGTTTTCATCATCAGTCTCATCCTCACTAACACTAAATGCATCAGCATTGAAATCTTGCTCCATCTCAATGCCTTTGTCATTTTTACTTGGAACATCATTCAATGCATCTTCTTCTTCATTCACCTGCAGTAACAAGCATTAATACACTTTTTCCACTTTTTTAAACATTAAGTCCATAATTAGATACCTTTTCAGTTCCAAGTAGTTGATCTTCATCATCTATTTGTTCACTTACATCTTTAACCCCATCACCCTCACCCATACCAGTTCCAGTAGCATCTTGAGTGCCATTGTCTTCCTGTTCGTTTTCTGTTGAGCACCCGAAACCTTGCAAGTGTAGTGCGGCAAAAATCTCTGCTAGCGCGTGAGTCACCATACACAACTATACCAAATACAAACATAAATATGAAATATTTGGCACTACAGACAAGTATATGAATTCTTAATACTAAAGAACGTGTTGAAATTGCCATCTGCATAAAGTTGAAGGAAAAACTTACGGTACTGTGGGCGATCATAAAGTCACTAAGAAGATCGTTGCCAAAGTTAATCATAAGGTCCAATAACGAATACATATGCTTCAGTTGCGCCTCAACTAGACCTATGCTTGTTTCTTCATTTCCATACAGGTCCATGAGTTCTCCCTGTGAAATCCATATCGATTAGTGTTGAAAAAGACATAATGTGGTTAAAACGGAAAATAACAAAAACAAAAGGGCATTTACGGCGAGGTTCAGTGTTTTCACTAATTCATCATGTGTATTGCACAACTGAAGTGACTCTGCTCTAGAGGCAAACAAACTTTGCCAGTTATTGATATTTCCGAGGTAATCTTCTGAAAAGTCAAGGCTGTTATTAACCGAGTTAACTCGGTCAAAGCCATCAACAATTTGTTTGCATGTTTTCCTGAGGGACTCGGTGAACAACGCTTCAGTTCTTGAAATATCATCAGCAACAAGATCTTTTACCCACTGGTTCCTTTCTTCCAAAGCAGAATTGTAGTATTCATCTAAGAGGTTACCCTAAAAGAGGCAACAAAACTGAGCAAAAAACTTATGATGCAAAAAAATGACTAATACGAAGAAAAATATATACGTTTGTGATGACGTCCTTGAAATGGTCCAGCAGAACCTTTTCTGCTAATCCTGCATGCAGATCTTCCTCACGAAAAGCGAGTAGTTTCTCCTTAAAATTCTTAAATAACAGAAAGTTTTGTTGGACAAACTTTTCCATTTGCTTTGTAATGCCATAAGGATATAATACAACTGATGTGCTAATTAGACTGCCACTGTCACCAAAAAGATAATTATGCAGCATTTCCTGTCGATATGGTACAACGTTAGTATGTAATAATAGTCTCAGTATGAATCCGGGTTACTATCTAGTGTTGATATTTTTCAAATTTAACCTGAAGTAGGAGACATAACAGTGAAGAAAAGAATTCACCAAATAATATGTTCCATTTGGTTTAAGGCGACTTGAAAAAAAAATCACTATACACTAACCAAGTTTCATATATCTCATTTAAGTCACTTAAAATTAATATTCATAAGATCTGTAAGGAAATTGAACAATAAAAAAGCATGAGTGACTTTCTGTCCCACTGTATTTTTTCAATAACTGACTTTTAAGTTTTAACTATAAAAAACTTTAACAAAAAAAAAAATAGTACCTTGGACTTCTTGAATTCAGGAGCAAATTTCTCAAGAAAAACATGCATCCGACTAGCGGCAGTACCAACACTTTGACAATTGTTTAAGTGGTTGTTTTCAACACTTTTTAGCAACAAGCATTCATCGTCTATTATGTTGCATATAGCATCAGAAAGTTGCTGCAACAATAAATTGAAGTATGAGCATCATAATCATATAAGCTTCACCAATTTCCATCACTTTATATAAATACACAAATGCAATTTTAAAAAGACCTTTTGTCGCCACATGCATTTAGAAACGATAACTTGATTTTGAGAGAAGCAGACCCCTGAGCCGCTTAAAAATAAATTATGTAACGGCAAACTGCGCTTCTTTAGGAGTTCCAAGCCCTTGGCAAGATCATATGCAGCAGCTCTATGGGATTTTTGTATCTCAACAAGATGACAAATGTAAGAAACAGACCAATCAACCTACACGAGAAAAAAGTGTTGATTAAAATGTAATAGAATAAACTTCGGGCAATGTATCTTTAAATTATCACCAAATAAATGTGTTATCTTGACCAAAAAGTGGTCGATTGATAAAATCTTTACTTTTAATGATTAAGGAAGAAAAAGGTGTAATTTTTTTTTTTCAAATAGGTAAAACCTAAGCCAAAATAGTTTCCGTCTTTACCTGATGTTTTGTAAAATCCTTGTGAAAGTTGGACCTAACATGCTGCAAATGGTCCAAGGAAGATATACTTTTGAAGAAGTATTCATTCGATGTATTCCAGACAGTTCCAGGATTATCAATGGGAAGATTTTGAGCTTTCTTTAAGGCAGCAACATCAGAGGATAATCTCCCTTCTTTAAGAAGCAAATGCTCCATAATATAAGATGGCTGAAGAAATTTATCCTCCATGGATTGATCCTGTATGGTCCAAACCCACCACAAGAAAACTATCAGAGATAGCAATGACTTGCTAAAAAAAACCTCAAGTACAAGATATTGCTCAATTTAGACAACCCTGTTTTGGGCTTTTCACCCATTTGGCCATCTAAAGAAAATAAGGAAAGTAACATTCATACCTCAGTGTGTGCATATCTGTTCTTAGATAATCCACAATTATCCAATAGTTTTTGTAAATCAGGGAGAGATCTTCTTTTCAAATTACCCAAACTCTTTTTATCGTCCTTCCAGAGTTCACCACAACCGATAAGATTTGTGCTGATTTGTTCAAACGTGTGTTGGATTTGATCCCACTCTTTCTTTGTAACACCACTTGAGGATTGAAAATCTATGAACTTACTAACAGTGTCTATATTGCCTGAAAAACTCCCCCAGGTTGAAAACGTTATTTAAAAAAAAAAACATGTGAAAAAAATTACAGCAGGAAAAAAAAAAAAAAAAAAAAAAAACCTTTAGCTTCCTCAGGGTGCACACATGTGTGATCAGACTCTCTAGAATATGTAACGCGCATATCCTCCAATGCAAGATCTGCTTTATTTTTCCAAGTAGAAAGCTTTATGAACCTGTATTCAAAGTATGGAGATGGGTGGGTCAAACAGATTAGGTAACGGGTCAAAACAGATACGGTTAGCTAAACACACTTCTTGTCCATTATTTTAAAAAAAGTTACAAAAGAACAGTGGTAACTACAACTAGAAAATCAGGTTTATCAGACAGTTTCACCCATTTGACTCGTTCAACTTTCGATTAGTCTTGTGTACTTGACTCATTTGAGATTAAAAAAGCACGCACACACAAATAGATCAACTCATAAGTAAACGGATTGAAAACGAGACCACTAGATGGCATATGCTCGAGTAGGTACCTCCTTTTGTTCTGGAAATGAGTTTCATGGCAAGCAATGTCAAGAACTTGCTTGCATTTCTCAAAAGAATTACTAAATAATGTATGATCCTTGACAGCTATTGTTCTTAATCCATTTTTAGTGACTGCTTGATCAACAATGGGCCTTACAGGTTGCTTCAGCATATCCTGTGACATTAAAACATGTTACAAAACAGATGACGTCTTCATTTTTCAATTGATTGAACTAAACAAAAGATTTTGTCACTTACAGTATACTTCTGAATCAGCTTTTCAAACTTCCCACGGGTCCGTTTTGAAGCCTCCATCGTCATATACCACTCATTACGTTCCCATTTGCACAGCTTCAAGACTTCTTTCAGTTCTCCCTCAATATTTTTTCTGTTAGATGCTGATTGTTCAAGAATACTGAAATACAAAAACATTGATTTAGTCATAATTTTTTATGTAACAAATTCACTTATTTGATATGGCATAGAAGAACTAACATTGGCAGGAACTGAACATAGTAGCCAAAGGTATTGTACAAAATCTTCACATTGTTCTCATCACGATGGCTGCATGAAAATAAGATTTGAAAAATAAGATCACGTGATTTATAAGTAAGCTATTTTTAAAAGGCCAAAAAAGACGGACGGACAGGAGACTGGCAAACCTAAAACTAGAATTCTGACTAATCAATGTGCTGATGTGGCCATGGAAGGCACAAAGAAGTTGAAGACGCCTTTTGAATTCACCAATGCTGGAAGTCAGAATGAACTCCACCAAACTATGTTGAAAAAAAGTAGACATGTTAAATTTATCAGATATTATAAAACTTTTTCTAAGGTACATCATATAAGGTATAAACATGCCTCTGCATGTCTCTACAGGTGTCGTCTTTATAGGGTAAATCCGTTGTAGTGTCACCACAATCATTGGTGTCTACAGAAGCACCTGGTTGAAGAACCGGGTATAACGGAAACCATAACTGCAATAGTACCCAAAAGTTTAAGACGTTACAAATAATTAAAAAAAAGGTAAGAACCAACAAGACATACAAAGCAAATAAAAAAGTTAACACACATAAATCCTCTTAATCAAGTAATTCTGAAAGGGCATTTAAACAGTTGATAAATACAACTGTCATTAAAACCGGCTAACCTGGCCAGCATTAGTGTCAAATCGTGCTTGAACTTCATCAAGTAAAAGAGGCCATGATTCAAATTCCATCTTTTGCCAAGAGGACACCAGAGCAATAATTGGATCCAACTGATCTGCAACTTTAAAAAAATCAAATGAACCCTTCATTGGTCTCAATGTAACTGGACTAATGTAAAAAAAATGAGAAACTTTACCAGAAAGGGGAAACTTTGAAACAGTTTCTTGAAGGTTCCGAACCCTGTAAAGTAAAAATTGCAAGCCTGACAAAGCCTACAAAGAGCAAAAACAAAAACTAAATGATATTTCTACACACATGATGATTAAGTAGCACAAAGTCAATTGCCAATATTTTCTTTTTCTTTTTTCTCTAAAAAAAAAAAGAAAGTAAAAATGACCTTTGCAAGAGGGGTGTTCATAGGTATAGACAAGATCATGTCTATCACATCCACAATTTTCTGAAGAGCAGGATGGTCATCCCATTCAGTCATAAGATGACGAAGTCGCTGTTGAAGATTCATAACTGGGCCAACCATCTTAGCCAACAAGGAAGCATTTGAATCCTATATTACAAGCCGACAAGATATAAATATCAAAATGAAAAAGAGAGACAAAAGTATAACACACAAAACCTTGTAGAAGTTGTAAGAACGATTTTGTAGAAGCGATGAAAGAAAGTTTTTATCATGCTCCAAACACAGGCGTAGTACATGTTCTGGAATAAGCTTAAAATCCAAACTCGAGCAAAATAAGCCCTCTAGATCTGAAAATTGTAGTATCCAAGTGAGATTTGTGCATAGTTGTTAATAGCGAATAGCGGACGATAGCGACAAGCTACCGATATGCTACATAGCGATAGCGATGAAATAGCGGGCGCTATTTCATGTTTAGCGATACACTAGAAGAACTTTTTAGAGATGTTTTATATGCATATTTTACCCAAAAATAAATTAAAAGATACTAAAAATAGAAAAATCTCGCTATTTGTCGCTATCAACCATATAGCGACACGTGTGCGCTACGCTACGCTATTCGCTATAGCGGGCGCTATGGTCGCTATTAACAACTATGGATTTGTGTATATGTGGGTGACCACATTAAATGTTATAATTCCAAAGTTGATCACCTTTTATTGCTCTTGTACCCAAAGTATAGGAATCCAAGAAAGAGCGCATCCTATCCGAATCAGATACCTGAATAAATCCTCCCTGAATAAAAGCAGCAATATTTTGATAGGATTTCAGTGCACTGCTCATTAACCGATATATCAAGTAAAAAAATCAACTCACAGGTTGAAGCAGATCCACAGAACCAAATATGGTAATATACACATTGAGCATTTCATTCAGCATAGCCCCCAGCAGGAGATTCCAATCTTCCTCCAAGACTACATGCTCATCATAAACATGCTTCAAAAAGGACCATGTATTTGCATTAGCACTCTAAAAAAATTTAAAAACTGTATGCATTTGAAATGTACATTGTGGGCAACTGTAGAGCCATTTGATATGTTTTTTTTTTTTAAGATAAGGAGTCAAAACAGGCCCATATTGACACCTCTAGTATCATTAAAAAGATATCCAAATTCCAAGGTTATACTTTTAGCATATAAAAAATGCTACCTTTTCAACAGATGCTTCCACTTCCTCATCAGCCAACTCCTGCCACTCTGAAAAGGCTTCATTTGAAATGGAACTTTCAAGGGTAGAAACGTCGATTTCAATGATATCTTTTAATTCAAAAGCACGAGGTCTCAATCTGTACAGCTGAGAATCATGCTCTTCTTTGGTTCTACCTTCAATGGCCTTTTTCTTCCAGCAGTTTGCGAATTCTTTAAACATCTTATGCAAGAGCTATTGTTATGTAAAAAAAAACATAAATAGGGATTAGAACAAATTTTTAGATGTTCTAACAAAAATAAATAGTTTTTGTAAAAATTTAAATCGTATCTATAAATAGTAGGTGCTAATTAGTGTTAACAATCTTTCAGATTTCATATTTTACAAAATTAACCGTACTCTAATTAATCGAGTACATCACAAACTCAACTAGTTTACTCTTTTTTTACTCCTAATATATTCAAGTCTTTCTCAGAAAAAGCTATCACTTTTATTGCGATTAGTTGTTATTTTATTTTCTTGTAATAAAGTATTATGATATTCATAATAATTTATCAATTTATGAAAATTCCACTTTCAACGATAAAACAGGACAGAAAAACTGAATGTCCAACAAAGAAAAATACAAGGGTTTTATGCATCGTTGACCAACATGAACAAAAAATAGATACTTAGGTTAATCTTGAAGGAAAAGACAAAAATATGATCTTCTAGCAAAAGAAGAAATTTGTGAAAGTGGAATATTGTACTTGTAAAATACTGGATAAAAAAGAAACAAATTTGGTAAAAAAGAAAATATGAAATTCATAAAATACTAATTAGTGACTACAACTTAAAAACGAAAATTGAAGTGCCTTAAATGTTTTGACAAGTGCAGATAGGTCACATGTCAAAATAACCCAAGAACTAATACCTCAAAAGATGCATTATCAAGGAAATGTGCCTGGGACACATAATGCACCACGCGAAGAAGAATATTCTGACGTATCGAAACTTCCAGTTGCATAACAGAATCCTGTAGCAAACATAAAACACGCATCAAGCATTCAACATTTAGATAATAAATAACAAATGGAGTAGCATTGTCAGGTAAATCTATAAAAGGTAAACAGACCTCTTCATCTTTATTATTGTCTCTTGCAGATTCTTTAACCAAAGTTACCACCATGTTCATATCATCTTCCCCAATGTAAGTAGGAAAAGATGTATCAAAATTTGAAAGTTTAGCATTGAAACCATCCTCCACATATTTTCTTGCCAAACCCCTAGGGAATCTTGTAAAGGAAAAAATTGCCCCCTACCAGTCAAAAAAATCAGCATCAGACTCTACGGATAAACTGTGATCGTAAAAGAAAAAAAAGATTTATATTTTTACCAAAACAATATCGATGTTTTTCTGCCCAATTCTATCCAGAAATTTATCACGTAGACAACTAGACAGCACCAGCGAGAAGCCCAACTTCATTTCATATATTGCAATCTGAACAGGTTGGATAATATCAACATATTCGGAATATTCCTTTGATAATCGGTCCACAAAACCTGTTGCTCTTTTCTGCAAAAAAGTTGAAAAGGGAATATTAGCACACCATTTTCTGGAAAAAAAAAAGTACTTGATAAAACTTTCATCAACATTGTTCAGATAAGTGATCAGTACCTGCCAGCCATGTATTTGATCAGCACACCGCTTCATATTTGAACCCAGCAATTTCTCTGCTTGTTTAACCACATTCATAAATTCATCACATTCTGATTTTAACTTTTTAAACTTCCCAGGATCAGAACGAAACACAACTCGTCTTTGGAGTCGGTTTCTTTCAACTTTAAGTTTATCTAATAATCTTGTTTTCTCTTTATCAGCCTCACTTAATGAGAAACATCCCGCCAGATGAACACACTCTTGACGCACCTATAAGAACAATTTGAATATTATGAAACTTTTAGTCTTTAAAGATAAACACGACAAAGTCATAAAATTTGGGAAAAATCATACTCGTATCTCAAGCTCAAGTGATGCAATGCTCTCTGTCAGTTGATTTAATTTTAAACTTTTCTTAACAGCTGGATCTACATCATTACAGCATACTAGAAGATGATAGCGTAAACCTCCAATGCGTAACCAAGCACAACCAAGACGAAACAAAGAATCTACAAAAAAAATAATAACATTTAAATTATCAAACAACTCAAAAAAAATGAAACACATATCAGTGAACTTTCATTAGTGGTTCACCAGTAGAATTCTGTGAATATAGCTCATCAAGCAACGGCTCAATATATTGAGTTATCAAAGATTTCAGATCTGAATGGTTTGATGATGCCAGAAGAGACATGATACCACTCGCATCGACTTTCTGTTAAGGAGAAAAAATGTTAAAATTCATCAAATGGCAATAATATGGTACGGCTAGAAGAAAGTGCCTTGCTCACATATACCTGAGCTGAAAATAATTTTGTCAAAGAAGATCTATCAGCTTCAAAGGCCTTCTCATGAGCAAGTATTATCTGGATGAAAACATGAAAAGAAATAAAGAACTTTAGAAAACAATCTCAAAAATATGCAAGATTCCATGAAACCTTAAATAAACAGTTACCTGCTGTGCTTTTAGGGAAAAAAAATCACATTAATAGTAATAACAACAATAATAAATTAAAAATAAGCAGCTACCTGCTGGAACAGAGATTGAGCAGATGATAACAAGAAATGATGACACTCAGCAATACGTGGAGAAGTTAGCCAAAGATTACGGGAAGCAACTCCAAGTTTTAAGCAGTGTGCACTAAGATCTTTGATACCAATCGGACTTTGCCTTCATTTGAACAGAATTTTTGTGTTTTTAGAATATATTAAATGTGATAACTGGAAAAACAAGCAACACTTGAGAAAGTAATATGCTGCACGCTTAATTCCATCAAGCGTCTGTCTACAAGTCGCTTCCAAGAAGGCCCGGAAAAATACCCAAGATTTTTCATATAGTAAACTACTCTTCATTGCACTTTTTATCTTATTTTACAATTCAAATTTTGCCCAAATTGACTTTTTATGCTACTTTCATTTAAGTTCCATGAATACATAACTTAAGCTTGTTATAAATCTGTTACATATATATGATGTATCTTATTACTTCAAAGACGTACATATAAGAGAGGTGATTCGTGCACCACCTCCTAGGATTTGTACACCAAAAACTATTGGCTTTTTTACAATTTTGCCCATAATTAAAAGAGGTACAATGTGTAAGAGACTAAGAGCATAAATGTCAAATTCAATAGTGGTGACCAAATCACATTTCAGTTGCAAAGAGTTCCTTACAGAATCTTGTCTAAAGACATTGTTGCCACCGGTTGAAAAAGCATATCAGGTACCAGATCGTCATCACCATGTTGGCTCAAATTTGTCTGCATCACAAAAAGAAATATTAAGAAAAGGGTGAACTGTCCTATGTTTTTATCAACCTTAAATGACCATGGCGCATACCTTTTTAAAAGTCAAGTGATGCTTCCACAAAGAAGTGTGCCAATTAAACCACATCTCAGTAACAGCACAAGAAATGCTTGCGTGTGCTGTCAAATATACAATATAAATAAATAAAAAATTAATTATTTTAAGATGAAACTGTCTTTTTTGGTAGAGTGTTTTACACTAACCAGAATTGACAGAGGTCCTAGCATCAAGAACCCATAAAATTTTCTGATGAGGTGAGAAATCAGTTGGAGGCCTTGAAGAAGAGTTAAGTAAAATACTCAAAGTAGATTCCAAGAGCTCACGCAAACAAGATAAACCCTAGGAAAGCCAACATATATATATACATGTCAAAAACTCAAGCCAGATAACACGTCACTTTTTCTATAGCAATAGAAATAAATGTAATAAGTTGAACCACAACATTCCTACTTTATAAACTCTAATTACCATACATTTGGTCATAACGTATAGTAGGGGGCATTCAATATCTGAGCACATTCTTTCCAGAACAAATAGTATGTCGGGAACTGCACTTGTACTCGTCTTGTGCAGTTCATAACATGCTATCGATTCAAAAAAGACCCCCCCCCCCCCCCTATAAAGGTTTGTGTGTCTTAATCCATATAAAGAATGTGAAAATAATCTAAAGATGTTATACTTACGTATTCTAGTTCCTCTCCGTCCAGAACAACAGTATTAGATGATTCTTGAAGTAGCCTCATATCAAGACCAAAACTTGTATAATCGTTCAAAGCAAGAGTATCAAGCCAGGAGCTCAAGAAAGAAGGTTGGCATAATACTTCATTGGTCATCACACAACAACTAGATATTGCGCCAAAAGATGAAGCTTGCTCAGTAGACCTATTTCTTTCCAGCTTGTCCTTCTCATAATGGAACTTACTTGTAAGCATCTATTATAACATAAAGCAAATAAAAACCATTGTTTCAAAATTGTGCGCACACAACGGGAAAAATAAAAACACCAAACGGGATATACAAAAAGATCATAAATGGTACCTTATACATATCCTCCATCTGCTTGGTCACATCTAAGTTGTCATCATCCACGTTACTCATGATAAATGCAGAGATGCAAACACCTTTATACACATGAAAACGCAATCACAACGGATGAACATATTCTCAGAATTACTTTGCCACAATAATAAAGAAAATGATTGATGGATACACAGAAACAATACTACACACTTAGCATAGTAAATTATCCCACTTGGGACAAATGTTTAGGTACATTGGTGTTCTATGTGGAAAACCCTAATAAAACAAAACAGTTAAACGCATATAAACAAACGTAAGCAGTACAAATCCCACTTATAGCAAAAGTTGATGGTAGGTTCTGGAGAGGGTAGCAGTAGTTACTATTAGGAAACTTCAAGAAAAGACCTAAATATTTTAGAGAAACTGGATTAAAACTTTACCTTGCATGGCAAGAACACGTAGTTCAGGATTGATAGAAACAACAGTCTCGATATGGTTTTTTTGGGCTAGAAAAAATAAAACAGAAGCGTGTCAGCAGAGTACAACTAATACTAAGAAAAAGATAGAATTATAAAAGTTGCTGATGATGATAATGATAACACAGATAAAATTAATAGTAAAAAAAGAATAGTAAATGAACCTCGTTCCTGCAAGGGCATCTCTCTTGTCCAAATAGCATGACACTGGTTTACAAGTTTCTTTTGTTTTTTATATATTTTATCAGAAGAAGGTGCAAATGGATGCCCACCATATGCCCACAGCAATGACTTCTGTGAACTAAAATTCCAGGATAAAACTCTTTCCAAATCCTTAATGTCCTTCTACACAAATTCAAATTTCAATATAGTGCAAGGCGCAAAGAAAAACAAAGTTATAGAGGCCAACCATGTATCCAATTTTCTTATAGAGGCCACCAATATATTATATAATACAACTACATTATAGGCCCTCCAATATGTATCTGGTTTTGTTTCATTTAACCAAAAGCAAACAAAAATGCCTTTCAAAATTTTGAAAGACAAAAAACCCCTTGTAAAGATCCATCAAAAAGCAGCTACTCAGTGTAAAAACTAATTGGGTGTTTCAGAACATGTAAAAGTAACTGGATACATAACTGGTTGGCTTATAAAGTAGTTTCAAGTGAAAAGTGCCGTTCACATACATTATCTCTAGAAAAAGAGATCTAAGAAAGAGTACCTGAAATATTTCTACTTCTTTTGCGCAAAAAACTTTAAATTTTTTAGCACCTTTCACCAAAGACCGCCAAAAAGTTAACACACAATCAGACTGAGACGAAACTAATCCATTCCAAGCAGATAAATGATCATTAATGAGCTTCCTATAAAGGTCATAAAGCTTATCAAAGGAAGGAGACTCGACTATCATATCAAGAATTCTTTCTTCAAGCTTCCTTAATGATAGCAACGCATCTCTGAAACACCGAGTTTCAACACTATCCTTAAACTGACTCTCAGCATGCCATTGCTGATAACTAACCCTTAACAACTCAACACACTTGACTGCATTTTTAAAAACATGGCTGCCAGATTCCAATACCACTGCATCTGAATTAGAATACGCTAGTGAAAGCATAGGCGTTGAACCCCAATTGTCAACATCACGGCATTTTCTAATGCAATTCCAAATAGAATGACCGAGTTCTTCATTCAAAAGCTTTAAAAAGGTAGGGAAAAACGAGCAATATCCTTGTAAGTTATCACCCAACCACTCGAGCCATAAAAGATACACCTTGAGTTCGGTTTCAGTAGCCTGTTCAATGGCCCAATTAGCAGCAAAAAAAAGCCGTTTTTGCATGAGTGTTGGGTCGAATCTTATTTGATTGGCAGTTTTTAACCCTGCCATGCCAGCTTCTGGAAATGCCATGTCATACAATATACCTACATCTGTTACATATGTCCTCATGGAATCACTGTGACATTGAACATTTTCCACAGAGCGCAAACCCGAAGCAACACGAAAAGAATGGGAGGCCATTTGAGCACCAAGATACTCTACATACATGCAGTTTTGTTTCACAGAAGTTTCAACTGAGTACCGTACAAAATCACACACTGTCAGTGTTGTGGGCCATCCGCCAGGTAAACATAAGGAAGAACCCGAACAAGGTCTATAACTGTAAATCCCATGCATTGATAGGTAAGAACCAACCACTTCATTGATAATATCTTCTCCCACAAAGTGCCCCAAAGAGGAAAGATATGTATGCTCAAAACTAATTTTCAAGCTCCACAACGCCTGATTTCCATTTGTAACAAGTCGTTGAAATAGCTGAACCCACCTCGTAAGCTCAAGGTTTGAAATGTTGACATCATGCTGCAACCCTATTTTTTTAACCTCAAGATGAGCTTTAGCCATCGCATTAACTAAAACTTCAGCAGGTATATTTGAAAGTGCAAGAAATCTTTTAACGTCTTTGAGGTCATTCTCATCATCAGTCATACCGATTGAACCGAAAGGCTGACTCAAATAGATTTCAACACCTCTATTTCTCATGGCTCGTGACACTTCACCATAGGTTGGGTTAACCGTGAGAAACATTCTAAACTGAGGGTGGGGTTGAAGGACCATTGGCTTTCCTTCTAGCGTCCCACATTCATTAACTGTTATTGATCCAGATTGCTCTACTAGAGAATTGATTCTATCAAGAACCTATAGTAAGAGAAATAAAAAATGAAAAATTGATCAACTTGCAATATAACAAAAAAAATAATAATCATAATTCATGAGATATTAGAGGAAGCAAGACAAGTAGATTGGGTAACAGGTCAAAATATTGGTCATCTCTTGGTATGAACCAAAATGGATAGCTAGCTATATTTGACCCGTTTGAGATAAAGCACAACCCAGTAATAAAAATGTTTGATTAATTATGATTTATGAGAAAGATAAAATTGTGTTGAAAACAAAATATGGAATACAAACCGTAGGGTTGCAAAGATTAGCATTCTCAAGTACAATCCACTCTCCATTCTCTATAGCTTTAATAAGCATACCCGTTACCCATTCAAACTTTGCAGGATATAGCAGTTTCCTCTGGTCATCTTGCAACTTCGTAACAATCTTCAGCAATCTATCAAGATCTTCACTATGGTTTTCCATAACTACTTTCAAATGCACAATAATATCAAGTAATAATGGTAGAGAACGAAAAACTCCCTGGTTCCCATTCTCAACAGATGTTGTAACAAAGCTTGCAGAGCTATGATCAATAGTGGATGAGAAAGATAGCCAACGGGCGATCAAAGTCTTCCTTTTTTTGAATGTTTCAATAGACATGTATAAATTCATGTAGCGGGAAACTTGATCAATGGCAAGACGATAATGACGAATAGCATTATATTGTTCAAAGCATCCAAGTAGCTCAGATATATCAGTAGCAGAGGAAAGACTAAGCTCGTTTAGCACATTTCCAGTGAGCTGTGACATTAATCTTATTAAAGAAGTTTTACCAGAAGCTGCTGGACCAATCAGCAAGACCAACCACTGATGATGCAAACATTGTGCCATAGTTTCCAGACTTTGACGCTGACCTGGCAGTATTTTTAGCTCACATGAAGATAGGGTTGATGACTGTAGAATATTCCTTTTCACATGGGTGTTGCCCACAATCAAGTATTCTGGATTAAGCTGCACCCTTGGATATAAATTTATGAGCGGTTTTACTCCGAATTCTTCCTCATATAATTTAGTGACTTCTTGTCTATCAGTGGAAGAACGCATCCTCTGGACATATACAGTGTTGAGAAAGCAGTCGCTTTTTGAACTTTCGGGAGCACCTATAAGTTTAACATTTTATGAGTTGAGAAAGATAGCATGGATAAAATGAAAATAAAAAACAAGGGTCATGTGTACATAGGTCATCCAAGTATTCAAATCACATATCAATTGTATCATATTTGTTTCATTTCATGCATCGCAATTTAAGGAAAAAAAAACTTGCTGAAAAATGTAAATTTGCAGAAAAACCCCTGGAAATAATCAGAAGAGTATATTCAGAGATGATTTTGTCATTTTTACAACTCAAGATGTTACAAAAGCTTTAAATTCAACATCATATCATCGTTTTAGAGCTTATAGAGTATAAAATAAAATAAAATAAAATAAAATATAAAACACAACCTTCTATCATCTGGCATGAACGAATAACATCCCGTAAATTGAACTCCCATGGGAATCCAGATCGTCCAAATTTATGGTGTATCATTGTATCTTCATATAAACGCTTGTTAAAGTTAACAAGCTTTGAAAGCAAAGGCTCTGGAATAGATGGGTACAATGATCTACAAATGAAGAGATGGTCTTCCACAACTAATTCATCAACATACACCTGAAACAACATAAAAAAATCATCCATAATGACCCAATACAAGGGATGGTAAAATCAGAGGACAGGTAAAATGGGTTATATCATATGCCGTTCAGAGGGTAAAACGGATATTTAAGCGATAAGCATGGGCCAAAACAGCCATGAACATGTTTTGTTATTTTACAAAGAACCAATGTACACTATACTATATAAATACCCAATACACGTTTGATGACTTTAAACAGCCTGACAGATTTGATAAGTTGCAATATTAAAAAAAGCCGAAACTGACCCATTTTCAGGTGACCGGTTAAAATGCCAACTGTACTCTAAAAATAAGGTTAAGTAAAGACCTTAGTAAAGCGATTGAGAAAAGACTTAGGAAGGCCTTTCCTCCCACCACCCTGATTGGAAGGATTTTGACAAGCAAAAACTCTGAAGGACGAAGGGCACTTGAAAGTACGACCCAGTTCTGGGATAAAAACTTCTGCTCGATGATCTAATACAGCATTTAAGCCCTAATTTCAGAAACATATATATATTAGTACAAATAAGAAAGAAAATTTGACTAAACATGAATGGGATACAAAGATAATGCCAAACCTCCAACACAGATTGAGGAGCAAGATTAAGTTCATCAAGCAAAACCCAAGATCCATTTTTCAGAGCCTAAATGATTCATAAAAACTAGATATATTACACATGCTTGCAAATACGGTTTTAAGAAAAAATAAACAAAAACAGCAATAATTTTTTAACCTGCAAGAGGATACCATCAGACCAAGCAAACTGCATTCCTTCATCACTTTCAACAGGTAAGTCTGATCCCAGTAAATCCATCATGTCAGTCTGATTAGATTAGCAATGAAACTGGTCAGCACAAGCACAAACAAAAAAGTTTAAATGTAATAAAAAATCAAAGAAGAGGCAGAATATTAGTGACCTGCTCAGATAAATTTATCCGTACAACAGAATGTCCAGAAAATTTGCCAAGAGCAAGAACAAGACTCGTCTTCCCAACACCTGGACTTCCTTCCAATAAAACTAAAGCAAACAAGCAGAAAGAGATGATGAAGACCTCATTAAGGGAAAGTAAAGTGTTGATGTGGCAATTAGGAACGAATCAATTTAGGTTACATTTATTCTCGAACTGGCAACAAAATAATAGCATGAAAAAAGGACTCAAAAGGGGTCGAATGGGCCCCCATTGTTTTAGATAAAAATAGTTCTAAATGGTTGAATTCAGTTACGTTCTATCTCGGCTCCTTTACGGTTTGTTAACATATTCGATCCACATCTATTAAATTTTATCTCGACATTGATCCTAGTTGCATGTTCTCTCAAGCAGGCAACGGAAAAGCTTAGTAGTAAGTACCAGGCTTTTTAAGCTGCATAGCCCGCAGTACTCGTAAGAAATTTTGGCGGGTGGTTGGTGCCTGAAACTCAAATCCTTCAGCATGTAGACGGTTATTCCCTAAGACACAAAAAAAAAACATTAAATTAGCAGTCCAAGAGTATGCTTATAGCCACAAAAAAAAATATATACTTAAAAACACAATTAATGAACAACATTAATATTACCACTAGTATTGGTTAATCTCTCTAGTTAAAAAATGAAACATATATGACAACAACCATACCCGGTAAAATCCCATCCATAGCAAACCTATGGTAGGGTCTAAGGAGTGTGGGATGTCTAACCTTTCTCAATATAAAATGGATGAATTCCAAAGGAACTGTCTATCTCCATGCCATTACTAGGCAGTGCCGCAGCAGACTCCAGAAGATCAGGCCAACCATTAGCCTGAATTGACCGTGGTTTGCTTTCCTGTTGCAGCAAACATACATGTATGGATAAATAAATAAATAAAAAATCGCTTATAAGAAGAGATAGATATAAGAACGTGAGAAAGACTACCAGCTTAAATAAAATGAACAGTACCTTCAATTGCTCCATAAGAAACGACAAGCACCTGCCCTTCAATTTTTCAGCCTCAACTTTAGAAATACTTGTACCTGATAAAATGATAAGCAACAAATATTCAGATATTGAAAATAATTTTAAAAAAAAAACATGTGTTACTAGATACAAAAATAATTACTTGAGATCATACCTAAGCTTAGTCCATCAAGCAAGACAAGAAATGCGCCATGCAACAATGAAACCTCTGGAAGCAAACTGGTGTCCATCACATTGATAAAATCTATCCAAGACAAAAGATCTCTAACTGTAAGCATTCTTCCCGTTTGTAAGCGATTGAACCACTGCAAACAGCCAAATGCATACAGCCATAAACTATATATCAAAAAGTAACAACAATCAAAGAAATTATAGGTTTAAAGAAATAGTGTAAAACATACCTCCCAGAAATTTATCATTACATCAGCCACAAAAGAAAGTTCAGGATTTAAGATCCTGCAAAACAGAGCATATAATAGATACTTACAATCTACCAACAGGTTGTAAAATACTCTCGAAATCTTCTGGAGATGAGATAAATTCATGACACACTTACTTCTCTAAAGCTATACACTTAAGCTCGTTCAGCTCACTCACAGGGGGTACCCATATTTCTGTAAACCTATTGCGAAGTGCAGGAGATAATTCCTTTTTACCGTAATCACCACCAGGATTCATAGTAGCAAGTATGAAAAACTTCTCATGCGCTATTACTTTCTCAAGATCAGACCCCCCTTTTTCTGCCAAAGACTGTTGAAAAAGATAAATTTACTTCACCGTGTACATAACTAAAAAGTTTTCTCAACAAACAGAAATAGAAAGAAACCAACCAAAGTTCTCTCAGGCTCCAAGACACTGTTCAATCTTTCAAGAACACTATCATCAGCCAATGAAATTTCATCCACAAGAAACAGGTCACCATGTTTCATTGCTTGGACAAGAGGACCATCTTGCCAGTTAAATATTGTGCACCAGCTTTTATAAAGGTCAGATAGTCGCTCTGTAGTTTCTTCAGCATGATCGATTTCATCACGGGTGACATCAGCATGAAGGACTTGACCTTCTCTGTAACATTCTATGATTTTGTTGACTTGATCAAGTGTAGTGGAAGCTTGATTAATGTCAAGCGAAATTTTCTGTTATAAAATAAGTGCAATGTTAAGGGCCATACATACATCAGACACATTGTAACAAAATACATGTACCGATGTACGAAAAAAAAAAAAAAACTCACAGCATCATGAGGGAAGTTCTTCAGAGGATTTGACTGAAGCAATTGCTCACACAAATTTTTAAATTCCAAAGCTAGTTCTGATCTTTCTCGAACAGGATAGAATCCCTAGCGTATCATAAAAATTAAAGACAAATAAAAATACATTTAATACCCACCAGTAAGCTTTTTAAACCATCAGACTATAAAACAGATATAATAGAACAAATTACTACTTATTCAAAGAATTATATGTTGTGGGAATTTTGGTTTCTCTAGGGCCCACAAGCCAACAAATCTATGCATAACTGGTAATAGGTTATAATGTAAATTCAACAATAAAAACAAGTTGAGACGCACCCCAAGAAAATCAGAAGTTTCTGTGTATTGATGGCAATTCAAGATGTGTAACTTGGACCCCAAGGCAATACTCAGCAACTGACATACTGTTGTCTTACCACCACCAGTTTCTCCAACCAGAAGCACCGGTTCACGTAGTTTATAACACCGCTCAACAAGAAAGTATAACCGCAACAGACTCTCAGTCCAAACCACCCTGCTTCACAAAGAAAAAGGCAGTTAGAAGAAATAAATGCAAATGATTAAACACAAAAGATATTATAAAAAGCATGCCTTCCAGGACCACCCGAAGCAACCAACGAATTTTTCAACTTTAGAGCTGCGTCCTCATCCGCAATTCCCTGGGTTCCACAATAAAAAAGGTTCAGCAAGATAAATTAGCAGAAGAGATGAAGTTTGTAGGGCCCACCAACATTTTTCATTAAGACCATACATATCCAGGTTTGTTTTGTATACCAAATCCAACAAAGTGCATGTCAAAATAATGTAAAACAACAAACACCCTAGTTTCTTAACATCAAAACATTGTTTTTATGTGTTGGTATGAAGGTATCACTAATATTCTATGATTCAAAGGGTAGAAAACAAAGTATACGATGTTACCTCTTTGTACATAAGACTGCTAGAAAGTTTAATTCGTAGATGCTTCTCCAAAACTTGTTGAACAACTTTCTTCTCTTCATCATCACGCAGTCTTTCAGCCAATAAATAATACCCATCACGTCCTAAATCTTGATATGATTTCCCAAACATTCTATACCTATCAGCCCACCGAAACAAATCACGAGGGGTAATGAACCCATGTTTTCCAGCAAAAACTTTGCTACTCTGCCTATGTAGCTGCAAATCCTTCATGACATCAATCATTTTCTTTGCATACGTAGGAGCCATTTTACAACGCTTCTCCAATATTGTAATCAGTTCATTTTGTGGTATTTCATCCACGTGGATCTCAACAAACCGATTCCGGAAGGCTCTAGAAAGCATCTTTCGTCCGCCATAGAAAGTCGGCGGATTCTGAGTGGCAAACAGCATAAAATCTTTATGTGCATGAATTGTCTCACATAGTTCAGGAACATAAAGTTCACGGTTATCATCAAGCAGCCTGTTTAATGCTTCCAAAACATCAGATGGAGCCAAATTAAGCTCATCGAGAACAATCCAATACCCATGTCTAACCGCTTTAACCAGCACCCCTTCTTGAAACACAAGTTTTCCAGCGGAATCAGTTATGTAAGAACCCAAATATTCTTGTAAATCAGTGTGTTCATGATTATTAATCCGTACAAATTCATGATTAGTTATCGCAGCAAGATACTGAACAAGACTAGTCTTTCCACTAGATGTAGGCCCTTGTAACAGAACCGGATATCGTCCTATAAATATAGCACGTCCCAAATTACTAAGCTGCCCCTTAACACTATCAGTCAATTGATAGTTGTCCGCAAAATCATTAGATGTGAAGTCCTTTGGAACACTAATGTACTTATCAAACGGAACAGGTGGGACTGCTTTTTCATCCAATAGGTGCTTTACAATTAACGTGTTCATTAACTTCGCACTAAGAGAATCTAACATAGTAAGAAAAAACATTGAAAATCCATCATAAATAGCTTTTAAAAAACCAAATTTATTTCTTGCCTTCTTTGTATATTCTAGGGCACGATAAAGGGACCTTAAACTGTACTGGGGCTTTTGATTAGCCCCATCCTGCAGCCTCTCTTCAGATTCTTTCTTTGCATATTTATAAAAGTTCAAGACTTTGCTGGTTATTTCTTTAACTGAAAGGTCTGCTCCAATAAACTCGTTAATAAAAAGTTCTAAATCATTGTCGTCCAACACATCATCCATAAAATACTCTGTAAAACGACTTCGTAATGACAATGGAAGATCCCTTTTACCTGCATCTGTTGCGGGATTCATACAAGCAAAAATCCGGAAATTAGGGTTTCTAGATATATAACCCACATCTCCTCTTTCTGCTAGACAAAGGGATCCCCTTTCATCTTCAAGAACACCAATAACTCTTTGAAGTGTTTCAGGGGGTGCTAAATTGACCTCATCCAGCAATATCCACTCACCTTTTTTCAATGCTGTTATAAAAACACCCTCTACAAAAGAAAATATCATTCCATCTGAAGAACTGATTTGTGACTGAGCTGCATTAAGTCTTAACGAAAAATTGTCCCATTCTTTCATCAGTTCTTCACTTAAAGGTCGTTTTCTTTTTCTGCCTGGCGCCTCTTTTCCAATTCCAACCACTTTATGGACACCCTTCTGAAGACCATTAAGTAACCTGTTCCAATTTTTGTCACTAACAAATTTTCTTAAGACGGCAAGAAATTTCTCATTATCCTGCATTTAAGAAAAAAGAACATTTTACAATCATTCGTACATAGAAAAAAAAATATCAAATTGTCACACATATTATACCTTTGAAGAGAAGGTTCTGCTAAATAAAGTTTCAAAATCCTTATACAGAGGAAGGCATAAAAATTGTGCATTCATAGGCTTAAATCCTCCCAACAGATCCGCAACATCACTTTGCTGGCTCAAGTTCTGCAACACATATTTTAGCAAAACTATATCATACTGTGGAGAAAACTATCCTTTTCACTATCATGCTATTTCTATCATCCAACCCTACATGCTGCACTTCTGACCCGTTTCCTTAAACGGGTCGATTTAGCTTGTTTTAAATATCTAACTTTACTGTAGGCCAAACTGGTAGAAGTCACCTAAAGTTTTTTCAGACTCTTAAACACTCCTAAATTGCTATGCTATATAAGAATAAACAGATTAATATTATGTCAATGTAGTTTAACAACTTAATCAATACATTCTAATTAATATGGACAAAAGTGCTAGAGCTTGACCCTATCCCATCTGTTTGTACCCATGCAAGAAAAACAAATGTTGATCCGACCTGACCAATATCCTACAATTTACCCCTCTTTCTGTTCTAATACATACCAAAACTGTCAGTTTCTGACCGATTCTTGCAGCCAGATTCTGTACCATTGTTGTCTTTCCGGTACCAGTTTCACCAACCAAAAGAACAGGCTCATTATACTTGACAGATCCAGCAATTCTTTCCAAGATACAAAGTGAAGTCCGAATCTCAACGAATGACTTGATCAATTTCTAAAAGCAAATTTAATAAAATTAGAAACAGATGCAAAGAAAACATTATAGAAAATTAAAAAAAAAAAAACCTAGATGGTAACTTACAGGTTTTCCTGTTCTCTGAAGAGCTACTCGTCCAATATGCACCTCAGACCGTAAATCCTGCGTATAAAATTAACTTGTTTGAAAAAAGTAATTACACATTCTGGCGCAAAAATATATTTTGTTAGGAAAATAGAAACCTTAACAAGAGGTTTATCAACAGAAAATAATGTATTGGCACTTGAAATCGGTATTTTCCATATCTCTGATAACTCTCTCATAATTCTTAACCGCATTTCCACTGAGCTTGAAGAGGTTGCGAAAACATCCACAGCCTGCAAAACACAATCTTATTAACAATCCATATTTTAAAAATATCATCAGTAGAGACGAAAAGATAAAAGATAACAATATCAAACCTCTTGATAGATGCACTTAGCCACATCAGCTGACAAATTATCCCCTGCAAATTGATAACCCAAACCAGCAGTTCTCTTGCACAACTTTAAAAGATCCCTGCCAGTACAGAATAATGACTGACTAAATTAAACTAATCACATGAGATGGTAATTTATAGAGATGAACGACGGGCACGTTTGGTTAAAAATGCAAGACAAAACTGGAATTGTTGGTACGAGTAGAAAACAATTATTATGCCAAAGATAACTAAAAACATTATATTAACAAACAATTGAAGATAACAATAAGAAAGTTATATGCATTAGTAAAACAGTTTAGATGACTTTCAACCCAGTTCCATATGTAAATGAATCTGAATTGTCGCCTCTACTAATCTCTAACATGGCTCGATTAATACCTCAATGAAAACCTGCCAGCAGATGAAAAGGTAACAGATGTTCCAAGTTGGTAGCCAGCTAGCTGGTTAACCTTTTCAAAGGTTTCTGCAAGAATGTAAAAAATCATATTACATTGCTGTTTTATGCCAACAAAGATGAAACAAAAAAATTCCAAATTACATTATTTCTCATGAATACCTATAAGTTTTCCACATAGAGATTCCAGCTCTGGGTACCATGCTTTCACAATACTTAGCAAGTCATTACTACTTGGGGGACCCACCATCACTCTCCTCCATAATGCACCAAGGGAGTTGCTAGCTACATATCAGCAAACAAAAAAACAAAAACAAAAAAAAAAAAAAAAATTGTCACAAGAGTTAAGATTTTAATAGTATTTAGCCACTCTGAAATTTACATGATATTATTTTTTCTGTAAAGATGTGATCCAGACCTGTTGTCACAGTGAATGCATCTAACCGTGAGCTTGATACAGTAGAAAAAAAACGAAAGTTTTCGCTAACCCTAACTGCCTGCAAACAGCAAATAATGATTCAAAATGCATCTTATAATAAGTCCTCTGTGTAGGCGTGTTAAGATTAAAAAGTACAAATAAATGACATTTGACATCATGGAACGGTAAAAATGCCCATTTTGAAGGTTTATATACCACAAACAAAGATGCAGATGATATCTAAAACCTTAAGTTTAGGAATAGTACCTCCCCATGGCCAGTTACAAAAGAGCTAGAACCCTCTAGCAAAGGTAACAAAATGGATTGTACATCTGCAGGAGCTTTATCAATGTCCTCAAAAACAACCCAAAGTCCATTAAGGATAGCCTGTGTAAAGCAAAAGATGATTAAGACTAGATAAATTTACAGCTAATCAAAAACAAAAGAGAAAGAATGACCAACCTGAGTAAGGGAACCAGGCTGCCACCTAAATTCACCCGGTTGTTCAGCACATACGTAACTCCCGATTAGTGTTTTTCCATCAATTTGCTCATCCATGTGAATAGATAGAACTGGAAGAGAATAAAAATAATCACATGGTAAGATAAATACTGCAAAAAGCTGTTAAAACACTATAAACGATATTGTATTAACATACAATGGTCTTTGATCCTGTAGCATATAGTTCAAAAGCATGAATGCAGTATTATAAAGAACTAAAGTAACTCGTTACAAAAGAATTCAAATGCTTTTCAATGGAGATAATATGAACTGGAGGTTGTTAAACAAACTAACCTACTTAGACAACTCTCGACAATATGCAGATTGAGAGATTTTTATGAACATACTAATTCATTACTAAACAGAAGTCATACATAGACAGTATTTATAGGGGTGAAAAGGTGCTACATAACGAAAGTTTTGTTTTCAGTAATAAAGACTACAACTTTGACATAATAATTACACATAACAAAGTTTTATTCATGATAGTAAAGACTCCAATTTTGCTAAGTCCATAGCCCAGCACATATGAAGAATAACACTAGTGATACAATGCTTGGTTGTGTTGAGAGTTGAAATATATAAAATAACAGAGAATAAGCGTCTTTTTTCATGCCAGAAAAAGCATACCTTGACTCCCTTGACTATGGGCTAAGTTGCTAATAAGAGCAGTTTTGCCCACTCCAGCTGGACCATAAAGAAGAACCGGCCACCTCTGACTCACTGCCAACCATACCATCTCAAAACTTTTCTTCACAGTAGATGTTAACACAAAAGGTCTTCCACTTTTACTCGCGTCCCTAATACAACATTTGAAAAGAAAAAAAAAAACACTTCAATCAGCCATCCATTGTTTTGAATTGAAATTACTGAAAGTAGTACCATGTTGCCTCCAAATTTATGTCTTGTAGTTCGGAAGACGACGATCTGCTTTCCCTAATTGGTTCAAGATACCAGCCAGCTTTCTCCAAAGATACATCCTGAAGATATTCCTTCCACCTATAAAAAGATTTAAACACAAAATCATCAATCAAATAACAAGCAATAAAACTAATATTAAGAGTTGAAAAAACTAACCGCAGAAAACACTCAAATGCTACTTCATCATCAAATCCAAAGTCAGAAAGGGTGTGGGTGCTCATCTTCAAAACCACTGTTAATATTTGAACACCACACCATCTAATGTCCATCAAAAGCTTTGACTTTTCCCCATCAAAGTGGTTGATCTCATGTACAAGGTCCAAAAAACACGACCAATCCCATAGCCTAGAAAAGGAGTCAAGCTCTGCTAGAAGAAGACGGTAGGATACTCGTGTAGCATTAAGTAGACCATCTCCCTGAAGACAAAGTAGGTCAAAAAGTGCACTGTAAACAGAACCAATCTAAACATAAGCATTTATTTAGTTTCAAAGGATATAGAGTACCTGCACCAATAACTGGGACATTGATTCCTTCCCCACAATCCTTTTAAACGGTGGTGGCGCAAAATTGAAATAATCCCTTAGAGACCTGCACCAAGATTTATATTGCAGTCCAAACAAATAAGAGAAGTTAAAAATACTTTCTAAAAAGGCAAAACCGCAAGTAAAAAACATAGAATAATATGATGTATGTAAATGAACTTACCCAGCTAAATTGGGTACCAAATCAAGTGTTCTCGAAAATGCCAAGCATGAAAGCTCGTGAAGTCTGAGACCTCTCTCATGTTTGACATAGAAGTCAATAATACCCCAAACAACAACTTGTTCTTCACCGTCAAGCAGCATTGGATCATTGCAGTCTGAAGTGAGATCAGGCACCAATCGTAGCAGAGCCACAACCCGGTCAACAATCTTTCGTGCAATCGGATGAAAGCATCCCACTATTGGAATTGTATATCGAGGATGTAGAAGTAACTCTGCTACCCCATCTATCAATTCATCCTCTGTTATATTCTTCCCCTTTTTGGCAAGCTCGGCTAGCTGGGGAGCACCTGCAAGCTTGGGACACCGAAGAATAAACCTTTCCAGCTCATGTTCAATGCAAAAGCTCCCATCAATCGCCATCTAATCCCTTCAACATAAAATTTCGATTTTTTTTCAATCCCAGAGCTTGAAACAATCATCAAAATAAAAACTAACCTTTGCGAATCTCTGGCTGACTGATAAACAGAATATATGAGCCTGAATTGCAGAAGCAAGATGTAAATAATTTATTTAAATATATTGACAAAGGAAGGTAGGGTTTAAATATCACAAAATATGGCATGGCGGTGACAAACGAAGGTAGGGTTTTAGCAGTTCGGCCCATCACAACATGATTTTAAATTACTTGCACAACCGAAGGTAGGGTTTTAGCCGAAATGGTACTCTAAACCGGTTATGGCACAACCATATGACCAAACATAAAAAATTTCGGGTCAGTTTGGCGGTTCGGGTCGGGTAAAGTTCATCACATACAGTGGCGAAACTTATTTTTTTTACAGGGGACACATAATAACTCGGTTAAACAAGGTGAGTCAAGGCAGGTCAAGTCAAATTGGGTCGGGTAAAACTAATGTTCACAATAATCGCACTTTCCAATTATTAGACCCTAGATTCATAGTTCATACGGACCATAAATAGAGTTAGTTTAAGATACTTAAGAGAGTGACCAACTGTATGCAAGTGTAACACCAGTGGGTTCTTCTATTGTCTAAGGTAGTTGTTCTGTTTTGCTCTATTTGAGATAAACTGTAAATTTTCAAACACTATGTTTAGAGTTAGTTTCTTAATCTTAGCAGTAAGAATTCACCTAAGCAATAACACATATATATAAAAGTGCCAGTTCGAATTCTGGTTAATATAGAAGGCCTACATTCATGTATTGCTATAGGAAATAATAAATCTAATCTTTCATGAGGCTGCGATTTACTATATTATCTAAACATTGTAATGACAACCAACAACGATGATGCATTCATCAAGCAATATGTTTTTTTTGAAAGTCCAACAAAAATATTTATTCCAAGAAACCGATGATTAAAAATATATTATCTAAATACTTGTTTATTCTTTTATACAATGAACCAACAACGATGATTAAAAATATTCATTCAATTTTGGTATATTTTTGTGTTTACTTCCAAAACCTAATCACACATTCAGATAAGTTACTAAACCAATATGCTTAAAAAGTCAGAATCTTGTTTAAATTAAAAAGGGAGTTATTGGGGATATTGCCTGTTCCTGTTCCTGTTCAATTAGAAATCTTAACAAAAATACACTAAAAACGTGGGCTTACAGTGGAGAGGGGTGGCTGCTGTGAATCACGAATGGAGTAAGGAAGGAGAAGGGGCTGTGATGTGCTATGAATCAGGGTAACGACTGAGGTCTGAGGAGGAGAGGCGGAGAGGAAGGGGGAAGGGAGGGTTTAGGGTTTACTGTATATGATATAATATACACGTGGTGATATATATACTGTATACAAACGCATTACAGAATGTCGTCACGAAGAAGTAAGTTGCGTTTACTATTTGCAGTAATCATTGAAGTTTAATGTTGAAGAGATTAATAATAAGCAATTGAAGACACACATTAATATATACGTGATATATATAATACCGATTAATAACAATGGTTATGTTATGATGATGATGAACAATAACAAAGATTGAAGGAATTATATGATGAATTATGATCAGTAATCTAATAAGAGTGAAGATTGTGAACTTACGGGTTCGAAGATGATGGATGATCGGTGATTGTTGATGATGTTTAGAAGATGATCGAATGAGAGTGATGATGATGAACTCGATATATATATGATATTATTCCCGCTCAATCAGGGACGGCTTTAGGGCCGTTTGGGCCCGGTAGAGCCTATAGCCTTTTTGAAGTGTCAGGTTTAATTTTTAATTTTATCGGGTTTTACTGATTTTTAACGGTCGTGCCTTTAGGCACGGATGGGGGGTTAGGTTTTCTTCGGAACTGGTGGCTTTGTGGGTTCTGGCTACCCAGTGCTACCTATGGGCGAGCATCTAAGACGTGTCTTCACCCAGGAACGTATGAGGTGCTTTTGTAACCAATTAATTGGTACCTCAGATAGTTAAGACATCGTTTGGTGACCGTTAAAAAAAAATTGTTCATAGACTTTGTGACCACTTCATCCCTGCTAGCTATCTTTCACAATCGCTTATTCACTTTTTCTTTTCTTTATTAATATTAATTACTTATTATTAGTTTTGCAATAAAAAATACCATACGTTATTACTTTTAACTTTTAACAAGGTGAGATTTGTCCGCTACTAAGGACCTAAACAAAAATATATCATTGAAGAAATATGGTTTTTATGGTACCTTTATTTTTATAATGAACATTTTTGTATCTGCACTACATGCACCCTATCCGTCGTATCATAACAACTCGACCAATGTATGATAATGTTTATATTGTTTAATTGTGTTTATGTTGTGTAATATCTTTGGCGCATCCAACATTGTTGGTGAAGGAAAAGTAAATTGTCTGTGTAAGGCACAAGCGTATCACAATGATAGTTTTCCTGGTTGGTCCTTGCCTAATCATCAAACACAAAACTATATGCTTTTTGAGACAAAACAAGGGATATTATGATGGCAGTAGATAAAGCGCTAGGTGTGTTACGTGAAGAAGGTTGAAAAGAAACAAAACTTTTGATTTGAAAGAATTGTTGATTATTGCTATACATATGGAGAAAATATATCCAAAGAAGCATAATCATTTACATTTATTAATGATCCAAATAGATATTTTTGACTCATTTATTTTTTTGATCGGCTTTGACTAGACATGTACAAAAAAACCGGTTGGGGGACCCGAACCGGAAAAAAAACCGGTAAACCGGTTTGGTAAAAACCGGTTTTTTTCAAACCGGTTAGGAACCGACCTAATGGTTCGGGTTTGCTTCTAATGTAGGTTTGATTGGTTAGTTAGGGTTGGAAACCGGTTTGGTTTTCAAACCGGGTTTAAAATCGATTTGGAAAAAAACCGGTTTACAAACCGATGATAAAAAAACCGGAAAAAAAACTGGTTTCAAAACCGGTTTTCGATGTTTTCTATTATGTTTTGATGTTATCTTCGTATTCCATTTACTTTCGATGTTTTTTGTCGTGGTTTTGAATCAATGAAGTCGTATTTTGAAGTTACATTATGTTGGTAATTCTTTGGTTTGTTGAAAATGTTCAAAATTATTATTATTATTTTTAAACAGTAACTGCAGCAAATTTTGGTTTCAAACCCGGTTCTAATCGGTCCCAACCAAAGGGTGTTTTCCCTTCTAAAAACCGGTTTGGGAACCGGACTGGTTCTTATCAAAAACTGATTTTTTCATGAAACCCAGAACCCGGACCGGTTTTCAAACCGAACCGGTTTGAAAAAAAAACTAGTTTGTCCATGTCTAGCTTTTACTCATTTATTTGACAATGTGAATAGCAAGGAGTTTTACTATTCAAATCAAATTACTACACTTAGTGTATGTGTAGTGGTGGGGAGTTATGGGTATTAAAATATTAAAAAGTAATAGATGGAGGGTTATGGAAAAAGAGGGTGTGGTGGGTCGAGCAAGTTGCAGCCGTTTTTTGCATTCGAGTTTAAAGATATTTTGGAGGTCCATAACTTCACTAATGGGTCGAGCAAGTTGAAGAAAGCAGTGTATGCAGTAAATTTGACGGTTATATGGGCAATTTGAAGGGCAAGAAATAAAAAGGTTTTTGAGAATGTAACGCCGGAATTAAGTACGATTATTGGTGAAATCAAGTCCATGACTTTTTTGTGGATCAAGGCAAGGGCTAGGAAGTCGGAATTGGAATGGGAGGTGTGGAATAGTTTTAATCTTCACAAGTTAGGGTGGTAATGGATGTCGCTCAATATTTACTTATATATGTTTATTAGTATTGTGTTTATGTTTTGTTTATTGGTGGATGTAATGCTAGTTTCTCACTAGCTTGGCGATTATAATAAAATGGTGTTTTGTTGGTCGTTCAAAAAAAAAAGTGGGAAGGGGGGTTATGGGGGGTTATAAATGATTGGGTAATTATTGTAGTGGGAAGAGGGTGTGGAAATTAATTAAAAAATAATATAAAAATAATAATAAAATCATTAATCAGAGCATAACGCTCGTTATCCAAAAAACGCCCTCCATCCAAAACGCCCCATAACGCCCAAGGGGGCGGTGTTCGGGGCGCTATAGGGGAATAAAATATTCAAAACGCCCCACAACGAGCACCACTACACACAACCTTAAAGCTATCTATAAAAACTCTGAAAATCACAAGTACAAAAGTTATTACTCCATTCGTCCCATTTTAAATATCCATTTTTTTCACTTTTTGTTGTCCCAAATTAAATGTTCATTTGTAAGCAATTTTCAGTTTTACCCATAAAAGACAAAAGACAATTAAATATTTGAAATAATAACTTGAGGATATTATTATCATTTTACAACATACAAACAAAGATTTCTTAATATGTGTGTTTCTAGGCCCATGACATATAAAATGGGACGGAGGGAGCATAAGCTTAGGGGGGAGGGGGCTCTACTGAAAAAAAAAATTCACTTCACTTAAACAGTTTTTTAGAGACAACACTTCACTAATTCTTTACCCAATAATTAATTGTTTTCACCCATAATAATAATAAAATAATAATATGCACTTCACTGCCACCACCCCTACACCTTCTCCAACACAAGTATATATATATATTTTTTATTTTGGAGAGAGAAACTCACGGGAAAGATCCCGTTAGATAGAGCCAGAATTTGGTTTACGGATTCACTACTAGCACCGGTGGCGGCGATGTTACCGTGCTACGTCGAAGTATCAAATACAAGAACCAGACAGACTATACTAAACAAACTTTAATCGTCACATAAAGAACAAATGAAGAATTTAACTTTACTATAAAATATTCAAGTAACTAGGCCGGCTCAACCTTTGTGGAGACCTAAAACAAATAATAAAATTGAGGCCTTTTTCCAAAACAAAAAAGAAGAAACATAAAACGTAAAGATAATAGTAATTGCAAGATTATAACTATTTGCATGATAAATATAATAAAAAAGATTTGCAGACCATGGAGTTATTAATTAAGCCAAAGGTATGTCATCTTGATTACAAATGATGTGCCTGGTTTTAGTAATTATAAAAGATATTATTTTTCCCGGTGCAAAAAACATGGTGTTTTAATTCCAAAACTTTGGTTTTGAGAAAAAGATTAATTTTTACTAAACCTTTTTACAAGTTTTAAATTTATAAGTAAACGATAAATACTTAGAAACTAAAACCAATACATAGGCAAAGAACCTGACGTGTATAGTATAGGCTTCCTGGGTAAATACCGAATATCGTATTCCTAGAGAACACACTTTCCTCTACTCAACATTTCATCACGTTAATTAATCGGGTTTTGAAAAAAGAAAATAAAACGGAGGGGTTCTAAGAAAAATGGTTTTTGAAAAAGGTTTTGGTTTTGAAAATAAAAAGATAAAAATAGTAGGGATAGTAAACATGCACATCTTGGGAACTCTACGTATAATTAGTTAAATTTATTATAGTAGTAATGTTAGGGTTAATTATTGGTGACAAGGACATGGGTGAACGGTCCCTTCAGAGTTGGGGATGAGAAAAGAAATATATAAGGGATGACGTTGTGGCAACTCTATGGGTCACGCACAGCGAAAGTGTACGAGTCTCCATAAAGGTATCTTTGAGTGGTAATGTGTGTATAGGTCATCCAAGTATTTAAATCATGTATCATATTGGTTTCATTTCATGCATTGCAATTTAAGGAAAAAAAAACTTGTTGAAAAATGTAAATTTGTAGAAATATGGTTTTATGGTACCTTTATTTTTATAAAGAACATTTTTGCACCTTCACTACATGCACCCTATCCGCCGTATCATAACAACTCGACCAATGTATGATAATGTTCATATTGTTTCTTTTTGTTTATGATGTGTAATATCTTTGGCGCATCCAACGTTGTTGTTGAAGGAAAAGTAAATTGTTTGTGTAAGGCACAAGCGTGTCACAATGATAGTTCTCCTGGTTGGTCCTTGCCTAATCGCCAAACACAAAACTATATGCTTCTTGAGACAAAACAAGGGATATCATGATAGCGGTAGGTAAAGCGGTATGTGTGTTACGTGAAGAAGGTTGAAAAAAAAAACAAAACTTTCAATTTGAAAGAATGGTTGATTATTGCTATACTATATGCTTCGGACTACTGGCCCGTAAGACGTCGTTCTCCTGTTGACATGCGGTCTTGGTACAACTCGCATCGACGTGCAGCTCTTTGGAAAGTCTGGCTCCGAATTATGAGAGAAACTGTGCCACTGATGAGTGGTGTGTCCAAGTTGCGCATCACCACATAACTCTGTAGACTTGTGTTACCACCGTTTGAGTCCTGCATATTAGGTACCACCCAAACCACCGCCAAGCCACTCGATTAAGCACTGTCCCTCTAAATTATCTTCTTAAATTACAGTAGAGGCTTGGTCCACCTCACTTGGCTCTCGCCTTCCGTACCAAATGATCTCTCTTATAGTTAACCCTCATGACCGCGTACCCCCTACCTACGAGACGGCTTTAGAACACCGAAGAGTCTCTCTTACAGTCATCTTGAAGGACAACGTATCCTCCATTGGTTAACGGCTTTGGAATGGCGAGAACTAGATAAAATATCCTTGTTTTACTTACCTTAAAAGTGACAACTTATTAATTTATTGATTAGATAAATTTAAGTTTGGTTTAGTGATCATATGACAAACCCAACCCATAATCTCCCGAGATGAATGAAGTCCTTAACAAAGGTAGAACATAACCCTATAGGTGTGCAATCTGAAGATCACTGGTGCACCCGTAGGGAATACTTCCTTTGCCAAGAAAGTCACTCATACATCTGGTAAGAACCAGAAACATGACACTCGGATTTGGTCCACTGCATAAGTCATTGCTTAGAACCCGGTTTGGATATCAGAAGCCCGAAGGATCTGTCTCACTACCGATTTCCTTGCCTTGGATCTAACTCGGGAGTATCAGAAACCGATCGATACCCATAATAGTTAATTCATTATTTATGAGTTGGCGAATAACATGTGATAAAATCTTTAGTGAACTTAATGCATATATTGGTGGCAAAGAGCTGTTCACTAAAGAGACATACTTGTACACTCAATAAAAGATGTTCCATAATATTTGCTTGAAAATAACAAATTTTCTCACTGCAACCTCATCTGTACTCTTCAGCCACGACATGAGTACAAAGAGAAAGCCAAAGTTATTGCTTAAGTGAACTATGAATCGCCACATTTGCTTCAAGGTTCAGGTCAATAAACGCAAGTGAGAATTAATGATTCGTATAACTGAGTTTACAACTGGTATGTTTTTTACTTTTATCATTTTTATTAAGTCATTAGATTTTTCAACTCCGGAAGGTAATCAGCTAGTAATCTATAAACAAAACTCTATCGACTTGCTAATATTCCAACCGCGATCAATGGCTTAAATCTATTTACAATTCTAACCATCCGTTGGAGCATTGTAACCTAGCACACTTAAATTCAGAACAACAATTGGCTGTTGTCTTTCTTTCCCCCTGGCTCCTATATATTTGACTTGGGTCCATGTGTTGAGCCAATGCCCTTGAACCCGAGTTGTTAACAATTCCATTCACAACATCTGTAAACCAAACAAACAGGCGCAACGCCAGATCACCTTTCTCTTACGCCATATTTAAGCAAAGTTCCTGAAATCTTGTCAAACTGCAAATGGAACAACCAATCACAAGTGTAACAAGAACTTCAAATTTTACTAATTCGTTACTTCCGTGTGGAAATTACCAATTTAACCATGCACAGATAACATTTTAAAAGAAGGAAAAAAAATACCGTCGCAAAAGCACTTGAGGATTATACGGAAACAATTTTTTCTGGTGTAAACTCTCTACAGATTTCTTCAGCAAAAGCAAGCAGTCACGCGCTTTATGAAAGGCGCGTTCACAAGCTTTCTCATCCTCAAGTTTTCTTCGTTTGGGAAAAGATTGTTTTTCAACTTCTGCCCGAAATGGAAACCTCAAAAAGGAGGCCCATTTATCACATATAATTCGCAAACACCTGAAATATTCTTGCATTGATTGGAAACAAATCATGGGTAAACAATAAACAACAATGATTGAAGTAAATTGATCTTATCCTGCCTTAGAAGGTATTCGGCACAGCTGGCTCCAGTGTCTTTTGAAATAAGGTAATCAAGAAGCACTTGATGATCATAATGCAGCTGCAAATGGTAGATACGAGTGAAAGATCATAACTTTGTAACAAAGATTGAAAAAGATAATATTTAAGAATGAAAAGAATCACCTCTGAAAGAAACAGATGAAATAAGCGCACAGGATCGAAGATATCAGATAATAGGAAAAGTATATCTTTTGCAACCACTTGGGATATCCATTCTTCAGTAATCCTGTAGGGTGAGTGATACAAATTCATGAATATATCTTACAATTTTATATAAATTTTAACATAAAAATAGATAAATTAATAATAAGTCGGGTTGCTCACTGTTGTGTGTATTCAAACGGAGCGTATGTCAGCTGCAAGAGTATTTTAAATAGCATATCATCTTCATGCATATAAAGCCGGATGAAAGATTTTGTGAAGCTTTTCCAGCAATCATCGTATAACTCATGATTATCAAGACTATTTGCAGGTAGATGCGTTTTGATCCATTCATAAAGTGCTGTAAATCCCTTTGTTGAGCATGAATTCATGACCTCACATGAACATTGCTTCTCACATTTTTCTTTTAATCCAATTAAACTAAAAGCGCACTTTAAATAAAGAAAAATAACCCGTCTTTGTAAATGTCGATGAGAAGTTCCACTAAATGGAGAATCTCGGAGGCAATCATCTTGATCTGTATCGGGTTCAGAAACAGATTCGGATAACAGATCTTGGAAGTATTTTTCGATAAGATGCAACCATGAAACTGCTGTATCGGAGTCTAGATTGAATAGACAACTCAGCCTGATCATCAGTACCTGCAAATAGTTAAAGTATTAAATGGTAACCGCTTATCATCAAATCTTGATTCATCAAACAAAAACCATACCAAAATCTTGTGTCGAATGTATCCAGAGGTGCGACTATGATTATGATTTTCCCCTTGCTTTACAAGAAACAACGTTAAAGTTTTTGGAAAGACATTGAAGACTTCACGTACAGCTGGATTTTCTTCTTCACAATCAGCCAATGAACAGAGCAACTGAACAAAATATCCGCAAAACTCAAACCATGATACGTGCGGCGTATTTTCATCATCAACTAAAATCCTGTTACACACATCCCACGGTATCCTTTTAAGGCAAGAACCAAGAACTTGAAAGTAAATTTCCAAGATTTTATCATCATCTTCATGCTTCAACTGTTTCAGAATGCTGCGTAACACTAAAACAACAGCGCCTACTGAATGCCATCCAGCATTATCCAATACACGCTGTAAATCCGATGTGAAATCTACCAAACCACACCCTATGTATTTAGCTCTAATCTGTGGGTCTGAAGAAGGTGAAATAAGTTTACAGATTATTAGCTCGAAGTAAAAACATAACGATTGCATGAACTCTTCCCAGTAACTCCCCTGCACGACATGTCCGTGTTATAAAGATTGAAATTATCATGCATTTTTATTTTGTGAATTAACAGATATTTTAACTTACAGATGCCACCACAAACTCAGATACAGATACTAGCACATTTGCAGCTAGATGTCGACCATATTGACTCTCTACAGACAACAAAAACACCTAAAGCAAATCAAAACTGAAAGGTAAATAAACTTAATTCATAACCCTGATTGGCTCAGGCTATTCCGACACCCTTTGTCTATTTTAACACCGGGTGTGAATTTATGATCCGATCCGAAAACCATAAACAAATCTAAAACGAAATTCGCGGGTTTGGGTTTAGTCTAAACGGGTTCCGGTCAGTTTTGGGTTGAACCTACCAACCCATTTAGCTAAATGGGTCAGGTTCGGGTCAAACCGGCGTGTTGGCAGGTTGACCTGTTTAACCCATTTATGCCATAGTTAAACTTAAAAAGAAATTGACATCAGATTTAACAATAAAAGTATAATTTTTTATAGACATTTGTATTTTTGTTGTAAAATTTCAATTCAAAAATAATATTATATGTGAAAAATATAAAAAATAATTTTTTTTGGGGTCGAGCAGGTCGTGTTGGGGTCAACCCGCGAATATTCGCGCCACGTTTGGGTTTAGATGTCTGACACAATTTTCATGTTCAGGTTGGACCCGCCAACCCGACACGTTTAACACCCCTACATACGACCCGTATAAGATGTCTTATATGAGCCTCTTATAGGACCAATAGACTTATACAAACTTCTTACACGATCCATATATACCTATACGGGTCGTATAGGTGTAAGGGAATGTCAACTTTATCGTTTGATTTAATCGTACACCGGGTCCCAAAATAGACAAAACCAGGTGTATTAATAGCATAAGAACATGAAACAATACCAATTCATTAGTGATCTTGAGTATACAACAGGAAGCTGAAGAATGACACTTTAAATTATCCATCACATCATCCCCATTATCCGAACCCGAACCCGAGTCCGATTCCGATTCCACAGTCCAAACCTTAATATTGTTCAAAACCTATAAAAACAAAAATTAGGGCTTTGCAAAAAAAAAAAAAAAAAAATTAGGGTTTTGCATAAACAGATGAATTAGCAAATTAAGACCTGAGATAGTGTAATTAAGAGCAATTCCTCTTCTTCTTTGGTCATCAACACTATTGATTTCGCCTGAAAAAACCACCTTCAAATAATAAGATGAAAGAAAACAAAGGATCTTGAAAATAATAATAATGTTTTACCGTAAAGGGATGGAGCGAATCATGGATAAGCCTACAAAGGTGTGAGTATTGAAGCAAACCCATCTCTGTTTTTGTAGAAAAGAAACACAAAAGTAACAAAGCTGTTGTATTTTATGTCGTCGTCTCAAGAAGTTGCTATATTAGTAATAACTGATTTTATACAAGAAAAAATGGAGCTTAGTCAAAACCCTGAAAAAGCCCGCGAATTCCATACCGATAATATGATGTCAAATGTATTCTTTTTCCTACCGAGAAAAAGAAATCCCGGTGCGGAGGATTGTGGTGGTCCGGGGTGCCCTGACCCAATCCGGTTTTCTTTTTCTCGGTAGTGAAAATATTTAATTTAAATTTTAATATTAGAGTCTAAAAGAATATATCCATAATTTCGTGTGCAAATGAGCTGAGCGGCTCGGTAAAAAACTTGAAATGAGACGAGCTGAGCTTGAGCGTAAAACAAAACTCATTCATTAATCGAGCTCGAGTCTAACATGTGTGTTGTGTTCCCGAGTTAACTAAACGAGAGAAAAGAAAGGAAAGGAAAGGAAAGGAAGGAAAATTTTGATTGTGTTCCCGAGTTTCATTAAAGGAAGGAAAAGAAAGGAAAACAAAATATGGTGTGTTCCTGAGTTTCATTAAAGGAAGGAAAAGAAAGGAAATGGAAGGAAAACTAGGCAAAATCCTTTAGTTTAGTTTTCTTTCCGATTTGGAAGGAAACGGAAGGAAATGATACTTATCCTTTATTTTCCTTTCCCTCCATTTCCTTCTATTCTTTTCCTTTCTTTTCCCTCTTTAAGTTAACTCGGGAACACAGCGGTGAAGTTTGGCTCGTCGAGCTTTATCAAAGGAAAATAAAAGAAAAGAAAGAAATTTCCTTCCCTTTCTCTTCCTTTCTTTTCCTTTCCCTCTCTTTTCATTTCATTTCTTTCCAAATTGGAATGATAGATTTTGCCTTTTTTTCCTTTCATTTCCTCCCCAAAATACTCTGGAACACGCATTATGTTATTTCCTTCAATTTTCCTTTAAAAAAAAAAACTCTGAAACACAAACAAGTTTTTCTTTCCTTCCATTTCCTTTCTTTTCTCCTTTTAAGTTAACTTGGGAACACAACGTTAGTGTAATATCAGTTTTATTAATTTTTACTCATCATTTACTTGTTTACTAAACGAGCCCGAGCCGAGTTTCATTTATCGAGCTCGCAAGCATATTATTTTTATTCAATATATTAACTAATATAAAGTAAACAAGCGGAGCTCGAGTTTAAGAAACTTTCAACGAGTCGAGCTCGAGCTTTAAAAACAAAGATCTAACCGAGTCAAGATCAAGCTTCGTCTAGCTCGGGCTCACCTCAACTTGTTTGCACCCATAATAACAACTAATTTGGACTTTAAGAAAACGTTAGAATCAAAGTATATATTGTTCATCTACTAATAAAATCAAGACATGAACTTTTAGCCCTACAATAATTAATTTTGGTCATAAATCAAGTTTAATATACAGGGGGTCTTAACGTGCAAAGGTAAAAAATAGTGTGTAATTTGTGTTATAATTCGGCATTATATGGTTACATATATGTATGTGTAATTTTGAGAAACACACGGGTAATTTTGGAAAAATACACATGCGTAATTTTAAGAATAGGAATGCATGATTTTATCTAATTTTGTAGCTTTTTTTGTTGAAATTTTAATACGGGCGTGTGTAATTTTAAAACTGGTCCTCTGGACGCTTCGTAGGATAAAACTTCTTTATAGGATAACTCAATCCGTAACCGATACCGATACCCAGTGGCGAAGCTTGACCCGAAGGTTCGGGGGGTCGGAAGTCACCGGGGGTTCGGAAGTCACTGGTTTCGGGGGGTCGAAAACAAGTTTCGGGGGGTCGAAACCCTATATTTTCAAAATTTTCTATACGGATACTATATAATCGGAACTTCTGCGCGAAAATCCGGGGGGGGGGGGGTCGGCCGCCCTTCCCCGCCCCTACAAGCCTTCGCCACTGCCGATACCAAACCGATATAACTGATTATACCGAACCGAAATAACTAAGTATACCGAACCGAAATAACCGACCCGGACTAGTAAGAACCAACTCCTTTTATTTGCACAGGAACAGATCTGTTCCAGCTTCAAATCGGATCCAAACCAGCAACAATGGAGATCGGAACTCCATCAACCGACGAGTTATCAACAACAACAATGGCTGACCTCCTTCCATTAGCCTCCGTTTCTCAACAACCGTACGTCTCCGAACTCCTTTCCTTCACTCTCGACCGCCTCCACAAGGAACCGGAGCTTCTCCGCGTCGATGCCGACCGGATTCGAAGACAGATGCAAGAAGTTGCGGTTAATAACTACCGGTCCTTCATTTCCGCTGCCGATGCTTTGGTTTCTATTCGTAATGAAGTCTCTTCCATTGATAAACACCTCGAATCGTTGGTAATTCCTTTGTTTCTATTTTAATTTGTATATAACCAATTAGGAGTCAGATTCATAGGTCTGTGTTTATTAGTATCACACTTATGTTGACTGATAAGTGATAAATATCTGGCTGTTGCTAGGGATGAGGATTTACAAGTATATAGTCAATTAGATTCATATAATGTATATATGTGGGGCCCTCGGGGGCAAAAGTAAAGTTGCACTAGTTTTAACGTTATTTTACTAATTTCGTGAAAATAACGTTAAAAACGACGGACGGTTAATCATGCATCATGTGGTGGCGTTGATAGCCAAAAGACAAAGGGGTACATGCACCGATCAGGTTTGTCCTGATTGCTAAGTGTTATGTCTCTTATGTCCAAGGCTTGATACCAAACCACGTCGAGCCGGGGGTCTCACTGGAAGCAGCCTCTCTATTCTTAGGGGTAGAGGTAAGGCTGTCTACATCTTACCCTCCTCAGACCCTACCTTAGCTTTGCTATAGGTGGGATTAACTGAGTATGATGATGATGATGATAGTCAATTAGATTCATAGGTTTGTATATGTATATGTGTGTGTGTGATGGAAGTAAGATTAGGAAACAAACAGGAGTTGATTAGTATCGAAATTATTACATAGAAGAGGCTTGGGTATGTGTTGACTGATAAATGTCTAGCTGCTGCTAGGGATGAGGATTTACGAGTATATAGTCAGTTAGATTGATAGGTTTGTGCTGCCTAGAGACTGATTCGAGATGGTCAATCTCCTAAACGATAGATGTCAATTAGAGATGGCAAATCTCCCAAGTCCCAAGAACAATAGATAAGAACAAGACTAGTTTGATTCCACTTTTTATCTCTTTAATTAATCTCAAACTAGTTGCTTAAATACATAAAAGTTACGAAATGCAGTAAGCATGGAAGTGATTAAGGAGATCATGTGATCATGGGCATGAAATTAGGAGACATGGCTAGACACGAATCAGTTGATTATTACTTAGAAGAGGCCTGGAAATCTTTGACGTTTGCAGTTGGTAACTACATGTTCACTAATCACTGGATAATTGTAAAGTAATCTGAGAAAATGCTTCCAAACTTTTTAGTGAACAATCTCAGTGAGGTAGGTCTATCTCCTACTTCATTTCATTCATCATGTTTAATAAACTATGATGATTTGGCTTCTGAATAGGAGAATTTCTTTCATATTATTGGTTTGAGTTTGCTGGTTCTACTGTCATGTTGTAGGGTTTTGATATGATGATTACTGTTTTGAGACTGTTGCTGATGTTTAGTGATACATGCTGATTGTACTGGGAAAGTAAGTAATTTGATAATGAGGTTAACTGTTTCGCTTTAAGAAGATACGGTAAAGGATTATTAAGTACATTAGATGCTCCTTGCTAGGCCAGGATACAATGTCTCCTTCTATACTTGCACAGTAGCCTGTGATGGACCCATGAATCCATGATCATTCATGCAACCCACCCATTCAGCATCAAAATAACCCTTTTCGTGGAATTTTCTTTAGTATACCTGAGAGTTTGACATAGTACGTACTGCCTTCATATGCTGCTCTATGAATCAGTGATCATGGGTATATCTACCCACCACACTCACTGGCCACTGCACGAGTAATATCAGGTCTTGTATGGCATAAATATGCGAATTGACCTCCTAATCTTTGATATTGCTCTTGACTCAACAGTAACCACCCTTGGTACACATCTTATGATTTACTCGATTGGAGAAGGTGCAACTCTTCAACCCAACATTTTTGTATCTATTGAGAAGATCCAGAGCACACTTCCATTGAAAAAGCACTATACCCTTTTGTGACCTTGTGATGTCAATCCCAAGGAAGTACTTCAAAGTGTTTAACTTTGAATCCCTCTCTTGGTTTCTTTTTCAACTGTAGGATTTTCTTAATAGTCGATATCATCTTCTGTGTTTACAATAATTACCATAGACCACTAAAGTAGTGATTAGAGTTTTGGAGATCCTTAAACACTGTATGTTCTCCATTGCACTGCTTGTACCCAATATATAGCTATATTTTCACCATGTTCTTCTCTTTAGCTATTGTTACCATACTTTGTCATGTTTCTCATTGTGCTTTTGAAGGTTACTCTTATATCAATGTAATAATGTTGATTGGGTGTAAGGACTTAGGATCATGGATATGCTTCCTTCCATTTTTATTCGTCATTCTGATTCTTAACTTCATAAAAGTGTCGCATCATGCAATGAAATTGGTCATTGTACAGAGTTTTAGCACTTAGAAATTGGATAATGTCTTTCGGGGGAAGTTTAATATATTGAATCCTCTGTGTTCTTTCTATGAATGGTTTTGACTTATTAGCTACTTATATGTGAGAGACAACTTTTGCCTGCGTGTTGTACAATGCAGGAAATTTAATTATTTGGTGATGGTTATTATTACTGCTTTCGTTCTTTATCTGTTTGTTGAAGTTTAAATGTGAAATCATAAATTCTTGTGCAGATTGCAGAGGTCCCAAACCTAACATCGGGCTGCTCTGAGTTCATCGAATCTGCAGAACAGATTTTGGAGAAGAGAAAGATGAACCAAACACTGCTGGCAAATCATAGTACTTTGCTCGACTTACTTGAAATTCCTCAGCTTATGGACACGTATGTTTTTGACGTTTAAGTATTTAATAGAGAACACATGCTAAGATTTTAAGTAGTGGTTACTGTTCTTATTTCTTAAGGCGTAAAGTTTCCAGTGTTATAAATCAAGTATATGGTTGTGGTTTACTTTTTGTGTATACAAGGCAGAATCTGTCAATATGCTATTATAAAAAGCTATTATTCTCCAACTTGAAAGATCTCTCTACTAGTCACTTGTGAGGTATCTGATCCCTTGTGGTCTTATTTTCAAGAATTAACATGGGATAGTTCACATAAAAGTTTTCTGTTATCTGTGCTGTGAAAATTTTATGCACAATTGCTTTATACATGATGAAGCATCAATCCATAATGCTTTCCACCTCTTTTTGACTAGGATTTTAGTCACTCAAACAATCGGATTGACCTTGGTAACTACTTTCTATAATATGTTATTTTAGGAAAGAAACAACTTTCCATTCTTTTCTCCTTGAAATGAAGGTTTTTGTGAAATATTAATATTAAAGTTAAGTATTGACACTGAAGAACATGAAAGGGAACAATAGCTACTTAGCTACAACATTTTAGAAGCTGTAGGTAGTTTAACCAGAAGAGAGACAGTGACATGCTTACATTAGGATAATGCATGTTTGCATGCACCTTTTGATTTCTGATTTTTTTTATTATTTCTGTTTTCGGCAATTGGTTATACGTGAATTCCAGTCTTGTTCACTGCATTTCAAGATTTTTCAGAATCTTAAAATTTGAACCTTTTTAGATGTGTAAGGAATGGAAATTATGATGAAGCTTTGGACTTGGAAACGTTTGTTAGCAAACTGTCTACAATGCATCCAAAGTAAGTTTTTCTATTCTTTAATCTTTTTACCAAGCCATCTGCATAGCTTTTAACCTACTTTCATTAGCTTAATGAGTTCTTAATTTACTAGTTACCACTCTTATATTATGTTTGCCTATCATGTGTCCATTAAGATTACCAGTCATTCAAGCACTTGCGGCAGAAGTTAGAGAGACTACCAAGTCTCTGCTCTCACAGCTTCTCCAGAAACTAAGATCAAATATACAGGTAAGTTATTAGCAACACAATAAAATTTGTATCTACTTTGATTGATTCTTTGATGCTCGAAAGCAAATAATTATGACTATAATAATGTTGATGGATAACAATTAGAATGCACCATTGTTGTTATTATTATTATCTAATAAATAAATAATTAAAAGCTAAGTTGTTTTGGATCATGTTTTTTTCAAACCCCAGACTTAATATGTATGCAGTTTTCTAGAAATTACATGATGAGCTGTTTTAGTTATTCAGGTTATGTGTCAAAATGGGTTCAGGGTAAAACGGGCCAGGTTGGGTTGATCCAGGAACACTTTTTTATCCATCATTTTAGTTTTTTCTTATGAATAATTGTGGTTTAGTTATGATTACAGAAACATTATTTGAACACTAATAATATCAATCTTTGAGTGAAGCAATTTAGGAGGTTGTCCGCACAAATAGTAGACTTTGCACGACTTTTAACACATTTGATTAATTAACTTATAGCTGAGTTCTTTGATTGACCCGTTTAAGCTAAAACACAAGTACACAACTTAGATCAACCCCTTCCTGAAAGGTCTCTTGCTCTGTATTGCAGTTACCAGAATGTCTTCGCATTATTGGATATCTACGAAGAATAGGAGTATATAGTGAGTACGAAATGCGCCTACAGGTATCCATATTGTATTCAACTATTTACTTGGTTAAGTCGCCGATTTGGCATCATTTTGAAGCAATCCTTTACTTACAAACCTAACTTATTACCTGCTAATGGCATCCTTCTTGATGGCGGGCAGTTCCTAAGATGCAGAGAGTCATGGTTATCTGGGATTCTTGATGACCTAGATCAGAGAAATGCTTATGAATACTTAAAAGGGATGGTAAACTGTCACAGGACGCATCTGTTTGATGTTGTTAACCAATACCGTGCCATATTTGCTGACGATACATCAGGAAGTGAAGAGAATTACGATGGTGGACTTCTTTTCAGCTGGGCCATGCATCAGATTGCCTCTCACCTTAAAACTCTCAAAGTTATGCTCCCAAAGATCACTGAAGGCGGATCATTGTCCAATATATTGGATCAGTGCATGGTATGCGTTACACTTGAATTTTAATTTAAACATCATAATATTGATCTTTAACCTGAAGTTGATCCTCTTTTTGCTTCACAGTATTGTGCCATGGGGCTAGGTTGGGTTGGATTGGATTTTCGTGGCTTGCTTCCACCTCTATTTGAAGAGTAAGTTACTTCTAAAAACATTGTTTCTATTCATGGATCACAGTGCACAACTTTGATTTTTGTCATTTGACCAGTGCTGTACTAAATCTATTCTCGAAGAATATGAATACAGCAGTGGAGAATTTTCAGGTGAAAATATCTTACTGGTCGTAATAAGTTTATTATCTTACCTATCTTCATTCTTCACAATGCATAGAAATTTATGCACATCTATTCATCATTTATGGTTTTATTTCTTCTATTGATTACAGTTGGTTTTGGATTCTCATCGATGGGTTCCATTACCAGCAGTCGGTTTCTCATCCAATAGCTTTGGTGAAGAAGGCCAGGAGGATGTTACGCCACCTCCTAATTTAATGGAGCATCCACCTCTTGCTGTTTTTGTTAATGGTATGTTGTAAATAACTTTTTTCTTACGCTGTGATTCTGCTTAGGATTGATTTGAATATCTATACTCGCATGTCATAGGTCCAATAACGAATCGGTAACATGTGTAACCAGGTGTCTCTGCTGCAATGAACGAACTCCGGCCCTGTGCCCCAATCAGTTTAAAACATATACTTGCTCAAGAATTAGTGAAGGGGCTCCGCACGGTTTCTGATTCATTATTGAGATACAATACGACCAGGGTACTTAGGGAAAACGAGTCGGTTCTTTTCCTGTCTCTGTGCCGAGCATTCGTAGAGGTAAATGAGTACTCCTATTGTTTAGAGAATCATCTGACCTAGTGTGTATTCATGATATGGTAATATGGTATATGGGTTGGTTGATTCAGGTGGCATATCCACATTGTGCTACATGTTTTGGACGATGTTACCCAGGAGGATCTTCACTTATCACCGATGGCAATCAATTGTTTGAAGGGCTCAATCGTCTTTTGGCAACATCTTTCTCGAGACAGTTACCAAAAAGAGTTCAAAGTGCTGAAATAAAAGAGAATGGCGAGTCACCTGCAGTTGAAAACGGAGTGGTAGCCGCAGATGTTAAAGAAGCTGAGAACAAAAATGTGGTTGAGGAAGATAATGTGAACAACACGGCTTCAAAAACTCAAAATGAAGAACAAACCGTAGACCCTAAATCCTAAACCCCCTCTAAATTGTTACGGTATGTACAATGAACGAAAATTTAAGCGTCACAAATGAGATAAAAAAAATGGGTATGGTTGGTTTCTCTTTGTTTTTGTTTTCTTTTTCCATCTATACACATTTTAAGTAACTAGTGAGTTCTTTTAGGAGGATCTAAGATATAAGTATATGTATCAAAAGATGGAATTGCCCGGTTTTTCCTTTGTGTTCCAGAGTTGGACAATATGGATATAAAGATTATGTATGTTCAGTAATATAGAGGTATGTATAGACACACTCAAGTTCGGTTTATTTTCTATCTTTTATTTTATTTTATTATTTTTTTTTTTGAAAATCACACTCATGTGTTATTGTATGTGTTGTTTGTTGGTCAATTACATCAGTGGTGAACTTTGATTTAATAAAGAAGAATAAAAAAAAGAGTGATTTTCATCTCTATACTTGTATAATTAAAAAAGAGTTTTTGTTATACTTTGGTAACCACCCATGTTCTATTGGAGTGGTATGGAGATCTAATGATAGATGACTTAAAGCCTAATGGTTACAAGTTCAAGCCTCAAATGATTAATTATTCACTGTCGTGCCTTCGGGCGGGGGGTCGGGTTTTCCTTGGATTTGTGGACCTGGAGGATCGGGTGCCCCATGGATATCCTGAATTCGTCACAAATGGATTCCCACAGAAACCCGTGACGATTTTATTAGCCTTAACAAAAGCAAATAAAAAAGATTCATGTTTTTTAAAGTGTTATGGGAATTCGTTTTCTGTAAATAATTGCTATAAACAAACTATAGTGTGTAAACATATATGAATTCTTCTCTAAAAGTTAGATCAACAAGCTACAAATATGGTTTATATGTATAGATAGACATGTGAAACTAAAGAGTGTTTTAATTACAAGTGTATGAAAGGATGAATATTAAAAGAGTATCATTTTATATGTTCGGTATACTAGATTATATCTCGGAAGCTTTTCGGGATAGACAAATCTAATATAAAAGGTAAGTGGAGATGTAAGGGGCTGTTTGGTAAGGCTCTTAACATATAAGCCTCTGAATCATTCAGTGCTGAATGATTAAGCATTCAGCTCATTTAGCGCGTTTGTTTCAGCATCTGAATGGAATGGTTAAGACTGAACCATTAAGACTTGGGATGTTGCTGAACCATTAAGCACTGAATGAATTCATTTTTACTTCAGCTACCAAAGTGGGACAAGAAGACTAACCATTTAGAGGTCCAACAAAACAACACTTAACAATTCAGCACTTAACCATTCAGATCCTCTTAACCATTCAGACTTCTTAATGATTCAACAGTTAATCAACCAAACAGGTCCTAAGATTACTATTAAGTAGTGGCGGATCTTGAACGAAAAACTTAGTAGGGCCGGACTCAACACATATAAAAATTTTCGAAAAATTTTGGTAAAATTTACACAAAGAAACGAAAAAACTGGGCAGGCCGAGGCCCAGTCTGACCCTAGTGAAAAACCGCCCATGCTATTAAGGACTTTTAAGGGAGTGTACAAATGTATTTTAGGTGTCATAGAGCTTAGATTTGGCTGCACGTTAGGTGGAGTTTACATGTGATGTTATATATGTTTATTTTTAACATGTATTTTTCCACCAGGTATGTTATCATTGCTAGCTTTCCACACACATCTCATGTTCTATATATTTGTTCGTTGTTTGTTTTGGAGCTAATGATCTATCTGGAAGTAGCATCTTTATCTTTAGGGATAGAGACAAAGTTTGCTTACAACACATCCTTTCTGACCTTACCAATAACTTTGTTATTTTTAAGATTTACTAGTTTTAGTTGTTTTTTTTTTTTTTTTTTTTAAGTAAAGAGAGTTCATATCAAGAAGACAAGAAGAGAAATTTAAAAGAAAGGAACAAAAAGAGGTGGAACAAACGTAAAGGTTTTGGAACATATATAAAGGATAAAGAATTTGAATTTATGGGGAGGGAAGCTACACATTATTTTTGATGTAGCATCTTTAATAATATGATATCACCAATTATTTCTTGTGAAAAAGTTGAAAGAACCAATATATGTTTAGATTCTATATAGAACATATATGCTGTTTGACCTCTTTACAACTAAACGTATCTTCGAGATCATTTCTCTAGAACAAGACGATGCAGTAGATCCAAACTATGTGGTGAAGAATATGGAATCAAATGGTTATGTAAGCACTCTCCTCATCCCCCACTCTCATTCTCTAAAAAAAGTAATTAGTTTAGAAGATTATCTACCAAGTAAAATATATGAAGCATAAAGTGCATTTAGATATGGCGTCACTTGGTTTGTTCCGCGCCTAAATTATGTTGTCACTGGAATCGAATAACAACTTAGGTCGATGGATAAGCAATGGCGGATCTTAGTGGAGCCAAGACCGAGCCTGGGCCGGCCCAGTTTTTTTGTTTCTTAGTGTAAATTTTACCGAAAGTTTGTATATGTATTGAGTCCGGCCCGCCCAGATTGAGCCCAACCCTACCAGGTGTTTGGTTCAAGATCCGCCCATAAGCGTAAATGACACTTACTATAACAGAAAAAATTATTGCCAAGGTAAAAGCACTTGTGACATCATTTGGTTGTTCTTGACTTCTTTCACATTAAAAAAATGTTGTTTAGGTCTTTCATGTGTAATTTGTGCCTGTGAAACAGTTTCACTGTCTTAGTCAAAGGAATTTATGCTTTGGGATAAGAAGCAATTTATAATGAAAAAAAGAATCAGTTAAAACCATATAATTAACCTTTAAGTTGCTTGAGAAAGCCACCAACACATTGGTTAAATTTCGCTTTCCGATCCAACCTCTCCTTTTGCGAGACTATTTTTATGTTTGATGCATCTCATTTTTTCTTCTGTTTATATAGCACTAGATTTATACCCCGGGAGCGTCCCGGACTCCCGAGGTTGAGAAATCTAATATCACATATCAATTTTACATACGAAATAGTTACATGTATGACTCTAATATTAACAATGCAGAAAAGCTTCAGGTAGCACCTAACCTAAAACAATTAACAATGTATCTTCAATGTTAACGTCTAACCTTAAACAATGTATAACTCTAATATTAAAACCTAACCTAAAACAAAACTCCAATACTAACATATGTTGTAAATAGAATTCATATTTACTGTTTGAACATAATTAATGACTTGTTTATACATGATTAATGAATAACATGAACAATTTGTGTTTTTTTTCTTGTATGAACAAAACCCCACAAAAATATAGTCGTTTTTTTGCTGTTTTTATATTGCACTATGGACTCGTTGGAAAAATAATAAAACGCTCGTTAATTTGGTCGTTTTTTTTCTCCATTTTTATATATCACTATGGTACTCGTTGGAAAGATAATAAAACGCTCGTTAATTTGGTGTAATTTTTTTTCTTTAAAAAATCTCGTATATAAAGGATATTAACGTTTAAAAATTATGTGAGGAAACATGGAAAGAAAAATCTAATTTTGTTTTTAAATTCTGTTTTTCCTAAAATATCTTAATAACTAAATCTTTTATTTTAAATTTTAAGATAGACATATCTTGTATAGGGTTTTAATTAATTTTATTATTAGATTTTAATAATAATAAAAAAAAATTAAACACTTTCACCTCATTATGCCACGTGGCACATTCAAGAGAGAGTTGAGGTCACCATTGAATGCCACATCATCTAACTTCAATTTTTTATTAATAGTTATAGATTATAGATATATAAGAGTTGTGTATATATGTTAAGTGGGTCAAAGCGAACTTGACTCTGGTGTGAACATGCTCCGTTATTGTTAGTTGTTATCATGGTTTTAGAAGTCTCCAGTCATTTTTAGGTGGGTCGAGTAGGGACTTGCGAGTACTTGGGCTAGGCATTGAGTACTCGGGATGTACCCCGACATGTCAAATCTCATAACTTTACTAATATTTATATTAAATTACTTGAATATCAATATAAATAAAAAATACATGCTTAAATATTAAAGCATTTCAATAATTGATATTCATTCCTTAAAACAAATATTAATTCATTGACAAAATTACACTGTGTGTCCTTTATATATCACTGAAATTATGAAACGTGTCCTTTATTTTATTTTTTTGCGTTTTATGTCCAAAATCTCTTTATTTATTGCATATTGTGTCCTTTATAACTAACTGGTTTAAAATCTCAGTTAACTTCAATACACACAGGGGTATAATTGTCCATTCATGTCCATCATCATCTTCCCCCATATTATAACAGACCTGCACACAATTTTACACCATAATCGACCATCTAAAACCCTAGAGCTACCTAAGAAAAGATTAACTGGTTATTTATTTGATTATGTTATTTATTTAGCTCATCTCAAAAGCCTCAATCTTTCACATAATCTATATTATCTTATTAAGGATGAGTGATGACCAACATAGTAATTTTTATTTCCGTACAACTTAAGAAGCAACATGTACAACATATTTAAGCAAGAAATTTAAGGGTATTATAAGAATAGTTGTGACAATTAAGACACTTAGGAGGGCATGATAGTAATTTTATAATGGTTTTATAGTTTAAGCTTAAAAACTTCTTCCATTTATGACCTTATGTCACTAATACACCCCTTCAATTCCCCCCTTTAATTCTACATCCTTATTCTCAACTCCTAAAGCTTCTTAGTTACTCAATGGAATGGGTGAAAAGTTAAAAGGTTTGAGTTATGAGGAGTACAGGAGGCGAAAACGCCAAAAGGTTTAGATGATGTGCAGAAATTGCATATGCATGTGTTTTCATTTTCTCCTTTTCGACAAACCTGGGTTCTTATTAATCATAACAACCGCGGACCCTCCATCATTTATTTTGGTACCTGATTGGTGATCGATGAAGCTAAAATCTCAAGGTAATTGAATTGATTTTGATGCTCTTTTTTTTTCTTTGTAATTTCACAAATTCAATCTCACGTTTTGATTTTTATCTATATTATCTTATTAAGGATGAGTGATGACTAACATAGTAATTTTTATTTCCGTACAACTTAAGAAGCAACATGTACAAATATTTAAGCAAGAAATTTAAGGGTATGATAGGAATAGTTGTGACAATTAAGACACTTCGGATTAACCTAGCCAACGACCTATAGGGACCTATCACTAGCTGGGGACATACAAACGGTGCACTTACAGGGTGTAGTCGTAAGGTGAAAGATTTTAAGCCCTTACAATCATTTAATATTAATTATTATTATTATTATTATTTTGAAGCTTGCATTTCATTGATCCATAAAAAAACGTCGTGTAAATTTTGATAGAGGAAAAAACTCTCCCCCCCCCCCAAACTTGGGGGAGGGGCGGTGTTCAATTATGGTGAGGGCGTTATTTTACCTAAAAACGCCCCAATTTTGATTCGATTACATATGATCTAATCTAAAGGTGGGGATTCTCCATTGGTTTGAAAAGATTTAGAAGTACGTACAAGACACATTGGTAACTGTAATTGCATTAGTTAGTTTATTGTTTAGTTATCATTTTGGGAAGGCATAACCAAAGAATCAAAAATTAAATCATTAAATACATTATCACTTCCCCTCTCTCACACAGACTCACATGTGTGAAACAAAAACAATATACACAAATATTATAAAAAGAAAGGAATAATTTAGATAAGCCCACATTTATTCCCATGGTTATGGGTCTATATAAAGGATGCCAAACTCCATAATCTTATTTTTAAAGTGAAATCACACTTCTGTGAGTTCCAACACCACAAACCAATATACACAAACCCTGTCACCCGTCAACTAGTAAACATGACCTGTTTAGCACTTTAGTATCTCTACAAAACATTAATCTTTTGTTCTACATATGATATGAAGGTAAAGGGTGATGACAGAAGAGAGTGAGCACCTATGGTCCTCATGCAAATGCTTCTTTATATTTATGCATGAAGCTATATGTGCCTACTCTCTATCTGTCATCCCCACACTAGCTCTATATCACACTTGTTAGGAGGAAATGATAAATCTGATTAATCAATAACATATATCAGTAGATCAAAAGTAGTCAGATTGATGAACATGTGAATAATCAGATTAAAAAAAAAAAACATTTTTATCTTGTAGGTGTGCATGTTTCTATATGTAAAGTAATTGTTTATTATTAGCTGTATGTGCTCATCTTTCTTAAAAAGGAAAGATGGTACATTGAAAGAATAAATGGTTGATATGATCTATTCTATACATTTGTCTCTATATTTCTCATTGTTTATTAATTACATTCACAGGTGGTTGATAAGGTGATTAGAAGGTTGTGATGTTTGTGTTTGAATAAGTTGCATATGATCATAATGCAAAGGTGGCGGCTGATATATTGTAATTAAATAAGTTTTCTCTTCATTGAGTTTAGGGTTTTCAGTTGGGTGCAAATCAGGTTTTAGGGCTTTTGGTTGCTCATTGATGTTGTCACATGTCAGTCTTAATAAATTAAAAATAAGATAAAAAAATTGTTTGTTTATGGAGATTAGTGGTTTTTATTAGTTAGGTTTCTGTACAGATCATGATGAGATTGATCCATATGTAATGAGTTTATTAATGTGATTTATAGGTTATAAGAATCTCTCCATTAACCTTTCTAATAGAAATCAAACAGGAACCACTTAATTAATGTCTTGTAACTTATGTTGACTAAAACAAGTTTTGTCAATTGCACTGACTTTTTTTAAACATGTAGCTTTCAATATTCTAAAACACAATCTATCTAGCTTATTTAAGGCCATTGGGGTTGGTGGTCCAATGGTAAAAGCAAAGCTTCTAGGAACACTTAAGAGGGAGGTCATGGGTTCAAAAAAAAATCTAACTTATTTAATAATGTGAGGTTAGGCACTTGGTAGAAGTATATGTTTCTTAAACGGAAAGTTCCGAGGTTCAATCATTAATAATCGTATAATTAATTCAGAATTATAGGTTTAATAGTAGAATATGTGTAATTTGTCACTCAAAATTATCTAGCTTATCAAATATTACATCAAACCCTAATAGATTGTAGAAAAAAGAAGTTAAAAAAGCGAATTAGATATGTCCATTATATATATGGACTGATTGATCAAACAAATTTCAATTGAGAAGAGTCCAATTTTGCCTACGAAGTACACTTCAAATCTTTTTAAGGGGGTGCCCGCCCCCAAACCATGTATGTGCATATGCCATTGCGAATAACCAATTAACCACTAGTACATAAAAGACCAAAAGATGCGATGATTTAGGTCAAACGAAGCGGTTTTAGACCCACATCTTATAGCCTCGCATCAAAAGGCAAGATACCAAAAGATGCGTGTTTAAAGGAACCGCACCTTTAAGCCAAGCAACCGCATCTCTTGATTTTAAGTTCATTCGCTCACTTTACTCATTTCTTGATCAATCTTACATGGCACTCTCATATTCATGTCTTTGAATTAGTGCTTGAATCAAAGTTGCTATAATATGTAGATTATCAAAAACAAAATTCATGTAATCAAGGAAAATGTTTCTTACACGATCCACTAAATTATTCGGTTCTTGATCAATCTCTTCTTCTATAGATGCAGGATGTCTACAATCGAAGATTTGATGTTTATCGTTTTTGGTTTAATGTTTATGTATTTTGGTTTTTGGTTTAAACATTATAGGCTTTAGTTTGTAATGGATGCGTAGAGCTTCGGTTTTGGAATGAGCTTTGGGATTGAGCCCATGTATAAAGCTCAAGTTTTTCTCTCTAGAATTTCACTCTATTCATTGTTAAATCAACAGAAATCTGGTTAATTGTGTTTAGATCATTGTTATATCATGTTTGTCTTATAGATATGTGATCGCTTTGGTTGTTTGAATCATGTGTGATTGGATTGCGCACTATCACACACAATGTAAAATTTGAGATCCGATCTCAGGAAACGGACCTTCATCTTCTACCCTATTTCTCTAACGCTATGTTCCAGAGTTTACTAGCGGAAAGAAGAGAAGAGAAAGGGAACTTATGAGAGAAAAGAAAGGGAGGAAAAGAAAATACATGACTTCATTTCGTGTTCCCGAATTTAAAGGAAAGGAAAAGAAAATAAAGATTTTATGTGTTCCTGGGTTGAAAGAAAGAGAAAAGAAAGGTTTAATTTTACATTTATACCCCTATTGTGTATTATAATAACTTAAGTATAAGAGTAAAGTAGTAAATGATAAGCATTTTATTTATTTTTATTTTCATTTCCCTTCCTTCTACTTCCTTCCATTTTGGAAGGAAAGTTTTGTTAAAACATTTTCCTTCTGCTTCCATCTCATTCTTTTAATGAAACTCTGAAATACACATATTTTTCACTTTCTATCCACTTCCTTCCAGTTTTTTCCACTTTTTTTTTTAATGAAACTCGGAAACACAGTGTAATAACTAGAAAAAACAAACTTATAAATTCTTCTCACATATAGCAAATATAATTGTATGTAAAAGATTAGTGAAAACTCATTTTTAATTTCAACTAATGTTGCATTCCAAACTATATATATATATATATCTTGAAAATAAACAATATAGAGAAATGAAGAACAAAAAAAAAAAAAATTCTAATCTCAAATATAAAATTTCATGGTTGGGGTGCATGTACGTAGCAAGATAAAAAGATCATTCCCTTATGATCAAGTGGAGCACTTGGGATGCTACACGTCTAACATGTTGCAAAAGTCATATCATGATTGGATGGGAATATAGCAGAAAAAAATTCCATCCACCATTAGCCATTTAGGTCAATAAGAGAAAAGAAAGTTGAAGTAGGGTACCCATTAGGGCATATATATATATATATATATATATATATATATATATATATATATATATATATCTATATAATAATTGAGGTCATCTAGGGTTGAATGAAGCCTTTAGAGAGGGTTTGAGGTATCCATATTGTATATGGAGCTCCAACTAACTCACTATAAATACTCTTTTCTAAACATAAATCTACACTACATTCTTCCATCATACTCTCTAACAAATCTTCCAACCAACATTCATCCCTCTTCTTCTTTTGCGTTCTTGATTCTAGGTCATGTATTCTATTGAAACATACCATCGCATATCCATAATTTTTTTGCATTATTGATTTGTTCGATATATAAATGGTTAGTGTGTACTGGCCGAATCAATTGAGTGATTTTATGCATTCTTGATTCTGTTCATACATGATAATTTTTTTATTCATTCTTTAATCTTCCTTTATAAACGGTTGTTTGTCTTCGATTCGACAAGTTTTCCTCCCTGACCTTAAATTAAGGTTTGAAGAACCTTTAATATGTGTTTATTTTGTTTTATTCTATTAGTCGATTTGTTAATCTAATGTTGAGAATCATTTGTAGGTACTCAGGGTACTGTGCTTGGAGAGGGGTCTTGGATCTTTCTGGTGATGTAAACTCGGATATTTATGCAGGATTGCGAAAGGTTTATCAAGATCTCGGCAAGTGCCTGTACTTCGATTTATGTAGTGGAACGCATGCCATTTTTTATGAGCTTTTGAACAAGAAGATCAACTGGATATGGTATGTCAATCAACCCGAGCCACAACTCAAGGTGATTGATCATCTTTTTAACTTAGAATCCTAACGTTTTTTAATGTTTATGAAACTATAAGTATTAACCTCCCCGCCTAATTATTGAATTTTTTAGGGGAGTTCGGTAACTATGAAAGTAAGCAACGATATGATCAAGAAGATGCAAGAGGAAGCAGAGAGATCTTCAACAGAAGTGTATGCCGGGATTCAGTGACCCGCCTTAAAGTTTTATGAATATATTGTATATTGCGATTGCGAAGTTTGAATTGGCGAATAACTATTGTATATTTGTTACACAATGAAAACTATAACTTCAAACCAAAATATTTAGATAATTGTTATATTCTATACAATATGATTTAAGGATACAAAAAAGGATACAAGGAATTACATTGTTGACATTTACTCATGCCTTCAATTACCATTGATTATGCCATTATAATTATTATTATTAATTATTAATATTGACTAATTATAGTTGACATTTACTCATGCCTTCAATTACCATTGATTATGCCATTATAATTATTATTATTAATTATTAATATTGACTAATTATAGTTGACATTGACTCATGCCTTCAATTACCATTGATTATGCCATTATAATTATTATTATTAATTATTAATATTTACGCATGCCTATATAATTGTTTGAATTTTTCAGACCTTACTTTGTTGACATTTACTCATGCCTTCAATCACCATTGATTATGCCATTATAATTATTATTATTAATTATTAATATTGACTAATTATAGTTGACATTGACTCATGCCTTCAATTACCATTGATTATGCCATTATAATTATTATTATTAATTATTAATATTGACTAATTATAGTTGACATTGACTCATGCCTTCAATTACCATTGATTATGCCATTATAATTATTATTATTAATTATTAATATTGACTAATTATAGTTGACATTGACTCATGCCTTCAATTACCACTGATTATGCCATTATAATTATTATTATTAATTATTAATATTGACTAATTATAGTTAACATTGACTCATGCCTTCAATTACCATTGATTATGCCAATATAATTATTATTACTAATTATTAATATTGACTAATTATAGTTGACATTGACTCATGCCTTCAATTACCATTGATTATGCCATTATAATTATTATTATTGAATCAGATGTCTTGACGATAATGGAAACTTTTGAACCATTTGCAAAATTAAAGTCTGTATCATCGAAGCATTTTAATACTTAAATAAGTTAAAAGAATCATGTTTTATACGAATTATGAACATATGATGAAACATATGTTTTTACTTATATTTCTTCAATTTTTATTCATTTAACATAAATTGAAAAAATAGATAAAGGAGTTAAAAGTTATAACATATATTTCGTAAACATTTTATCTAGAAACAAATTTCAATAATTAATGTATTTATTTATTATACATATCTATAAACAATACATTAATGTATTTATTCCGATTCAATATATATTCGGTTAATTATATATTCCGATTCAATATATATCGTAATATTCAATAATTAATGTATTTATTTATTGTTACGAAGATACACAATAGTACAAATGTAATAAGTTTATTTATTTTGGTTGATCACTATATAAGCAAATATGATTATTCAACATTTGCTTTATATTACAATTTTGGTTAAAACAAATAGTAATATAAATAATATTAAACATAATTTCAAAATAACAGATTGGGTAAGATATATAACATTCTTTGTATAGTTTAAGTCTTATTAACATAATAATAATTAATATTACGATTTAATAATACAATGTTATTATTAATTATTAATATTGACTAATTATAGTTGACATTGACTCATGCCTTCAATTACCATTGATTATGCCATTATAATTATTATTACTAATTATTAATATTGACTAATTATAGTTGACATTGACTCGTGCCTTCAATTACCATTGATTATGCCATTATAATTATTATTATTAGTTATTAATATTGACTAATTATAGTTGACATTTACTCATGCCTTCAATTACCATTGATTAAATGTCATTATAATTATTATTATTAATTATTAATATTGACTAATAACACTAATGAGATTATTAATAATAATAATAATTATACACATAGAATAAAAAGAATATACATATATACTCTTCATCGTCCTCGGCTAACCAATGAAAATGAAAAGTAGATTTTTTTTTTGTATTTCACATTTATGTTTATAGATGTGTTTGCTCCTATAACCTCTATAGAATATACTTACACACGACTAATTATAGTTGACATTGACGCATGCCTTCAATTACCATTGATTATGCCATTATAATTATTATTATTAATTATTAATATTTACTCATGCCTACATAATTGTATGGATGTTTCAGACCTTACTTTGTTGACATTTACTCATGCCTTCAATTACCATTGATTATGCCATTATAATTATTATTAATTATTAATATTGACTAATTATAGTTGACATTGACTCATGCCTTCAAGTACCATTGATTATGCCATTATAATTATTATTATTAATTATTAATATTGCCTAATTATAGTTGACATTTACTCATGCCTTCAATTACCATTGATTATACCATTATAATTATTATTAAGACAAATAGCTCTAAACACAATAAATCCACCATTGTTATTCTGTCTGTTATCAAGCATTCGAGTTTGATCAAGGTAATTCGATATCCAAGTTTTATACTCACATTTAGTAATATTATACTCACATTTAGTAATATTATACCTATAATTCGAGTAGTGCTGGTACAAAAAAGTTTTTATAGGCCTTCCTTCACTTGGATGGATAATGGATTATTCCATCTGTAATTAGTTATTAGTTATTGTAATGTAATATAAAAGAGTTGACGTCAAACTTTGTGTCATAAAAAGTGAAATTAAAAAAATATATATCTTTTGATTTCCTTATTACTAAATGCCCTCGTCTTTCCGAAACATTCCTTCGCCTCGATGAGACACGATCAGAAGTACCTTACGATTTGGAAAATAATTATAAAACCTGTTTATGATTCTTTGATGATGATGATGCAATGATTATGAAGCCCTCGTCCTTTAGGGTATATAGTTTTGCTTTGTTGACTTTGTTTATCCGATTTTGAAATCCGACACTCCTTTGCCGTGTCGGTTTTTTTTTTTTTTTTTTGCGATTTTATGTTTGTTTAGGGGTGATTTCAGTTGTCCTCCGTTGAAGCGTATTTTGATTGTCTGATTTGATTTATGTCTTTGCAACATTCCTTCGCCATTTATGTTTTTTTTTTAAATTGATTTCAGATTATACAAACAAAACATAAGCTTCATTACGGTAATTGTTCACGTCGTCTACTCTTTTCCCCTTTCAGCCTTTAACCGTTCCGACATATAACAGTACGCGTCTCAACCAGAAAATGTAACCCGTTTCGGCATAACCGGCATATAATTAAAAGCCTTTGGTTTATAAAAATATATGCCCTATATGTGTTTATGTTTCTGTTTTTAAATATGTGTTATACACTTAATTGTTTTATATTATGCAATACTCAATAAACTGCTATAGTTTGTTACATGTTCGACTATATTTACTGGAGTGTCACAATGGTGTATGGGTTTTGGTTACACATGGAAGATATTAATCGAGTTTATTTGGTAAGATATATAACATGGTTGTATTGTAGATGTTTTATACAACAATAATTATTTTACCATTCCTAAGTTTTGTGTACTTTGATTCAGGCGTTACCTCGTGATTATGGTAATTGGATCCAGAAATATAATTATCCTACCGGCACTACCAAGATCCGAACTTTGAACTCTGAGGTGTTTGAGGTTACGGTTACAAATCTTAATGGAGATTGGTACTTTTTCAACGGTTGGCTAAAGATGATCAGAAAATGTAGGTTTCCACCTGATTGTAACTTTATATTCCAATATGAGGAAAGTCTTCTTTCATTCACGATGATTACTTTTCATCAAGATGCGATAAGTGCCCCTGGAAAGTTTTTCTACTGCAGCTTGAAAGACCCATACACAACCGACAAACGTCTGGTAATTTTTTTTAGCATCATTCAAATACACTATACAAATATGTTTTATTAAAAAAAAAATTTATTAATGTTTGAGTTTTGTTAACAAAAAAATTCAGCATATCAGTCCTTTCGTGGGTCATGGCTTATTAAATAGAATGATACCAGTAACTCCAATTGAAGTCACATCTGATCCGCGTGGACGCTTTGAAATAGAGATAGACTATGAAGATGATGCTTTTTATGTGACTAAAGGATGGCCTTTCATGAAGAAAGCTTTTAAAATAAAAAAGGATCACATGATTGTTTTTGAAATCATTAACTGGGTATGATTATCTTTTAGAGCTAAAAGTTTAACCTTCAATTAATAATTATTTTTCTTGCATTATTTTAATGATTGTCAATTTTTGTGCGTGAATGAAACAGAGCACCTATAATATGTCGCTTTTTCTTAAGAACAAGCTTACACTTCCTCCTTTGGAAGTGCAGCCAAATGTTAAGGTGGAGTGTGAGGATGATCAGGTTAGCGATGAAGACGTAATTTGCCTTTCAGATGATCATACAAATAATTTAATGGATGAGGATGTTCCTGAAAACATTGCTTCGCCAGAGGATGAAGGTGTTCATGTGGTCTTTCGAGTTGACAACAAATACGTAAGTTTATTTATATATCTGTCCTTTTTTTGTGTTTTTTTTCGGTCTAACTATTGTCCATAAATGTATACTTATAATTATATATTGTTTTATAGCGATTGAAAAAATTATGGGCTCAACAACATGGTTTGGACACGAATGTTGATTTAACAGTCTTAGACAGCAATGGTGGTATGTGGGATGTTCAGGTTTCTGTCAATGTTGAGAAGGGAAACGAACGGTATTCTATACCAGGGTTGAGGTATGTTGTTAAAGATAAGAAGCTTTCCAAAGGAGATCAGATGGAATTCAAGTTTTTCGAGGTCAAAAAGCAGTTGGTGTTGACAAACATAGTCACCACAGCCAATGCTTAACATGAGTTTATGATAAATAATTATGCGTTTTATTAAAATTTGGATTCAAAGTTTATGTTAATGTACCCTACGTTGCATTTTTTGAACTATTATTCGTATTACTATGACTATATTCATGTGTGTGTTTAATATATCTTTTTATTTTTTAAACAAACCTTATCATTCATTCAACAGAATGTCACTAATATATAATAGATAGGTCAAGATCAATGTTTCTTTATGTGGAAACATAGCATAATATTAAATAATAACTCTTACCCAATCTAAATTTTGAATGAATCCGACCAATTGAAAATCACCCTCATTAAAAGACCAGTCAACACGAATGGCAGCATTTAATGCACTAATTTTGCTTATTTTTAATTCGGTCAACACGAATTAATTTTGAATGCATTAAGAAAAATGTATTAAAAGACCAGTCAACACGAATGGCAGCATTTCATGCACTAATTTTGCTTATTTTAAGTCTATTTTACTAATCAACCTAAAAAATTCAATCATTCCATAATTATACTTCAACTATATAATTAGACCAATACAAGTCTTTTATACTTATTCTATCAACATTATCCCACTTTCATCATTCAATTACGGTTTATGTGTTTCGAATACACTCCTTTTTCACATTCAGTTTTGTTCCAGACTGTGGAAGCAAAGACTTTTGTAAGTCCATTTTTACCATACCTGATTTATTTTGTTTTCTTAACAAACATAGTTCTTTATCATTGTATTTAATATACAATTATGCTCGCGTCTCTCTTTCTTTGTATTCAAAATTGCTTTATTGAATGGTAATATAATAATAAAATGTAGGTTACACACATTGCTGATGATGGTAGGTGAACCATCTTCATTTTATTTGTTTTTATATAGATAGATGTATATCACATTTGGTATAATATTAAAAAAGATGAACTCATAATAACCGTAATAAATCATCTAAAAATCCGCTTTAAGAAAAATGTATTAAACATTGTAACACTATATTTTTGTGTTTTGCATTGTATATTTTATATTCTACAATTCTACAATTTCTTAAAGCGTAAAATACGTGAGTTTGTCAAATATTTTTCAATCATCAATACTATGTTTTTTTATTTTACAGGGAGCATACTTATTTTATTGAAGAAAAAAAATAACTTTTACAATGTCAGAACCCCCAAAAGAGATTTTTAGTTTACCGAAATCTAAAGTTGGTAACCTGAGGCGTAAATCTAACGGTAATCATTACGGTTTTTTTTGTTACATTTGTTTACATTGATATATGTTTATATTTTATTATACTAACAAATATTATAAACATGTATGGAGATATCAATACTGCAACACCGTTGTCCGACATATCAAATGGTACGTAATTTGTTATGTTTGATCTTATAAATTTAATTCTTAAATTTCAATTACAAAATAATACGTATAAGTATACTCTATTGTTCAGTGAGTCTTAATGTCTCTGAGAGACGTAAACGGATGAATGCATATTTGGATAGCATAAGTTCCAATGTCGGTTCTTCAGCTTCTAATGTTGAAAATGTAGAAGGCTCTCCAAACGCTTTCACACCTTCGTTAGTAACAATTCAAGGTAAAATTTTCTTCTACATTTCACATATGTCTTATTGCTTACTACAATCCGTTGTTTTTTTACTTAGTTGTCTTTATTTTTGTAGTTAACATGTAGAGAACGCCTTTGTCAGACATCTCTAATGACCGCGCCGATTGCACAAAGCGAAAAAAAAAACAAATTTTGCATCCACAAAAACAAATAATCGTGTAACAATTGAAGGTAAATTTTCTTTTATACATTGCCCAAATGTGTTTTTGCTTACTCATTTCAATTTTTTTTTTGAAATTATTTCTTTTTATTTTATAGTTAACACCGAGATAACGCCTTTGTCAAACATCTCTAATGGTATTATTTATCTTTTTTTTATGTCATCATTTGTTTGCTTATGTATTTCTATTAGTATAATCGTATTGTATTGTCCCGTTTTGTAGTTATGTTATTTTCAAAGCATGACATTTATTTATTTCATTTTTTGAACAGTCTGTCACGAATCTCAACATAGCAATTTATCAGAATTTTATAAACAAAGGCGAAAAGAAAGAAAGCATATCTTGGATTCTAAGCGGAGTAATAAAGGAAAACTAACTATAACACCTAACACTCAATCACACCCAGTTGACATTGTTGGTATGTGTAGAGATTACTTACTTTTACAAAGTATATTATAATACATGAACAGTTATCAAACTTATATTATTTTACTTTGTCAGGATCTTCAGGTGTTAGGTCTCCGCTTTCTAATGTTACCCAACAACAAGCAAATCGAAATACCAATGTACGCAATACGCGGTCAACATCTAATTTAAAACGAAAACGCCCGAGTATTACTCCCATACCGATGGCCGACTTGGAAGAATGCTTAGAAAATCTGCATGGAGTAACTTCAAACATTGTAATAAAAGGCATATCTCCAGGTACTCTTTAGTCGTGTGGTTACTATAAAATATATTCAATTGTAATTCTAAATTACATTAAAATTATCTTATATATATAAATTTTCAATATCTATTTTTAGATTACTTGGACCATGGGGATCAAAATGTGACTTGTGAGGATTGCAATGCAAGATTGTGGAGTTATGAATCTACAAGAGGGCATAAAAGAAGTGGTGCTAAAAAAAATTTCTCTCTATGTTGTGGTTATGGAAAAGTTTTGCTTCCTCCTTTTAAGGAGGCACCGGACAGTTATAAAGAGTATTTTAATGGTGTTGATTCTAAAAGCAAATTCTTTTTAAAGAACATAAGACGGTTGAACTCTATGTTTGCATTTACTTCCATTGGTGGAAAAATTGATAAGTCTATAAATCATGGTAATGCTCCTTTCATCTATCGTATAAGTGGTGAGAACTACCATGCTTTGGGAAATCTTTTACCATCACATGGACAAAATCCAGTATTCTCTCAGCTATACATCTATGATACTGAAAATGAAGTTTCGAATAGAATCAATGTCGTTGGGTATGTTTTTTTTTTCTTAATGTCTTTTGTTTCGAACGGTATACATACCCAAATGCTTTTCAATCTAATACATTCATCTTATTTATAGTGATGCAGACGAGGATCACTCATCAGAAAAGGCGCTTGAGTTTCAAATTGTAAAAGAATTGAAAAAAATGTTGGATGACAAAAACTCCTTGGTGAAATCTTATAGAATGGCGAGAGATTGCTTTCAGAAGAATCCTGATGCACAAGTCAAGCTTCGATTAAACGGAATGAGGAAAGAAGATGGTAGAACATACAACCTGCCCACAGTTTCTGAAGTTGCTGCATTGATAATTGGTGACCTCAATGAAGAAACAGATAAACGTGATATTATCGTGCAGACCATTGACGGAAAGCTAAAAAGAGTTAGTGAGTTACATCCGTCGTATCTTGCTCTCCAGTATCCATTGTTGCTTCCTTATGGTGACGATGGATATAGAATTGACATCCTTCACAGCAATGTTTCCTTACCAAATGAAAGCTCATCTTCAAATTCAAAAAAACAAAAAAAATGACCGTCAAAAAAATGTTATCTTACCAGATGGGAGCTCATCTTCAAATACAAAAAACAAAAAACATGAAAGTACAACAATGAGGGAGTTTTTTGCTTATAGGATTCAAGATAGGAGTAATGAATTCTCCCTAATTCTTAATGCAAGGAGACTTTTACAACAATTTTTAGTTGATTCATATACAATGATTGAAATGGAAAGATTAAATTTCATTAAGGGTAAGCAAACCCTTATTAGGAGTGAGAAGTATAATGTCCTAAGCAAACAAAGAGAAGAAGGACAAACAGAGACATCAAGCATGGGTCAACGAGTTATTATTCCATCTTCTTTTACAGGTGGCGCTAGATATATGATGCAAAATTATCTAGACGCAATGGCAATATGCAAGTGGTACGGATACCCTGACTATTTTATTACAATTACTTGTAATCCTAAATGGCCAGAGATGAGAAGATATCTTCAAGATACCACTCTTAGACCAGAAGATAGGCCAGACATTTTATGCAGGTTGTTTAAAATAAAACTTGATTCGATTATTAAAGACCTGAAAGATAAACACTTATTTGGAACTGTTGAAGCTGGTACGAATACATGAAGTTTATTTTATTAGAACATTATTTATTTATTTTTTTAACATTTATAACTTATTTTATTTTGTTTGCTACCAATACTTTGCAGTTGTATACACGGTTGAGTTTCAAAAACATGGATTACCGCATGCACACATCTGTTTGTTCATGGCCGCTGGTTATAAGCTTCCAACAGTTGACCATATTGACAACTTCATTTCAGCAGAGATACCAAATAAAGATGAGGAGCCAGAATTGTATGAACTTGTACGTGAGTTTATGATTCACGGTCCTTGTGGACCTTTGAACATGCGTTGTCCGTGTATGGTCAATGACAAATGTTCAAAAAACTTCCCAAAGAATTTTCAGCATGAAACCTCTATCGATAATGATGGTTATGCATTGTATAGACGAAGAGATAATGGTTTGTTTGTAGAAAAGTCGGGTGAGCAGTTAGATAACAGATATGTCGTTCCGTATAACAAGACTCTTCTTAAAAGATACCAGGCACATATCAACGTTGAATGGTGTAACCAAGCTGGATCCATTAAGTATTTATTTAAATACATTAACAAGGGTCCAGATAGAGTTACTGTTAATTTTGTGGAAAGCAAGAAAGTACCGGGTGAAGACATAGTGGTTGATGAAGTCAAAGGATTTTATGATTGTCGTTATATTTTTGCGTGTGAGGCTTCATGGAGAATATTCTCATATGATATTCATTACAGGACACCTCCTGTAATGAGATTACCTTTTCATCTACCCGGTGAACAAAGAATTGTTTTCGATGCTACGCAGGATATTGACGACGTTCTCAATAAACCCTCTTGTGCTACATCTATGTTTTTGGGTTGGATGGAACGCAACAAAAATGATGCCAATGCAAGGCAACTAACTTACATCCAATTCCCTTCACAATATGTTTGGAAAGCACAAGAAAGAAAATGGGAGCCTAGGCAAAGAATAAAGTCAATTGGTCGGATTCATTCAGTTCCTGCTTCTGTTGGTGAAGCTTATTTTTTGAGAATTCTTTTGAATAAGGTTAAAGGACCAACATCATTTCAAGATATTCTTAAAGTTGATGGGAAAGTCCAATCCTCTTTTAGGGATGCATGCTACGCTATGGGACTCTTGGATGATGATACAGAATATGTTGAAGCAATAAAGGAAGCGGCTTTTGCAGGTTCTGGCCCTTATCTAAGGAACTTATTTGCAACTCTTTTAGCGTCCAACAGTTTGTCAAGACCTGACATTGTGTGGGAGGAAACATGGAATTATTTGTCTGATGACATTTTACGCAAGAGAAGAATAAATTCAAACTGTCCAGGTTTTTAACTTTTTTTAATATATTATTACTTTAACATAGATTTTCTACAATTTTGTGGACATATACTAAACAGAAATCATTCATAATTATTAGGAATGTAAATTATACTATTTTTAATGGTTCCACATATTCACTTATTCATTTTATATGTTAATTTTATTCTATATATTTCATTCTAACACATTTTTTCCCAGATTTGATCCTTTCAGATGACGAAATTAAGAATTTAGCTTTACTTGATATCGAGAAGTTCTTATTGCGTAATAGTTCCAGTCTACGACATTTCGTAGGCATGCCATATCCCGAGAATGAGTTTCTATCGTCATTAGACAATCGTCTTATTTGTGAGGAGTTGGGATATGACACAAACAGTTTGGTTGAAGAATTTGATACTCAGTTCGCTTCTTTAACAGATGAACAGAAAAATATTTATAACTGTGTAATGAAAGCTGTCGATGAGAAGAAAGGAGGAGTTTTTTTTGTTTATGGTTATGGTGGTACTGGTAAAACTTTCCTGTGGAAGACACTAGCTTCATCCATAAGATGTAAACGAAAGATTGTTTTGAATGTTGCTTCGAGTGGTATTGCATCTTTGCTATTGGCAGGTGGTAGGACAGCACATTCCAGGTTTCGTATTCCTATAAACCTAACTGAAGATTCTATGTGTTACATACCACCTAACGGTGATGTTGCACAACTGCTTAAAAAAACCGATTTGATTATCTGGGATGAAGCACCCATGACTCATAAACATGCCTTTGAAGCACTAGATTGAAGCTTAAAAGATGTATTTGCTGTTCATCCTAATGACTCGTCTGATTTGTTATTTGGTGGAAAGGTTGTTGTGTTTGGGGGTGACTTTAGACAAATTCTACCAGTTGTACCAAATGGAACTAGGCATGACATTGTTAATGCCTCTTTAAGTTCATCATACATTTGGCACAGATGCGTTGTTTTAGAGTTAACGAAAAATATGAGGTTGCTTTCAGGAACCTCTAAGTCTGATATCGACGAAACTAAAAACTTTGCATCTTGGCTTCTGGATATAGGAGAAGGAAAGGTGGATACAATAAGTGATGATCAGGATGTTATTGAGATACCTGATGACTTACTTATTTCTCAATCTTCGGATCCTGTCTCTGATTTGATATCCTTTGTGTATTCGTCACTTGTGGATAACATCAACATCCCGGATTATTTTCAAGATTGAGCTATATTGGTACCGCTGAATGAAGTTATCCAAGAAATTAATGATAGATTACTTTCTATGTTTCCAGGTGACGAAGTTGAGTATCTTAGTTCAGACAGTGTTTGTCAGTCCGAAGATGTAAATGAACATGTTGATGAAAGATTAGTTTCTCCCGATGTGCTGAATGGTCTTAAGTTTTCTGGAATACCAAACCATCGTCTGGTTTTGAAAGTTGGTGTTCCTGTAATGTTACTAAGAAACATTGATCAGAAAAGCGGTCTGTGTAATGGGACAAGGTTACAAGTTGTGAAAATGAGAAAACGTGTAATTGAAGCCAAAATCATTTCAGGAAGCAACATTGGAATGCGAACGTTTATTCCAAGAATTACTTTATCCCCTTCGGATAAGAAAATTCCTTTTAAATTTAAGAGAAGACAGTTTCCACTTGCTGTTTCTTTCGCAATGACAATAAACAAAAGTCAAGGACAATCGTTATCGAGAGTTGGGTTGTATTTGAAGGATCCAGTTTTTTCGCACGGCCAGTTGTATGTTGCACTATCAAGGGTCAGAAGTCAAGATGGACTGAAGATAGTTATACTGGATGAAGATGGTGAACTGACGAACAAAACATCCAACGTCGTGTATAAAGAAGTATTTCAAGCTTTATGAATAAGGTAAAAAATTTTGATGCATTTTTTTACTTATCATCTTTGAACTTATGTACATACAACTTCAATAATACAAGTTTTATTTTAATACTTTTGTTTTAATATTTAATTTACTACATTAACATTATTTTGATTTTTTTTTTCATGGTAGTTGATTGTTTGTTTTGGAATTGCATGTTAATATTAGGTTGGATATATTGATTGGTTTTACGGGCACTCAACTTGAATAATACAAGTCTTAGTTTAATATTTTTTTTTAATTTACTTTGGTTTGCACCGTGGGTCCCCACGGGGCTCTAACCTAGTATATATATATATATTATCATTGTGGATTCTTACTATGTCTTTCTACTTTTTGCAACCACGCAATTAACCCTCAAACCTAATCTTCTATCTTTGGATCTTTGGATAATGATGAGTGGATAAAGCTTTTAAAAGCACAAAGTAGACCGATAATATGTTCTTAAGACCATCTCCAACACAAAGGTCACGTACAACCGTGGCCTACGTATGTGGAACCATTTGGCAAAGAGAAGATGGATGCCAGTGTAATCTCCCAATCATAAGATCCATCTCCACTAGGGGTGTTCAAACTCGGATTATCCGAATTTCGGATATCCAAACATCGGATAATCCGAAATTTTGGATCGTTAATATTTGAATCCGAATCTGAAATTTTGGATTCGGATCATCCAAAACTAAAAAAAAAATCATTCCTTTTATGATAAAAGTCTAAAACCAAACCTGCTTAAAACAAACATTCAATATATGTATTTTAATATTTCGGATTCGAGAGCGGCGCATTATGTTAGAATTAATTTGGAATGAACTTAATATAGAGTGTGTGTATATATATATAATATTATTTATATATAATATAGATGTTCTTTAATATTTCGGATTCGGGTAATCCAATTATCCGAAAAAAATTTAAAAATAGGATCCGAATCCGAAATTTCGGATTATCCGATTTTCGGATAGTACAGATACGGATTTTCTGATATTTCAGATTCGGATTTTTTTGAACGCCCCTAAATTCTTCACGGATGTGAAGGGGAGTGGTGGGAGGTGTTGGTGAGAGATCGATGTGAGGGCGCAGGGGATCAAGAGAGTGAACCCCCCATAATTTTCGGATTATTATATATAATTAAATTCTAATATTTTTCTAGGAAAAAAAAACATGAGTTGAACCTGACGAGGTATGTCCCGGCTCGGTCAAGCCAGTCAACACCTGACGTTATTTATACTAATATATATTATCTATTATTAACCCAATAGCGAGGCCCATCGTGATGTAGCTTGTATTAAGCTTACTGGGCTGATGGTTTTATGGAGGCAACCCCCTAACTAGGCTTGGTGCCAATGGGCTATGTGCCCATAAAGTTAGGGGTCTGTGATGGTGGCCCATTAGTTCCCTATTTAAGAGGTTCACCTCTAACCCTAGGGAACAGGTTGGAGCCTATCACACTTTTTGTGTCTGTGATGGGAGGAAACTCCTGGCAGTCGCCTCCATTCCTCTTTCTTTTTCTTTTTTCTTATCGCAGATCTGGATCTTGAAGACGGAGAGGACAACGTGTGGTCTTGTTCATCTTCATCATCGTTGGAGTATGTACCCATACAGGTATTTGCTTCTTTATTGGCGCCATCCGTGGGACGGAATAAAAACAAAACCACACTTAATCTTCTCCAAAGAGAACCTTTAGATCTGCCTCCTTCGATGGCCTAAGGTAAGGCTTTGATTCCCAGATCTATCTACATCTTACGGATAAAAACAATATCTGAGATAAAATCAAAACTAGATTTATTCGTCTAGGTTTTATATATATGATTTTAACTCTCATCGTGACTTTTGGCTTTTGGATGTGATCGGCGACATTAGTCAAAGGTTACAAATAGTAGAGCATTAAATAGATATGGTCTGTTGCATAATTATACGATGTTTATTTTCCATGTATGCCGTTATCTTTATACCTATTCAAAGAAGCCGCCGCGTGGGTGCTTCGGCCGCGCAACCCTAACTCTTTTTTGCCATCGTTGCACGGTACTTTTCGATGGACGCGAACTTCCTCGAAGTATCACATCCACTATCATTCGTTAGCCTCATGCGTGTCGACCTACACGCCGCCGGCCTTGGCACTACAGATCCTTGCATCACATCCGTTCAGGCCACATCGCATGTCCTCACGCGAACCGGTCTTTGCGCCGCCTTACATTCCCGTCAATCCAACTTAGTGCGACCGGCCTTGGCCCCACCTCGCCCTACGTGCAGCGGTTATCCACATAACCCGCCTTCGGTTGTTGGTAGCTCATACACGATGCTTAAGGTTTATGTTTTATTCAGTTTTGCATTTTAAACGGGTTATTTACTGTTTTAAATTGCTTATCATAATTTAAGCAATCTTGACTTTGCTGATGGGTAAAGTTTGGTGAAGTAATTTTGACACCACTATTAGCTTTTGGAGAAACCAACTAGAACAACCAGTTAGGCTATATCTCAATCCATAATAACATGAATCAAATAGCCGTGACTTCTACAGCCTATATTGGCATTGACAAACAGAAATTTCCAACATAATGAGTCAAAATGAAATTTGGATTGTATAATTTATAGAACGTACAACAAACTCATTATTTATTTGTATCATTTAATGAATCATGTTAGTAAAGTGAGGCTGCAATATGTTTTATTTTATGGCACTTGTTTGGCAACTTCTTAACACATTTGTAGAACTGTTCATGAGTTTAGTAGTCTAACTGGACGATATAGTTGAGACTTCCCAAAAGCACATCCCTCCCTCACGCTAATTGTTAAAACTACCAGCATGCGTCCCACCGGACTTCGCATTGCTTGCTTCGCGGCATCTGCTATCAAAGTTCACACACGCCGGAAATGGTCGCCCCGCCTGCGCGCACTTTACATGCTCCGCCGCTTGCGCACGCCTTCATACTCCGTTTCGCGCATGCCGGCCGGATCGCTCCGCCTGCGCATTTCCGCGCATGGTCGCTTAGTTCACATGTTTTTAGAAGAGAATAAACCACTAGGTTTATTCCCTAACTTCCCAACAGCAGTTAACTAACTAGATGGTTTTGGAAGCCACCTTATGCATGCTATTGCCATAAGCATGAGAGTAAATTTATTTCCATCTCGACTTTCACAAACAACAAATTATACTGTGACTTTTCAAAAGTCAAAGACAAACATGAGCCATAACATGAGATGCTAAAAATGTATGCTAATTCAAATAAATGGCTCATGACTACTGGTATACAAATTTGTCATCATCTACCATATGAATACTACTCGTCTATTGGGTGAAAGATTATTTATAAACATGTCTAAAGGCCCCCTAAACAAATAACATTTGATTTCATGGCTAATTATATATATCTTTATTATTATAAAAGTTCAATGCTACTAAAATTAGATAGTAGCAATGAACTGGGGAACATACATGACATAGCGTCACTGTGGATGGTCTTCATATCACAATGCACTAAATGATCCTGTTTCAAAGACAAGTGTTTGGTACAATCTTTTTATATTTATCACCATTTATTATTTTGTCAACTCATTTTAAGTTAAACAAATGCTAACACAGGGTTGGACGCCTCATAATACACCCACACCATGATTCGAATTCTTGCAGGTTCGGCCACGAGTCGTTTCAAAACCTGCGGCATGCCATTATTGGCTACGTAGGTATTATTATCAGTCGCGCGCCACATCAATATTCTTAGATCATGCGCCAGATCATTATTTTCAGGTCGTGTGGCACATCGTACACGCATCAGCATGTGGTTTATCCATTTATCTGCAAAGGTAAAACTGCAAAGGTAAAACTACTGATGGATCAACTAATAATTTCCTTGTCTTCGCCATTTTGTCATACCACAAATACACTCGTGGAATAATATGTTCTTGGCAACAAGTAGTGAATCGCAAGCTGGATAACACAATTCCACCGTAGTGAGGACTTACGAAACAGGCCAATCAAAGCAACCTTTGAACTAAATGCTACATTGTTGCTTACGTTTTTATGTACCAGGATATACATCACCGCATTCAGATACGGCCAGCATTGTTACGCGAGAGAAGGCGATATATTTTCTTATATTTATTTTGATTATGGAAATTTATTTAACATTTTATGATTTCAAATACTACGTACTAACACTATTTAACAGCATTGTGCTTGCCGGATGGTCCTAGTATAACGCTACCCCGCTTACCAGTTGATTTGCATGCCAACTATGCGCACTTGACACGATCTACTTTCCCCCTGTGCGCTTAGCAATGCATCTATATGCTTCACTATATACTTGCCCGCTATTTGGCGTGATACTTGGCGAATGACTTGCTCTCTAGGCGTCTTGTTTGTCTGACAAGCTACGTAATGGATAGACGAAATACAGCTAAGCATTGAAGTCCCGACATTTTGGTTTACACTCTCAATAAACTTAATAAAAGGATACGGTTTGGTTACCATATATACGTATTTATGTTGTTCTATTATTCATATGTCTACTTCATTACTTCAAAGTTACTAATATTATTCAGCAGCATTAGACCATATAACTTGCACAGTATGATACTGTTGGCACCATCATTACGGGAACATAGCTATGGGACTACTGACAAACAAGGGTCAAATCTTCCCACAACAAAAGGCGAGATCAAAAGATTGCACAGTTGTTTCACGTTTTCCTATGCCTTGTTCAACAGGTTCTTCGACATGTCATACTCTTTTATGTACTTTAAGTATTGCCTTTGAATACTTATCATTCACGTGAAATGCTACTACCATGATTTGACAACATTGAACTGGAAGATTAGCAAGATGTAGCGGCACTACAACTTAAGATGAGCATCTAGTCTCAGCCCGTGTATTAGATGTGCGGACGGACCAAACGTCCTCGTGCAAAGATCATCTCTAAACAAGACGGGACGTCACTGACCATTCGCAGATTCTGCTACGGGTCAAGTCACTAGTTGGCTACGTGCCACATCCTTATTCGGCTATACGCTACATCTATAATGGGCTATACGCTAAATCTATATTTGGTTGTATGCCACACCCAAACTAGGCTATACGCCACAGTCTGATAAAGGCCACATGTATATTTGGATATACGTGTCGCGCGACGACGAAGACAGCCAAGCACAACCCCAGGGTAAGCGTAGACCCAATTGGGAAGTCTCGTACCTCATTACGGAACTCCTTACACTACAACAAAAATGGGTTTTTAGTACGCACAAAAGTGTCCTAAAATGTTATTTTATAGGACCTTTTATTTAATAGGACCAACGGTAAAAACGTTTCATGTAAGGGGGTCGTAATAAGTCACGAAACTTAAAAAGCGTCCTAATATCTCAAATGAGATTATGAAACCAATTTTATGGTCGCATAATATGTCCCAAAAAAAACTCCTAATAAAACATATTAGGACACTTTTACAAGGTTTTAACATGTGCTTACCTAGTTTTAATCTTTTAATACACATACAAGAGTCCTAAAAAATTAAGTTATAGGACCCTTATGATGTAACATTATAGAAGCATTTGTAGTCCCGAAATACTAGATCTTGTTGAATGCAATAGATTGTTATCACTTAGAAACACCTATTTGTTAGGTGTTTCAAGTGATTAATCCAAGAAACAAATAAAACTAGATGAACATTGAAAGACCCGACACACACAATGAATAACATAAGAATTCCATAGCAGATTTGAAGATGAATAACCTTGGAATATGATTAAGTACGCACGTATGCAAAGTGTGCTACAAAGATAAAACTCCAAAACCCCAACCCTAGAGCTGTGCACACACATTCTATATATAGGACAGCACCTGGGCCTGCGCACTTAACACAAGTGCGCAGGGCCCGTCCAATAAGTGCGCAGACTAGGGTTTTGAGCACTAAACATTGTAATAATTACATACTAAGTCCTTCAACTATCAAACTATACAATAAACACTCAAAAGTCTCTATTCTGGTAACTGTGGTCTCTAAATAACCCAACAATACTCCCCCTAGACCACAGCTACCAGTCTTCAATCTTCAGTCAACTTCCACCTCGCTTTCCTCCCCCTCAACCTGAGCAGGGGGGTCTTGTAAGTACAGTGTGACCGGATCTACCTCAGCTGCTGGTGTAGATTCTGTTGTGGTCTCTTCAGGATTTGCTACTGATACAGGTTTTTCTGGAAGCACCTCTGATGCTGCAGTTTCTGTAGCAGCAGCATCAGCAGTTTCTGTAACAGTAGCAGCAGCAGCAGCATGCGCAGTCTTCTCCCTATCCTCTTTTTCTTTATCCGCTGCGTTTATCCTGTCAACTAAATCCAGCAGCTCACTCTTCAACTTCAAAGCCCTATCTACTGCTCTTCTAAACAGTATGGCTTCTTCAAACAGTGTGTTTCCAGCACCAACATTGATCTGATTCGCAAAAAGCATATTCAGATCTGACAAGTTCAGTGCGAACACATCAACCGGATCCAAGATTCTCAACACCTCTGAATCATTTTCCAGCTTGATCACTGCTTCACCAGTGTTGCTGTCATAAAACCATTTCTTGAAGTTTCTTAGCATCACTGGAAGCTCGGGTCTAATCGGAACTCGTGTGACGACCTGAGGAGGGTCTATCACATAAGTTATCATTCCTCTTCCCGTTGCTGGATCAATTCTGGTCTTTGATATTCTTCTTCTAGGCTTTTGTGGCTTGAAAATCTGGAAGTCGCTTTCACATTCTTTCCTGATAAAGTTCTCAACCATGCCAGCTTGTGAGTCAAGAGAGGGATTAATGAATGGGGCCCTGCTAAGTTCCCTGATATCCCATCGGGGAAGAGATTTCAGCTCCCTCTGACCCTTGAAGTATTGGATTACCCCCCCTCTCCTTTTAACAGCAAATAGTCCCTTTTCAGCATCGTACTTCCACGAGATAATCTTTTCTCGATGAGCTGACCTGGTATGATGAATGTTCTGATGTAGAGCAGGAATGGTAATTGGCTTTCTTGGGAACCATGCTGCTCTTTCAGGGTCTAGTTTGTGCCCATCAGATGTCTCATAGATGACTTCTTGATCGGTTCCCATCTCTACAAAACTGTCAGGCATCTCATCTTCACTGACCTCGTCCACTTCACTAGCTTCAGCCTCCTTTTCTTTCTCCTTTTCCGCCTCCAGAAACTTTCCAAAATCAAAGGTTTCGTCAAAAGTAGCTCTGGGAGCACCTGTTAACTGCTGCCTCAGATCCTGAAACATGTCAAACATCTGCACATGAACCTGATGTTGAAACTTAATCAGGTATCTTTGATCCTTGATCACTTTCTCCATTTTCTTGTTCTTGACCTTGAGCTTTTTCACCTTCTTTCTTAGCTCTTGGTTATTGTGCACATCAGCTTTCATTGTGCAGAATTCCCTGGCCGCAACCTTACCTATCTCCTTCACAAGCTTCTCGTATAGCTCCTGATGCACCGGTTTTCGACGAGGTGCAGCAGGAGCTGATGAAGAAGGTTCAGCTGATCGGTGGGTAGGAGCTTTGGGGGCTGATGCGGTAGCAGTGGAAGGCCCTGGAGCTGAAGTGGCCGCAGTAGAAGGTCCTGGTTGATTTGGTGGTTCAGGCCCAAACATCTGTTCTAAGATCGCTTCTCCCTCAATATCTTCTTGAGTCATAACACGTGGAATCTCAGATTCGGGCAGCTGATCTCTTCTTCTTTTCTTTCTTGCTTCCCTTTCAAATTCAGCCACTGCTCGTACATTTTCAGCGGCTTCAAGCTGTTCGGGAGTCAATGTTTCTCTCCCTTCCTGCAGTAAACCAGCTGGTCTTCTCTTTATGCTGGGTCTTGATGGAGCTGGTTCAGTGGCCACCCTTTTGCCCCTTGATTTTTCTAGGGCAATCTCTTCAGCCGTCGGCTGGGCTGAAGAAGTGGGTTCAGATGATCCAGGTGCAGGGGCAACTCTGGATTGTGGTCTGGGTGCTGCAGCATCTGATCTTCTCTTCTTGATTTTGTTGTACAGCTCCATAACAACCGGATATCGCTGGGCCACGTACATGTTTTCTAGCATTGGTTCCCAGTCCGGTGTGTTGCACTCAGTGAAGAATCTAGCCCCTCTGGTGAATATGTATTCGTCACCGACAGGCAGACCCTCATGCTGAGTGTTTATCATCATCTGAACAAATCTCGGATACATAGCCCACTTCCCTGAACCAGCATCTGCATTCCTTACCATATAATCGAAGATCATGCCTGACAGATTGAACACTTCGTCCTTGCAGATCTTAATCATAGCTGTCGCCCATTCAGCACTCAACGCATTGTATCCTCCCTTTCTATGACACAAAGACATCAGGAATATGTGACTGATAAGTCTCCAGTCTCTAGTAAGCTGACTCTTCTTTATGTCGCCTCTCTTGTCAAATTCACCCTTATACCCGAAAATCTTGAATTGTTGGTGAATGTCAGCTTTAGCCATGGATCTGAACGTTCCAGGTTGATCTTGCAGCTGTAGCACATTTCGAACCGTGTCCTCAGTAATGATCACAAGCTTGTTTCTGACAGTTGCCTTGATACGCTTGACCTTGGATACTGTCTCGACTCTCGCTGATCTCCAAAAGTCTTCAATGTGGGAGACATAAACTGGTTCAGGGTTCTGCACAGCAAATCCGACTTTACTGCGTCTTATCCAAGCCACGACATCTCTAAAGTTGACATCCTCAGTGTCGAGATTCATTGGTTGATTGTGCATGCCCCTAGGATCCCAATCCAGTGCCATCTGTTTAGCCAAGAGCACGAAACGCCAATTAGATCTCGGATAATTGATTTTAGACTTAAACTTACACGGACAACGAACTTACACCTAGATCTTATTAATATTTTAGATTTTGAATTTTAACGGTCATTGGATTAAGGATTGATGAATTGATGTTATCGGTGTCAATGGTACGTTTGAATTTCAGTTGTTAGATAATTAAGGTCCGGTTTTGAGTTCGCAGTCCGTTTAAGTGTCTTAATAGTCAATATGAAAGATGTGTTGTTGTTTAGAGTCCAAGTGTTCAAGAGTGTCAAGTCCACAGTCCAGTTCAAGTACTCAGGCCCATCTTAGTTCGCAGGCCCATTTAGGTACGCAGGCCCATTTTAGTTCGCAGGCCCATTTAAGGTACGCAGGCCCATTTTAAAAGTCAAGTGCTCAGTCAAGTGCGCACATACTTTGACTGAGCACTTAGTTATCATCTAGACCAAAACAAGTACGCAGGTGAGTCCACCCGGGCATGGTAACTCCTTAGATCACATTGTCAAGTCTGCGTACTAAGCAAGTACGCAGACACTTGAACCTTCGTTCAAGATTTCAAGTTCACAGTTATGTACGCAGATGGTTAGGGTTTCTGTGTACTTATATGACTATGAAACAAGTACGCAGTCTCTATGAGACAAGTGCGCACATGTTCATATGTCAAGTACGCAGATCTTCAAATCTTCAAGAAACCCAATAATACAAGAACACCAACTGATTCATCAGGAAACATAAGATCCGTTCTTAACCTGTAATTACAACTAATAAAACATTAGAAACATAATATCTACCTTAAACAGTAGATGAGATGCAATAATCAGTAGCAAATAGGTATGAGATGATGTGATTAGGGTGTGATTGTGGTGTGATTATGGATGATGATGATGATGGAACGGTGATGATGATGATGATTATGAACGATGATGATGATTAGGGTTTGAAAGAAACTGTTAAGGGTGATAAAAAAAAATTTTGACCAGCATTGACCATTATATATATACATGGGCTATTGGGCCTGCGCACTTGAGTTAAGTGCGCAGGGCCCCAACAAGTACGCAGATGCCCACAAATTTTGGCCCAAAGATTGAAATTAAAGCCCAAATCCTTTAGATTAAGGGGGTTTTACCACATCTTACCTTCTGCATTCAAGATCATACTAACCATACCTGCCGGAACCCGTTTCAACTTCCCGTTGGATAGCTGCAGCCTAAGAACAATTGTCGGTATGCTTGTCCACTTGAATCCATGCCCTTTCTCTTTCAACATGTGTTTGGTGATATTGTTTATCATGTTTTTCGGTAATATTGACGAAAATTTTATGGACCCCACAGTGTGCTAGGTATTGGCCTACCGATCCTCAAGGTTTATTGAAATATAATGATGAGAGCTTCAGGTCTATGTTACCATAAGCAGAGAAGATGATCATTATCTTGATCAGATGATGAGAGCTTCAGGTCTATGTTCCCATAAGCAGAGAAGATGATCATCTGATCGTTTGGTGAGCTATCTATGTATGTTTGCACGTCACTAACATTGCGTGTCTTTTCTGCTCAGTTTCAAAAATTTTGTTTTTCTTAGCCCCGCATTGGTAGCTTGCACTCTTAGGTGTCTTTTGATTTGCTTATGCACAAAATTTTCTGTGTCTTTTAATTTCTCAACCTATGTATGACCGGACTCAGCTTGTGCAGACCTAAAGCACAGTGGGAATCCAGCTTTCCATGTAGATCTTCATTGTTAATCACCTAGTAGCAGTTTACTTGATTCCAGGCTGAATCTACCGACACATCGTTTGCTTGAGGCCACAACATCCTCTGGGTCCTATTCACATGCCGACGAGATATGATTAGTTCCTATCATTTCCTGAATTAAATTTGCAATAAGAATAGACCGGTTCACTTTCTCCCCCAAAAATCTTGTTTTAAAGGAAAATAAGATTTTTCTTTTTATAAAATATACAAAAATTTTTTTTTTTTTTTTTTTTTTTTTTTTTTTTTTTTTTTTTTTTTATTATTCAAAGTTGATCATCTCAAGCCATGAAACCAACTGATGAAACCGAGTTTTATCAAAAGCTTTTGTAAAGATATCTGCTTTTTGATCAGCAGTATCGATAGGCAACACCTGTATGTACCCTTTGTCGTGTGCATCGCGAATTGAGTGAATCCGAATTTCAATGTGTTTTGTTTTAGAGTGGTCAATTGGATTCTTCACGATGTCACGACATGCATCATTATCAATGAAAATAGGTGTATGCATGACATTCAAACCGTAGTCCAAAAGCTGATTTTGGATCCATAACACTTGACAGCAACAACTGGAAGCAGCTGTGTATTCGGCCTGAGCAGTGGAGATTGACACGGTGGTCTGCTTCTTGCTCTGCCAGGACACTAGCCGGTTACCCAGAAATTGACAGCCACCAGAGACAGATTTTCTGTCTATCCTACAACCTGCATGATCACTATCAGAGTAAGCGATTAGATCAAAGTTATCGCTCTTAGGATACCATAAACCAAGTTTAGGTGTTCCTTTGAGGTAGCGGAAGACTCTTTTTACTGCAGTCTCATGCGATTGCTTAGGATTAGACTGAAAACGCGCACAGCATCCAACTGCCCACATTATATCTGGTCTGCTAGCTGTAAGATACATCAGAGAGCCAATCATTGATCGATATGTATGAGGATTCACTGAAGGCCCCTGAAGATCTGGTACAAGTGTTGTTTGGGCCGCAAACGGAGTATTGGACGGCTTGCAATCGGTCATGTTGAATTTTGCCAAGATGTCTCTTGTATACTTCGCTTGATGAATTAGAATTCCGTCTTCTTTTTGCTGTACTTCCAAGCCTAAGAAAAACGATAATTCTCCCATCATGCTCATTTCAAACTGAGACTTCATGATGCTTTCAAATTCCCTGCACAAATTTTCATCAGTGGAACCAAAGATAATATCATCAACATAAATCTGAACAAGGATAGAGTGTTTATTGACTTCTTTGGTGAATAAGGTCATGTCGATCTTCCCCCTAGTATACCCATTCTGCAGCAAGTATGACGATAAGGTCTCATACCAAGCTCGTGGAGCTTGATGAAGTCCGTAGAGAGCCTTATCCAGTTTGTAATACTTATTGGGATGATGGGGATCTTCAAAACCTGGGGGTTGACACACATAGACTTCTTCTTTGATCTTCCCGTACAGAAATGCACTTTTCACATCCATCTGAAAGACTTTGAAGTTCTTGTATGAGGCGTAAGCCAGGAAGATACGAATAGCTTCAAGTCTAGCAACTGGAGCGAACACTTCCTCATAATCAATGCCCTCCTGTTGACGAAATCCCTGAACGACTAAACGAGCCTTGTTCTTAATTACCACGCCTCGTTCATCCATTTTGTTGCGAAAAACCCACCTTGTTCCAATAGGATACTTTCCTTCAGGTAAATCCACAAGCTCCCAAACCTTTAGCTTCCTAAACTGATACAGCTCATCCTGCATGGCTTCAACCCAACTTGCATCTCTGACAGCATCTTCAATACTGAAGGGTACCGTCTGAGATAAGAAGGCTGAAAGTGCAATATTCAGTTTGTCTGCCTGATTTCTAGTAAGAACACCCTCAGAGATTGGTCCGATGATGTTCTCCACAGGGTGATCCTTAAAAGATTTAAATCCCATGTTTGGTTCTTCTTGAATATGGGAAGGCAGATTGGAAAGATGATCTGTAGGATTTGACGAACTGGATGGATCATTTGCAGACTGTTGTGCTGAAGATGTTTCTTCTGAAGCTGGAGTAACTTCAGGAGATGTAGTGGTATCAACAGTTGCATCACCATTTGTGGTTTGAAGGGGAACAATTGGATCAGCTACGAGTGGAGAGAAGCGGGTGGTGAAAGGTGCTGCATCGTCTTCTGAAGAGTAAAGAGTATCTTCAAGAGGAGAAGGATCGGCTGCTTGATTTTCAGATGGTTGTTCATCTATGATGCTGAAATTGTTGAAAACAACATCTACATCAAAGAACCAGTCAGGTCCGGCTCCTGTATTGGTAGAGTTGGATTCCTGCCAATCAACATAAAAAGACTCGAGAACCATTTTGGTTCGTTTGTTGTATACTCTATAAGCTTTTTGACTAGAGGAGTATCCAACAAAGAAACACTCATCACCAACTGCATCGAACTTCATGATGTTCTCGAAATTGTTGAGCAGCGTGCATGAGCATCCAAAAGGCCTGAAGTAGTCAATCAAAGGTTTTCTCTTAAAAAGCAACTCATAACCTGTTTTCCCGCGCGTCTTTACGATTAAGACTCTGTTAAGAACATAACAGGCGGTATTTACAGCTTCAGCCCAGAATATGATCGGCAGTTTGGAGTCGATAAGCATGGTTCTGGCCGCCTCAATAAGTGTACGATTTTTCCTTTCAGCAACACCATTCTGTTGAGGAGTTCTCGTAGCACTGTACTGAAGATGAATTCCTCTATTGTTGCAGAAAGTCACGAAACTTTGATTCTTGAATTCGGTTCCGTGATCGCTTCGAATTGATCTAACTTTTGTCTTTATAATGTTTTCAATAAGAGGAACAAACAGCATCAGAATCTCAGCAACTTCACTTTTGTATTCCAGAAAGTACACCCATGTGAATCGGGAAAAATCATCTGTTATTACCAAGCAATAAGACTTTTTAGCTAAACTTTTAACACTAATAGGACCAAACAGATCCATGTGTAATAAATGAAGAGGTGAGTCTATAGAATTCACAGCTTTGGACTTATGCGATTTTTTGTGTTGTTTTCCTTTGGCACATGCTAAACATTTTTCAGAAAAGGGGAATTCCTTAGAAGGAAGACCTCTTACAAGATTTAGTTTTGAAAGCTTATTAATGTTTTTGAAGTTGACATGTCCTAATCGCCTATGCCAAAGCAGTGACTCTGACTCGGATGCTTTAGACAGTAAGCATGTCATTTGACATTCAGACTTTGCATCCCTCATATTTATCACGTAAGTATTATTTTGTCTAGGAGCTTTAAGCATAATCATGTTGGTAGGAGGAATGAATCCCGGCTTTAGAAAGATGCACTCCATGTCATTAAATAACACTGAGATTCCTTTGTCGCAGACTTGTGATACACTCAGCAGATTGTAACACAATTCTGGAACGTAGTTCACATCTTCTAAAGTCAATGCATCAGAAATCACGTCCCCTATCCCGACTATCTTTCCACCCTTCTCATTGCCGGCAAAAGCAACAAACTCTCCATCAATGAATCGATAGTTTTTAAGGAGTTCTTTCAGTCCTGTCATGTGCCTTGATGCCCCGCTATCAACGTGCCATAGATATCTCATCAGGGCAATCAACCACTTTTGTAGTTTATTCAGGTCTCTCTCTTCAGCTTCCTTCTTCATGCTCTGTGATTTCTGATTGTCCTTGCTTGTGGAGGTCAAGTGCGCAGAGATTTACTTATGTAAACAAGTGCGCAGAGATTCAAGTGCGCAGAGACCAAATTCAAATTAAAACAGCAAGTGCGCAGGGATCAATTCAAAGGATTAAGTGCGCAGAAACCAAATCTAAAAGCAATAAGTACGCAGAAACCCTAGATGCGTACAAAATGACAAGTGCTCAAACTAAGAGATAAGTGCTCAGCTTATGAGATATGTGCGCAGTATATATGAAATATGTGCGCAGATACGAGCTGTAGCAAACATAAAATTCAGCTGAATCCTTTCCAAACCATTTTCTGATCAAAATAATATACTCTAAGCATTTAGAAACACGATTTTCACAAGATTTGAAACCAAAATATGAGAAAAACACCAAAATTTAAAGTTTACAAAAAATAATCTTGATAATAAAAGCTTAACAAGATGGGGGTTTTGGTATCTTAAAGTAGATACAATCTAGAGCACAATGGCTCTGATACCAAATTGTAGTCCCGAAATACTAGATCTTGTTGAATGCAATAGATTGTTATCACTTAGAAACACCTATTTGTTAGGTGTTTCAAGTGATTAATCCAAGAAACAAATAAAACTAGATGAACATTGAAAGACCCGACACACACAATGAATAACATAAGAATTCCATAGCAGATTTGAAGATGAATAACCTTGGAATATGATTAAGTACGCACGTATGCAAAGTGTGCTACAAAGATAAAACTCCAAAACCCCAACCCTAGAGCTGTGCACACACATTCTATATATAGGACAGCACCTGGGCCTGCGCACTTAACACAAGTGCGCAGGGCCCGTCCAATAAGTGCGCAGACTAGGGTTTTGAGCACTAAACATTGTAATAATTACATACTAAGTCCTTCAACTATCAAACTATACAATAAACACTCAAAAGTCTCTATTCTGGTAACTGTGGTCTCTAAATAACCCAACAGCATTAGTACCAAAAAAAGGGTCCTAATATCTCAAATAAGATTATGAAACCAGTTTTATGGTCGCATAAGATGTCAATGAACAAACAATATAGCGTCCTAAGAAAAGCATATTCGTACACTTTAATAGGACCAAATTTGAAAGTCCTAACAAGTCATGATACAACGGTTTTTTAAACATATACACACACAATTTTATGATATACTGTATATAACATCAACTAACGAAAGAAATAAAACTTTATTATATTTCAAATAAACATATTCATAACAAAAACACTAAACATGAATAAGTTATAGCATCATCCAACATAAAGTTTTGTAACATTTAACAAAGAAACTAAAAGCAACGAAAGAGATAAGCAGCATAGAATCCTGAGTCATCATGTGTCCTCAATCCTCACGGACTACCTACAAATAAACCATCCGTGTATAAGCATTAAGTTCCAGATTATTAAAATTATTCGTATCACAAAATTAATAATTACATACCGAGATGAAAGGACAAGGCCATGCAATGGAGGCACCAATACAATCTTGAATTATGGAAAATAACCCATATGGTCTCACCAACTTTTCATCTATTTTTATTGCTACTTGAACGTTTACCTCACACCATTCTTGTCCAATCTCTGTACCACCAACTAGCTCATTTGGGTCCAAGCTCTTCACCCATCCTCTTGCTACAGTCTCGGCAGAGTTTAGAATGCTTTTGAGGACAACTTCATCTCCGACGGATCATAGTAGCTTTCCTTAACTCTTGCCCTCCAGTTCTTGACCTTCTTCCCAAATGATTTCAATACCCAGCCTTCAGCATCCTCTGGAATATCAAATTTTGTCTAAAAACGGAACATGTCACATTAGAAAACAAATACTTTAGTCATTCATTAACAAACATATTTTTAATTATGTACCTTTATGAATTCGAGCAACGTTTGTTTTTTGCTGTCCTTAACTTTATTCCATGGTTTATAAATCGGACAGTACTTTCCACTCCTTGAAAGGGTTCCCATGAAATGGGTTAGTTTGCTAACTTTGTCACCAATAGGTTGTCCAAGTTCATTAACTAAAATAGGAATTCTATCCCCGTGGTCATCATTGTTGTCGACTGCAAATAACTTTCTTTTAGCTACAACTGATCGCCCTCTCATGTGGCCTTCATCAGACTCTGGTACACCACTATTTATTGGCCTCGTTGTGTCAATCACTTGTACCTTTCGCATATGAGATTTTGCAGATGCTAGCACATGAGAGACATTAGGAGCAGTAACTCGTTTCTGTGTTGAAAAAGCATATCTTTTCATGGACTGCGGAGCAATGTATCTTGGATGTTTCTGTAAGTCAAACAGTTAGAAAACAAACATAAAGACATTATATTATCCAAATTTGTTATTAGTACCTTTTTATTTGTAGCAACTTCTTTTAAAGACTTAGAAGCATTTTTCAATCCCAGGGCTTGTAATTGTTTTTCGTTCTCTAGAATATTCAACCTTCTACTCTTTTCATAAGCATTCATAGGGCTTTGGCCTTGCATGCTTTTATCTTCCATTAGTAGTGTACACAACAAAGAAAAATTCTTATCAGATCAAGTTATCAAGACCTTTTGGATAAAGATGACTATAAAATAGCAAGTAAACAATCAGAACGTAGCAACACACACTTTGACCTAAACCAGTTACTAGGTTAGAGACCCGGGTGTACACCCGGTACATCCCCAAGTCAAATGAGAGTTATTTTACAAATATTGTAATATACAAGTTTTAATTACGTATTACAACTTGTTTTATTTATTAAATGTTGGGTAATCGAGTTGATATGGATTTTGGTTACATGCAAAATATCATATAAGGATCTTAATACAACACACTAATGGGTATATCGTCCAATATATACATGCAAAATAGCATTCTTTCTAGAAGGTAAGACTAAAGAAGAACTGATTGTCAAATAATTAGTTTAGAAAAACAATCCCCAAGAGATCTATCAAACCATAACAATAAATGGTCTAAAAAAATAGAGATGGGTCAAAATGACTAATACGGACCCCTTTAGCTGAACTATAGAAGGACTTGATGATTCTACTTATTCGTAAGCATGATTAAGTTTTTAAAACAACCCCTACATAATAATCAGTGTTATCATCAAGAAGAATGATACTTTCTAGTTGATCAAGTGCTCAAAAAGACTGATGACAGTAGCATTCACTACCACTAAGAAGGGTTTTAGAAGATTTATGGCAAGTGCTTTTTGTTAAATTTTGCTCTACATAAAATAAAAATGTTAGACTATCCGTTGTGAAAGCGCGAGCGGCATTACGCGAACGGAGTTTTTGCACCGGTACGTTCAGCTCTAGCCACAACAACCCCACGTGAACCCCGGCGTGAGCGAGCACAAGCGACGGTGGTCGCGTGGGCTAACGGGAGAAACTGACCTTTGGTCACGCCGATGCTCACCTCCAGCCACAACGGGGTCAAGTGATCAGGTTACTTGAGAGTCACGTTGGTGGCTCGCGCCCGGTCGCTCGCGGCTCCACAAGTGATCAGGTTTTTTTTTTTGCCATTCACTGTACGGACGACCTTCAATGTTATGCTCTACTTTAATTATATCCATAAAAACAAAAAATGCAAGTAGCAAACAGACAAGTTTTGCTTAACCGACACTCAAAAGCATAATGGTAAATGACACATTTTTTATATATAATTTCACAAATCAAAAACCACAGTGGTTGGAGTACAATGAATTTACATTGCCACCAATCAAATCAAATATCTGATTTACAACATGATTATAGACGGAAACCCTAATTCCGATAAAACCCAACACAAAGACGAAAACCACAATTCCGATAAAACGTAACAAACGACAAACAGATCTGAATGTTAAGAAAATTCGGAACGATTAAACAGAGAAGAAACTATATTACAAAATCCATTTAAAGGTAACCATAATTATGAATCATAAAATGTATAACTTTGTTTGCCGACAGGAAGAGGGAAACAATATATACATCGGGTTACACCAATTAACAAACTTACAAAACCCAGTTCCACACACAAGACATTTTAGCCTCCTCGATTGAAGAATTTAGTAGAATCGAGTCCATAATACTGAAAATTAACACGAAAATCATAAAAAAATCGAATGCTTAGATTCAATATTGTTTAAAGAACATCGTATATTGAAACTGATTGATTGATGAATCACAGACTTTAATATGGATAACTGGAAGGATGATGCTTACAAAAGTGATGTGTGCGACAATGAAAAGATGAGATACAGACCTTGTTGAGATGGTAATGAGAAGAATATCTTGACTGAGAATTACGATTGAGAAAGGGTTTATGATTATGGTGGTGGCTTCAATTATCTGTAGGGTTTGCAAAAGAAAAACTGAAAAAGTGAAGCAGGTTTGAAAGATTACAATCGGGTCGGATCTATTGGATATAGGACCCCGTGTTTTTAAGGCGAGAGTCACTGTGATATTGACATGTGTATGGAGCTTATGTGGAGGCCCTAGTAAAGGGACAAGTGGCACCCTAGTTATTCATTTATTAGTAGAGGTAGATGTTCTTATATGACTTCTACTAGAAACGGTCCTATAACATCAAACATTTATGACTTAACTACAAAGTGTCGTATTAAGTTATGTTATAATAGGACCCCCAGTGATCAAGTGTCCTATTACATTACCACATAATAGGACACCCACAACTAAATGTCTTATAAATTACTTTATTAGGATCTACATTTTAAGGGTCTTATTAAGTTATATGATAATAGGACCCCAAAGAATCATCCATCCTATTAAATAACTTTTTAGGACACTGGTTTAGTAGCGTATATTATAAAAGGACCCCAAAAGTTCATTCATCCTATTAAATAGTTTTTTAGGACCCCATTTTACAAGCGTCCCACACAAAAGGTCCTTAAAAGCCCTTTTTGTTGTAGTGTTAGTACATGCGCGTACACATTGGCACACCTAGACGGAAAGCCAATCCCGCGAACATGGAATGTCGCCCATTTGAAAAAATGCTACATGTAACAATGAAATGGTCTGTTGATCACCATTAGAAAACATGCATGCATTCATGAATCTTTAACGTTTTTAATAAAACGACTACTACAGTGTCATACTTTCTAGACCACTGCAATAACGCAGAGGCTAGCATACTCGAATAATGACTACCTTACAGTCGCTAGCTTATTCTCTTACGTCGACTAACACTCAGAGTGCAAGAGATCACAAATAAATGCAAAGCTGCAACTACATCGCATTATAATCGGATAAACATATCCATTATAATTTACTACTAGCGGCGGACAAAAATCCGTAATGCTACTGAACTTTATAGCGCTAAAAGTGGATATCTTTATCTTAAGATATACAAAAACCACTACAATTCAAAAACCAAGTACTTGTCCCAAACGTATACAAAAATATACACCAAGGGAAATACAAAACGCTCTAAACGACCTCCAAGGATCACCGAGCATAGCACCCACTTCTGCAGGAGTGTGATGCGCATCTACGCCTACATTGGCAACTCCTGCCACTTTGGCAATAACATAAACTATTATCAACGGTGTAACCGCCTGAAGCACCACGCTCATCACAGGTGGTGCCACGTTCATGCTTACCATTGCCAAGTTGTTAAACCGACAAGACAATGGCCAAATCACAGACCTATTGCCTTTAAAAAATATGAGTTTACGTCAGCTAGCAACGACAAGCTCTAATTATACTTAAGTTCAGCAATATTAACCCCTTAACATTATAAAAATTAAACATGCATGCACGAGCATTTGTGTTTACTGAAAATACAAATACAAATACAAGGGGGAAGCAAACAAACATAAAGAAAGCAACTTCATCATACTTGCCATGGATCACTAAGTCAGCAGTGAAAGGAACGTGATTTATTTACTTGTGTTATATTTTTAATCACGGGGTCTATCACAAAAAAAAAACCTGAACTTGAGTTTCATTGGTGCTTTAGACGACCACGTGATACACATGTTACATAGAACATGCTTTATACGAGATCACACATGTTGTTTGTTAGCATTTGTCAATTAAGTTTAGTGCTACTACCCTAACTTAGTAGCGCTAAACCAAGGGACTATTATGGTATAACAATAGTACAACACTATGCGTTGCTTTATTGTTTGCTCACAAGATGCAACATTATTCAGCCATGCGACTTCAGGGCACCGGTTTCTGCGCTGCCAGGTTTGCACCACCATTATCTGTGTTTCCTGGTTCGGACCTTCGGTTTTATGCCTCAATGTCTTCATGTGGGCATCATAAGTCTTCAGTTTGCACCACGGCTCATTTCCTCCCAACCGACTTTCTAGATAAACCGCCTTGTTTCAACCGGTTTTACACCAACCCACCTCTGCGTAACCGGCTTCTACGCCATCCACATGCATGTCACCAACGTTTCAACAATTCAGCCATCCACTTTTCCACGATGGAGGGATTCAGTCCTGCGCACGTCAGCTCTATTCCGCTCCGCGTATAACGTACCTGCCCTGCGGTCTAAGGAATGACATAGCCTTATGGAAAAGGGATCCTTGAGTAACAAATTCCAGGTTCAGCCACGCACTGTAATATCTGGTCCTACCTACTTGGTAACTCCGTGCAAGCCGGTAACTCCGCACTCATCCGTAACCCTGCGCTTATCGGTGACTACTACTCATTGGTAAAGTCTTCGTGCATCCGCGGGGCACTGCTTCCACCGAACGTAAAACTTAAAATACTTCACCCATGGAGCATGGTCTTCACTAGCCAGCAAAAGCTCTTCGCGCATCCGCAGAGCAGGTCTTCACACGCGTCAGCAAAGCTCTTCGCGTATCCCGCGAAGCATTGCTCCCGCCTGACGTAAAACGTAAAAAGCCATCACCGCGGAGTACGGTATACAACAGTTGCGTGTATCATCCTCGTCAAGGTATTGGAGGTGGTACCGCATCGGAATACGCCCGCTCCATCGTCGTAATGCATCATCATGCGCACTATGACATTATTAGGCCGCACACCACATTTGGCAACGCGATGCACCACAGTAAAAAGCTCAAGTCAAAGCTTTGGACAATATGTCAAAACTAGTTCCCTATCTGGATCATGCATCTTGCTCAACTATGCACGCCCTGCGCGCTACCACAAACCACCCCTCCTGAAAGGTTAAAAAGAAATCCGATGATACGAATATTGGGTCTAGAAAAACGAAGTTCAGGCTACATCCTACCTAGTGAATGACACTCGGATATAACAGTCTGTCGGATGTCGTTTTGGTTTGTCATCATTATGTTGCTATCATAAGGGTAACTTTTATACTCCTACCAATTAATGAGGGGTGGTACGGATTAATCTCACAATTCCCTAATGAATCGGGCAATCCGAGCTGGATGTAACTCCGTAATATGTTTGGCCAAATTCACATGAATCCAATTTTTCACACTCCTTCGATAACATTTATAGTCTGGCGTCATACTCAATGTCGGCCATCACACCAGACTGGGGGGCAGGACCAGGTATGATACGGGTTAACCCTAATCAAACCAGGCATTACCTATAAATCAAACAACATACAAGACACGTCAAATGTGCACTAGTTATATTGCATTAAACAACACGAAAGACATCGCGCGTGCAAGCTATACTATATTATCCAGATTGCGCATTTGTAATCAGAATACTCATGCACAAGTACATTAAATCTTAGAGCCACCATCACATTTCAAACCTTAAGACACCCTAACACGCTACGATTCATACATGCTACCCATATGCGTACTTGAAGAACAAATCAAAAACACGGATAGACAGTTGAATAACAAAACATTTATCGTGCGCCGCCTGATTTCATCATAACCTATTTGATGAGACAATATCTACTATAGGACCACGAGTTTCTTCTAGTCTAGCACCATCATCTTGATCACGATACTAGACTGGGGGACATGACGAGGTATGTCCCGGCTCGGTCAAGCCAGTCAACACCTGACGTTATTTATACTAATATATATTATCTATTATTAACCCAATAGCGAGGCCCATCGTGATGTAGCTTGTATTAAGCTTACTGGGCTGATGGTTTTATGGAGGCAACCCCCTAACTAGGCTTGGTGCCAATGGGCTATGTGCCCATAAAGTTAGGGGTCTGTGATGGTGGCCCATTAGTTCCCTATTTAAGAGGTTCACCTCTAACCCTAGGGAACAGGTTGGAGCCTATCACACTTTTTGTGTCTGTGATGGGAGGAAACTCCTGGCAGTCGCCTCCATTCCTCTTTCTTTTTCTTTTTTCTTATCGCAGATCTGGATCTTGAAGACGGAGAGGACAACGTGTGGTCTTGTTCATCTTCATCATCGTTGGAGTATGTACCCATACAGGTATTTGCTTCTTTAGAACCATTTAGTTGTAACAAGTGAAGAAGTCGAGTACCTTATGATGACCCCCTGGCCCCTACTAATGTTCTAGTTTCGCAATTCTGCGAAGGAAAGAATGGGCATGGGAAAGATGGTGGACCAGAGATGCTCTAATGATATGATTAACACTAGATCTTTGCCCGCGTTACACGCGGCTCACCAACGTACAATTATATTGAGGGGTAAAACATATAAAAAAATGTAGCAGAAATATTTTATTAAGATTTAAAACAAATAAATGCACATTCTATTCAAATATCAAAATATTTTTCTTTATACACAAGATTTTTTTGTTTTAGTCTTGACTTTCCCATCAGCATCAAGTATAAGTAACTTGACGCCTGCCTTGCTTTTAACTGTTGACAATGCGACATAAAGTTGACCATGTGACAATACTGGGTCTCTTAAATATAATACAACCTTCGATAAAGACTGTCCTTGGATTTTATTGATGGTCTTTGAGAAACATACGCTTATTTGGAATTGTCCCCTTTGGAAGTTGACTGTAATCTTATTATAAGATGAAATATTTTATTAAAATGTAAAAGAAAATGATACATATTCTAATCAAATATCATCAAAATATTTCTTTATACAAAACATTTTTGTTTTATTCTTCACCATGTCATCCGCGTCAAGTATAAGTAACTTAACGCCAGTCCTGATTTTTACTCTTGATAAAGCACCATAAAGCTAGCCATATAAGAGTACAGGGTCTCTTATAAACTATCAACAATAATCTTAAATCCTAAAAAACAATTCAACCATGTAGAATTTTTACCAATATAATAAACAAACATCAAATGTAAACACGCAATTTATGTAGATGAAAATTGTCTCAAAATCAAAGCAAACACAAATGAAAACAAAATGTCAACACACAGGAAATAAAAATCCTGACAATAAACCATTGTTCAAAAAAACGGGTAATTGATCCTATTTTTCAACCTTAGGAATCAAGACCGTGTTCTCGGGTGATTTGTTACGGGAAATCAACTTTTCAGACTTGAGGACTTTAGTTGTTGACTGACTTGCATCATCTTCCATTTCGTAAACTTTGTCCAAGCTACGCTTTATCTCAGCTTCATCACGAATCAAACTAACTCTAGAAGATAATTCTGGAGTAGTGTTATCTCCAACAGAATCCTACAATATTAAAAGCCATGTATAAATTGTTAGAATAAACTACATTAAAATGTAATCTGAACACATGATTGACCAAGTAAACTACTAACCTTCAAAGACACCGTATTCTGTGTTGAAGAGTCACCTACATCGATATTTTCAAGCAGAGGTTGTTCGATCTAAAAAAAAATGTAATAAAGAACCGATTAACGTAAAAAGGGTTTAAACAATAACTAAATAACAACAAAAATAATAACGATTCATAACAGTAATTATAACGAAAATATTTAAATCATAATCATAACCTGAATGTCAAGGAACCGTTCTTCAAGAGAAGCTACAATTTCCGAATCATTTGTAAGCTTCCTTATACCATAACCATCAACATGCTTATCAATGTTAAATTGCCCTACTTTAATTTTGAAAGCAAATTTCTTCTCTTCAATTTCATAAAACTCAACAGGAATTACTTTATCTTCAATAGAAACCTAGATCATACATCATATAAGTAATACAAAGTACAATTACATATATTGTTTAAAGCTCAAAAAAATAGGTTACCTGTTTGCTTTTCTCAAGAAGCTGCATCGCTGACATGCCCAACATTTTTTTTGCTTCTCGATCAAACAATGTAAGGGATGTAATTCCAGTACAATCCTGTACCCTTATTGGAATCCTATACCTAAAACACCAAAACTAAAAAATCAGATCTATATGTAAAAAAATTACTAAAAGTAAACATGAATACTAAAACATAAAAAATAAATAAATAATATCATACAATTATAACTTATGTATAGAGAATAGAATTCTTACACTGGATCACCAGAGACAATCTGTTTGGGACAACCTTTATTCGTGCAAATCAAAACTTGTTTAAATGAAGTTACGTCCTTCACCTCTTCATCATCTGGTAAACTCAAAGTTGGCTCAACCTTGTGGTTGCAGAACTCGCAACCAAGGTAATACCAATCTTCGTTAGGATCCACCCCCTTGATTGTTCCAACAACAATTACTTGTTTGTTAACCTACAAAACCAAAATTAAAAATGTCACGAATAACCTTGAAATGTATTTGGAAAGAAAGTTATTAGGCAAAAAAAAATTAATTTTATACGAACCTCTGTTATCAATGGAAGCTCACGAATACTGCTAAAAGTTGTTTTATTCAAAAATTCATCAGACATATTCATACTACCAGACGATCCCAGGGATCGTTGAGCAGAACATGATTCGCTGGAGATAAACTTTTCAATATAACTGTAATTAAAAAAAAAAATATATTTATATATCTTTAAACAACTGAAAACATATAAATAAAACACAAAAAAATATAACTATTCTACCTTTTCTTCAAAGAACGAATGTCTTCAATGTCTTCATTAATAAAAAGGCGAGTGATAAAGAAAGCATTTTGAACACTTACATTGCCTTTGAAAAAAAAAATATTAAAACAGGTAAAACAAATACCGGTATACAAAAATATCTAATCGGAATTTCTAAAAAAAGTAATATATAACATACCTTTATAATTGCTAAAGCTTCCAAATTGAACAATAAGGACTACATGAACTTCATCTTCATTCTGCTTGATGTATTCAAACATCTCATGACTATAATCTTCCCACAAAGAACAGGTCATTTTCATGCCACTACATATAAACAGAATGTATATTAAAAGGAAAATTATAAAGGGTTTTATACCAACATATTCGTAGCAGATATGAAATACATACTCTAGATCGATCAAGACAAGGTTCATCTTGCTTTTCAAACCAGCTTTAGTTTCTGTTGGTTCTGGTGGAGTCCATTCTTCAACATAGCCAATGAAATCTTAAAAAAAAGTTAAAACAGTTTTATACGAATACATAATCAATATAGAAAAGGATTAAAATACATTTCGTTAGTATAATAAAAACAAACCAATTCTTTGTTCTGTAGACAGATTTCCACCTTTAATTGACTCAAAAGATGAAAAATTAAAACCGTATTCGCTTCCATCAAACTTACTACACTTTGAAATATTAGTTTCAAAAGTAAATGAGAGCATATCTTCTTTAGAAAAATGTTTAGTAGATTTGTTTTCAGCAAGTTGTGAGTTATAAATATAATAGGTTTCATTTTCATGTAAGAATTTTTCATGCTTCTTCATATATCTACTCCATACAATAGCTTGCATTTTTGACCCCTGTTTGAAAAGAAAAAAAAATTATTAACAACCAATTTTCGCAACAAACAAATGTGTAGAAAAAAGCAAATTAAAAAAAAAATATGTTAAAAACATAACCTGTTCATCCATAAGAACCATATCAAGAGAAAGAATTTCTCCAGGTTTCTTTCGATTTTCTCGCTTCCAAAGCCTAAGCACCCTAACTTTAATAGTATATTTAGTCATGCGCCAAGTGATGTCATTCAAAAAAGTAATGTTGTTTGGATCCATAATGCTACAACTCTATGGTATCTAAGTATTAGGTACGATCAATCTAGTATGTATTTATAGAGGTTTAACAAAAAAATGTAATAAAAATGTAAAGTTTTTTATTTTTAGTAAACATTACTAAATTATGTCTACATAAATATAACAATTGACCACAAATTGATTTACATTTAAGTGTTTCCATTATTAAGTTAAATTTCGTTTAAAGTTAATTATATAATGAAAATATAATTAGCATTGTTATATGTTTACATTATTAACTTAAAAGTTAATATTGTTAAATTTTGTTTACATACATACGATTTTTTGGTATGGTACATTTGAAACTGTGTATAATTAAAATTTAATTTTTAATAAAATTGTTTGTGAAATTTTTTTTAAAAGTAACAGTTAGAAATGAAAATCAATTTACATTTAAGTTTTCCATTATTAAGTTAAATTTCGTTTATTGATTAAAAAAAGAAAATCATAATTACCATTGTTACATGTTTACATTATTTAGTTAAGGATAATAATTTAAAATATTTTTGGAAAATTGTGATTAATATAATTCAGTTGGAAAAGTCAACGTTACTAAAAGTTTACTTTAAAAATAAACAATAACACATTTAAGAAATATAAAATGTAAATTATTGTTAAAAAAAGTTTGGTAATATAAAAATGTTTCAAAGTTAGTCATAGAATGTATGATGACTTTTTGACTAAAGATTCCTAAATTATGACAACATTAATATAACAGTTGACCAGAAAATTAATTTACATTTAACTGTTTCCATTATTAAGTTAAATTTCGTTTTGGTATGGTACATTTTAAACTTAGTATAATTCATTTTATATTTTTAATAAAATTGTTTGTTATAAATTTTTTTAACTAACGGCTTTATAAAAGAAAAGTAATTTACATTTAACTTTGTCCAATTTTTATAGGTAAAGTTCGTTTATTCATCAAGAATTTATTTTTTGGAAAAAAATTGTTTATTATTCGTTTTTTAAACTAAGCGATTTAAAAGAATTGTAAAACTGTAATACAATTTAATTAAAATAGCCAAACATTGAATTTAAATACCTCTTATGTTACAAAACTGGTTTTAGTTTATAAAGGGTTGGTTTTAAATTTTTTTAAAACAAAGTCATTCAACTTATGTTTTAAATAATTGAAATGTACCAAAAATATTTTGATGATACAATTATATTGATTGTTAGTTAATTGTAATAATCTTAAATTTATTTTGTTAACAATGATTGAGATAACTTAAACTTCTTAATATAAACCGAATTTATATTTATTAACAATTAATAAATTAAAATATTTTAGGAAAACTGTCATTAATATGATTGACTTGGAAAAGTCAATGTTGCTAAAATTTGACTTTTAAAAAAAATTATCAAATTTAAAAAATATAAAATGTCACATGATTGTTAAAAAAGTTTTCTGATATAAAAATGTATGATGACTTTTTTTTTGTATAAAAATCCATATGATTGTAATTGTATTACTACTACCTAAACAGTTCACAATTCATAATTACTCAATAAACAACAAATAAAGGTTTAGCATAAACATATATCACGACAAACCAAACATCATATGCACAATCATACATGACAACTAAACCTACCAAAAGTTTACAAAATTAATGTTCAAAAAAACCTTTTTGTTAAAAAGAGTTGGACTACCAATGTTACAAAATATAGTTTTTTGTATCAAAATGTAAAATTTTAAGATGAAAATTCAGTTATTTTAGATTCTTAGGTAATAGATTTACTAACTTATCCAAACATTGCTAACTTACTGGCTAAACAACCCAAAAACATTACAATATACATAACCTACTAATTTATTGTTTATCAACATATATATAAACCCAAAAACCACGACTTACCACATGAGCAGTAAACGTGGAAATGTTTGTGACTACCAACGATAGATCATGTTCTAACTTAAAAAAGTTACCCACCAAAAAGTATTGTCTTCAAACCACATAACAACCACCACTAACCAAACTAACTACCATTACCGCTAACAACATTAGAGAACTCGAACACACCTTGCTTTTGGAAAAACTGGAAATGCATTTGATCACCAAGCTAAAAGTTCTTATCACCTACGAAAGTTGACATACCTCTTATGTTGTAACGGTACTTTCCAGGTTCACCTTCCCTCCCAACAGACACTCCCCAACTAAAACCCTCACCATCACGAATGGTCAAAGCCCTCTTCTTGCACAACCCGTTTTCCCTTGCCTAAGGGGTCTTCATACGCTACGCAAATAACAAATAATAGAAAGTTATACAATAATAATATATAAATATAGCTTGTCATCTCATTTGGATATGACATAAGTGGACATCTAAATAAGCAACAACAGTTTTTCCATAATTGACAACAGACTAACATTTAACATCTAAATAAGTCTAAGTAACAACACTTGACCCATATTAGGAGGTCATCAACTTATAAACCACTACTATGGCTGCAATAACATCTAAAGGCGTATAATAAAACTGTTCGACTAACATGCATTTAAGTTAATAGATTTAAAAAATAAATGATTGCACTTACATAGTAAATGCCATTTGACCCATATCACAAGTAAAGACCATTTGAGTGCAGTTTGACCTCATAAGGTCAACAAAGTCTAAATAAACAACTAAATTGGTGCAGTTGAGAACGATGACCACAGATGACCCATATCACAAGTAAAGACCATTTTTACTAAATGCAAACCTAAAACATTCAAGCTTAATACAAACCTATAACATAAATGCATAATCATTCTAAGTTGAACGCTTAAATAGTAACAAACCAATAAAGTATTTCTTAAACCAAAAATGTATACCTAAAACATAAACCACTATTCAAATACTAAATCATAACAATCCATTCTAAGGTTTCTATAAAACATCAATCGGATCATAAACCTAAAACATGAAAGCTAAATAGAGACCAAAAACATATTTTCCATAATAATCATCAGTATGTAAACAGAATTAATTAAAACCTAAATCATAATCCTAAATCAAAACCCTAAAACAATCGATTAATTAAAATCAGTGTAGTATGTAAACAGGACTAAAATACATCTAAGTTAATACATTTAAAAAATAAATATTATTACTTACATAGTGCCTGTCAACAACGAACACCACTGGCACACCTACATCCTCCTCTTCCTCAGAATCATCATCCTCTTCCTCCATATCAGTGTCCTCTTCATCCTCCTCGCTGAAATCATCAGAAACGACAACCTCCTCACTATCATCAGTAGAAACGACAATGATATCTTCATCAGAGTAATCTTCATCATCATCCTCCTCCTTAACTTCAGCTTCCCATTTAAGTTCAGGAGGAAGAGTAAGCTTGTTTTTCTCAAAAATCGACATATTGTATGTGCTCTGTTAAACCAAAAAGAAGTATATACATTTTATCAGCCTTATGACGTATACAGCGAGCAAAAAATATAAAGCTAAAGATTTAGAATTTATATTTAAGAAAACAGAGAAGACCTCATCAATGATTTCGAAGACAATGAGATGATCAGGTGTGATTGAAAAAGTTTCCTTAATGAAACGCCATCCTTTAGTGACATAAAAGAAACCATCATCAACTGCTAGCTGTATCTGAAACTTTTTACGTGGAGGAGCTCTAACTGCAATTGGGTCCAACGGGAGTTGTCTGTTCATTAAACCATGAACAACGTAACAACTAACATGCTGGAAAAAACAGAAAAAATGTTGACAGGGGTTAAAATAAGTTTTTTTATCAACAAATTGTATAATAAAATATAATGATGTTATTTGATTAAAAAAACACATACCAGACGCTTCTCACTGGTATAAGGATCGGACAATCTGCAGTAAAAAAAGTTACCAGCTGCATACACTGCATCTTGATGGAAAGTTATCATCCTGAAAGAGCGAAGATTTTCCTCATACTGAAATAGAAAGTTACACCCAGATGGGTACTTCAATTCAGTAATCATTGTTCTCCAACCATTGTAGAAGAACCACTTGCCAGCAATATTCAACACTTTAATATCATAGATTTTAGAGTCCAAGGTACGGATTTTGGTGTTACCGGTAGGATAACCATAATCTTCGATCCACTTTTGATAGAGTTTTGGTAACGCCTGATAAGAATTACAAACATTAAAATATTATTAGGAAAAGTATAAACATACTGTACTATATACATTTTAGCATGTAACAGATATCTTACAATACAAACACGGTTGTTACCCTCCGACTCAATCCAAAATCCATAAACCATTGTATTCCAAACGTGTATGCACCTGTAGCAACCACAAAAGATAATCGCAAATACATATCAGCAAAGTAATGTTTATATGAGTATAACATAAAGAATATAAATTGAAGACTAAATTGAAGACTAAATCAATTGAACAACTTTTACTAAATGCAAACCTAATCCAAACAATGTATGATAACAATCCATTCCTAGGTTCCTTATAACATAAATTGAAGACTAAATCAATTGAACCATTTTTAATAAATGCAAACCTAAAACATATTACTACGAATAATGTCCAGCTTAGCAATTAGGGATAATATTTGTAATCCGTATTTCGGACATACTAAAAATCGAAACCTGAAACATTCCTAGGTTCCTTATAACATAAATTGAAGACTAAATCAATTGAAAAATTTTTACTAAATACAAACCTAAAACATTCAAGCTTAATACAAACCTATAACATAAATGCAAAATCATTCTAAGTTGAACGCTTAAATAATAACAAACCAATAAAGTATTTCTTAAACCATGAATCGATACCTAAAACATAAACCACTAATAAAAAATTAAATCATAAAAATCGGTTCTAAGGTTTCTATAAAGAAAAAAAAGCCCTAAATCAATACCTAAATCATAAACCCCTAAATTGAAACCTAAAAGCATAACAATCCATTCTTAGATTTCTTAAAACATCAATTTAACGATAAATCGTAACCTTAAAACATCAACCCTAAATCATATCTGAAATACAAAACGATTAATAAGAATGAACAATAATAATCGAAAAAAAAAAGAACAATAAGTAAAACATAAAACAGAGAAAAAGATTAACATTAATCTAAAGTTTAAAAACATAGATTGAAAATTTGTGAAAAAAAAGAAAGAATAATCGATCAATGAACATCGATTTAGTGAAATAACAATCAAAATACAGTTACCTTGGATTGGAGAGAAAGATTATGTTTAATCGCCTTGAATCGCCCTTGTGAGATTAGGGTTTGCGTAGAAGGAGGCGATGATAATATGAATAATTGTCCGGGAAGTTAGCTCTTAATTGTATGATTTGGGCTAAAAGCCGGGCAAAGGCTACATTTCGAGTAGCTAGAAGACTCACATGTGACCACCTTGAGGATGCGTCAATTTAAGACCATGAAATAGCGAAATAGTCCACATGGAGGGTGTATGGGCCCACAAATATCCCCTTGGATTCGTTCTAAAAATGAGGGGCTTTCATATATCAACTTAGTTTGTGAGGGCCGAGTAATAAATTTGCCCAAAGAGCATGTTGCACATGATAAATCTTGTGGTAGCAAAACTTTTAATGTTTTAAGAGGATGCCCAATAGCACTTTTGATTATTCTCCTCATCATTATGCTACCAGGGTGACCTAAACGGTCATGCCATATATTGAACGCATCTTTATCTAATAATTTCTGGTTAGTCACCATGTATGATTCGATAGGATTGATATTAGTACAGTATAATCCAGAGGATAAACCTTGTAGTTGTTCAACAATGGTTTCTTGTCCATTTTTGTTGAAAATAATTTGAAGATATTCAATATTATTTTCATCTTTAGTTTTTAGATGATAACCATTTTTCTGAATATCTTTAAAACTGAGTAAATTTCTTCTGGATTTACTAGAATATAATGCATTTTCAATAGTTAGTTGGGTACCCGAAGGTAGTATTATGTGTGCTCTGCCAGAGCCTTCAATAAGGTTACAAACACCAGAGATAGTACCAATAGGCGTCTCTGCTGGAGACAACTCAGAGAAAAATTTCTTATGCTTGAGAACAGTGTTAGTACTACCACTATCTGCCAGACATTCATCACCAATAATAGCTCTGCTGGAGCTAGCATACATATTTATTTTCGATGAAATCTCATGCATCCAAATGAATGGCTGATATAGTAGATGCCAAATTAGATGTATCCTCAACCAGATTAGTTTCAACTTTCTTTCCTTGTTCTTTCATCACACGTTGATATGCTTCAACGAGGTGTTTGGGGGTGCGACATGTGCAAGACCAGTGATTTGACATACCACATTTATAACAAATGTTGTTTTGGTTCCCGCTAGTTTTTCCCTTCGGGGGTCGTCCCATATTTTGTCGACTTGATTCACCACCATTATTTTTAGAGTTGTGAGACTCCCGACGCCATGTATATCCCCGTCCACGGCCACGACCTCTGCTGGGGCCACGACCTCTGCTGGAGCCGTGATCTCTGCCTCTCTCACGCCCGCTATGATAATTTGCCACATTCGCTTCAGGGAATGGGCTTGCACCTGTAGGTCGCGATTAATGATTTTGTAGTAGGAGCTTATTGTTTTGCTCCGCGACCAAAAGACATGATATTAGTTCAGAATATTTAGTAAATTTACGTTCCCTGTATTGCTGCGACAGGAGCATGTTTGAGGCATGGAACGTTGAGAAAGTCTTTTCGAGCATGTCTTCATCAGTTATATTTTCACCGCATAGTTTAAGTTCAGAAGTAATGCGGAACAAGGCAGAGTTATATTCACTAACAGTTTTAAAATCTTGTAGTCTTAGATGAAGCCATTCGTAACGGGCTTTTGGGAGTAAGACCAACTTCTGGTGGTCAAAGCGTTCTTGAATGCTTATCCACAATTCAAAGGGGTCCTCAACAGTTAAATATTCCCTTTTTAGATCTTCGTGAAGATGGTGACGAAGAAATATCATAGCTTTCGCTTTGTTTTGAGGTGAAGTCTGATTACCATCAACAATTGTCTCCCCCAAATTATTTGCTGTCAAGTGAATTTTAGCATCAACTGTCCATGGGAGGTAGTTGTTACCCGAGATATCAAGGACGGTGAATTCAAGTTTTGATAAATTTGACATTTTATCCGGATTGATGAATGCGTGATTTTGGTAACAGGATGCGAAAACAACTTGAAGATCGATAAGTATTTTCGGTGAAGAGAGCGATTCGTGCTGATAATGTGATAGAAATTATCTAGAATTAGAGAGAGAAATTTGAGAGTGTTTTGATTCTTATTATCAATTCTGTTAAATACAAAGTATATATATACATGTAGATACAACTGTAAATCAGTTATAGGGAAAAGTGGACAGTTATGTATATCTGATTTTATAACAATTATTATTATTATTTTAAACAAATCTCTGCCATAAGTTATCATATTCTAATATAAAAAAGGGTAATTGGGTCTGGTATCACCTAATCCCAGGCCCGACCCAAACCCACAATTTTTTTAAACTAATTCCAAACCTGATAGAATACCTGTCGGGTTACAAAAAATAGTCATTTTTTTTCTCCGTTTTTTATATAGCATTATGGTACTCGTTGGAAACATAATAAAACGCTTGTTAATTTGGTGTAATTTTTTTCTTTAAAAAATCTCGTATATAAAAGATATTAACATTTAAAAGTTATGAGAGGAAACATGAGAGAGAAAATAATAAAGTTTTAATATTTAAGGAGATTAGGTATTTAATAGATGAGTAAAGATCAAATACATATAGTTTTTTTGTAAGAACTGTGAGAATCAAAGGGGGTAAAAAAAATTTATTTTTTTTTTAGAATTTTTTTTTCCCATGTGCTTAAACATTCTTTCTAGATGAATAATGCAAAAAAAAAAATTAAAAAAAATTTTTTTTTTAGTGTAATTACGTCATTAAGGTAAATACATTAGTTTACACTAGAGTAATTATGTAATTACTCTACACGTAATTACTCTACACCAATTTTTTTTTTTTTATTTTTTTTTAGTTTTCAATACTATAATACATGTTTAACAATATGGGGGAAAAAAATTTTGAAAAAAAAAATTAAAAAAAAATACCCTCCTTTGATTCTCACAGTTCTTACCAAAAAAGCTATTTGTACCGGATCTTTCCCCTTAATAGATTATGTTAAATCATATTTAAACCATATTTATTCATTTTTTTTAATTGGTCTAGAGTTGCCACATCACATCCTATGTGGCATCTCTCAAAAGAAAGATTGCATAATATTATGACATGTCATTAAAAATGTTTTGGTTTATTATATATATAAATATAAATATAGATATTTTGCTTTTCTAAAATTTTGTTGGTAAGGTAAGTGGAGCTGTTTGTTTTGGCTCTTAATGATTCAATAGTTACATATTCAACAGTTACTAAATAACCTCTTAGTACTTAAAAAGTAAAATCCTTATTGAAGTACCTCTAAACTCTAATTCCATTAAGCATGGGGTGTAAGGCTCATCCCCAACATGTTTTGGGGCATCTGGGACAGCATGCACTGCCCTCTACTCCGTCTTCCTCTAGACGTTGGGGGCGGGCCATTTCTTCATAGCAACCATCTTCTTCACCATCAACCTTCTTCATCACACCCCTAGCTCATCTCCTTGTGTAGGACTACCCTCTTCGATGATGTGGCAGTTGAGGTGATAGGTAGTTCTCCCTTTGAGGCCCATCCCCAAACCCACAAGCCTAATAAACTAAATAGTTATACTTATTATTTGGAGTTAATTGCCAATTTAGTCCCTGATGTTTGTCAAAAGTTGTCACTTTAGTTCAAATATTCTCATATGTGTCCCTAATGTTTCTATTTTTGGTCATTTTAGTCAATTGCCCTAACTCAGTTAACAAAATCCAGTTAAGTCAGGGACATTTTTGTTTATATACACCAAACTTTTTTTAACCAATCCCTTTTCACCCCCCCCCCCTCTTTCTAAACACAGTATATAATACGTTTTAAACCCTAATTTTCACCACTAACCTCATACACGATTTCATCTTTCACCATCACATCATTGACGATTGTTTCACAATGTGGAATGTTCGAGAACCAGGGTCGGATTTTGACCCTAGTGTAGAGTATGGTAAGTCGTTAGATGAACCCTAACTAACTTGAGCCCCTGTTTTGGTTTACTTATTTGCTAATGTTGAATGTTGGTATGTTTCTGATGTTTTTTCAGTTGATGACCCCGATTCTTTCACAATAGAGTTTCATCATGGTGGTGAACCGATTGATTTTCCAGAAATAGGATACAAGGGTAAAGTCTCGTATGTTAATGTTGTCTTTTGGTCTGTTGGTCTTGTGGTTAGACTGTGTTACTACTGTTGTGTTTTGATAACTTGGTATGAATATAACAATGTCCTATTATGTTGCTATGTTTTGGTAACATGATTAAACTATGTTACTACTACTGTCATCATTTGCATCAATGTTATACCCAATATTACACATGCATTTCATATCAAAAATTGTTTATTACATAAACCTTACACCTTAACATACAAAAGGACAATTATCAAAAGTAGTACATGATAGATAATAAAAAAACCAAGTTATCCCTAACATCATTTTCAATCTCTTGTTTTCAGACGATAATTTTTCGACAACTTGTTGAAGGTCTCAATTTTGGGTAGCAAGGTCTCTGTTCTGAACGACCAGATTTCTTGAATTTTCTTCTTGGATTACTCATACTGTTGTGTCAGACAAAGGGGCTTAATTGTAATTTGCATATTCTTCTGATAGAGGTATGAATAGTTTTCTTTAGCATGAAAGTAGTAGAGAGAACTAATGGAGCTTTTGCAAGTAATATACTTTTCAAGATCTAGGATTCATATTGTAGAAAATTCAAGTATATTCAATACGAGAATCTAGATTAATATTTAGATTAGTTGGTCTTATTCTTCATCTTGATTTCTACAACAATTCAATGGTTTATGCACATTGAATAGTGATTTGAACATATCCAATTCAAGCCTTACAAGTTACAATTGATATCGAAACCACGTTGCTTGAATTTGGGGGTGTTCGTCTTCAAATTCATTGTTTTATATGTTCATTTCAGTCTGGTTCAAATTTGTTAAGTTGTGCAATCAAAATCAATTTGTTGCATTTTACCTTTAGTCATCATAAGACGACTTTAAAGGGCAATAAAAATGGAGTTTAAATGGTCAACCTAAGTGTCATATTCATTCCTGACATTCAAGTCCCGCACGCAGGCGTGCCTCAATCAAACTCATGCCACCTAAGGAATCACGCCTCATGGAGTCCGCCAACGTAGTGTGCCACGCTACACCACTTGATTGCGCCACCCATGTTCCAGAATTCGCACACGAGTTTAAAAATACAAAGGCAGATCTCAAGCGGCTTGCGGCAATACGAATGTGCAAAGGGTCACATTGTGCCCAGATCATACGCGCATTGGTGGCGGGAATTAGGGTGCCTTGCAGTTGCAGCCTTTAGGGTCCTCACTAGTGGTTACTCCTTATATCCAAGTGTTGCCATCTCAGCTGTGGGACAAATTGAAAAAAAAAAAAAAAAAAAAAAAAAAAAAAAAAAAAAAAAAAAAAAAAAACACACCCTTCCTTTCATGAACTAATTTATAGCATTGTAGGCTACAAAGAGTGAAAGAGGTAGCTTGATTTGGATCTTGATGCTCGTACACATTGGTACAAGATGGTCCAACACATATTTCTCTTGATAGGGGTAAGTGCTAGGTCTTGGGCCATCCATTTTATTCCAATAATCATAGCTTTGGTTGTTCTGACAATACAACTTTGAGCATTGATATCCCTTTCCTCTTACCTCTGATTTGGACGCAATTTGAGTCGTTGTGAAATTCTCACATCGTAGAACATAAACCCACACATGTGTGTATTTATTATGTCCAAAGTTTGACTATCTTTTTCACTAATACTTTTCAACAAATTCTCCACATGAATATTAATCGATCAAAAGACACTAAATTTTGACGAACCTCAATAATTGAGTATTATCTGATAGTAGATGTTATGTTTGAATCATACTTAGAGGGTGTTTGGGATTGAGTTTCAAAACAATTTATTGACTTACTGGCTTTTCCAAGAAGCCAATAAGTCAATAAGTTGTTTGTGTAACCCAAAAGCACTTTCTATTTTGATTTTTAGCTTTTGGCTTTAAGGGTGGAAAAGTTGTTTTTGAGAAGTTAGAAATTCTGGCTTTTAGCATTTGACTTTTGACTTTTGGAAAAAATTACAAATCTACCACTCATACAACCAATATTCACAATAAGTTAAACAAACATTGTTTTTTAAACTCCTTTTCAAAAAGTCATAAGCCAATAAGCACTTTTGACCAAAAGCATTTTTGCATTTCCAAACTCAATCCAAAACACCCTATTAGTTTACTAGAAAACAAGCATGTCTCAAAAACGTTTCAGAAAAAACCTTAACCGAAGAATTCTTCCACAACACAAGAACATCTTCTTTACCACACGACGATATAGTAAATCGACAATATTAATAACACCTTCCAAATCATGGGAAAAGACTTCGTCATCCTCGCCACCAACACGATGATATAGGAAATCAACAATATTAATAACACCTTCCGAATCACCGGAAAATCCGAAGTCACCAACCAAAACACCTCCACCACAAAACTAAATAATACAGTGGCCATCTCACTTATGCCCCTCAATACAAACACCATTAGTTTCATCAACTCTTCAAATGCCGACATCATCTTCTCTAACAACTCTTCGGCCGCAGCCATGAAATCGTCCACACGCTTGCTTATCGCCTCCAAAATCGCCGGAATATTATCCTGAATGTAGTCGATCACGGCCTTATATTGTTTGATCAATTCATCAAAAGCCACATTCATCATCTGTTTCAACTCTCTGGCATACTCCATGATGTCATCCCCATACTTAGAAATAATGTCTATGACATCATTGTAGATTGAATAAACATGTTTGATTATCTCCTCCAAGATCTCTGGAACACGCTTCCAAAGGTACGCGAGATAATCTCTCAATTTCTCCCAACGTTTGATTAACTCTACAATAGCTAATATCATCTTCTGTTTGAACTCTTCGGCTGCCTTCACAACGGCTTCAACCAACCAAGATACCACATCCACTACAAGGTTAAAGGAGAAATGAACAGTCTTAAACAAAATCTTCCAAAGACAGACAATTAGCTCAATCAACTCCGACGTTATGTTCTTAAACAACCATCGGGCTGCCGTGGAGAAGACTGTGGCTGAAGTAGATAAATTTTTTACCACAAGAGTAAGGAATAAGCCGGCAGTCATACGTATGGATTTTAAAATAAACTTGTAAACAACAAACGAAAGATCCTCAAGACTACATCTTATGAGACAGCCGATTTGTTTGATTGCAAAGTGCAATGCTGTTCCGGGGAATTTTAATGCTTCGAGTGTTAGTGAAGTGAGGCAGGTGGTGATGCGGAACAGCAAAGTGTAGAGGAGGTTTGATAGCATGTTTATGGTACAACAGATGATTTGGGTGAACACCATTGATGAAATGCTTGAAGAACATAAAGAAGCAAATAAAGTACAAATGATATCCATGCATGGATAACTGGATTTATATGACAATGAAAAATAAATATATACCAGTTGCATAGATTCGACTATTATTCTTTTGCATAACATCATCGTGCTAGGCAATACAGATAAACAGGTTGACTTCACTTAAAATGAACAGAAAAAAAAAAAAAAAACACTAGTTGCAATATCATCTGGTGCGAGTGTGACCAAGCCATTAGATGACAAGAATAGTCGAAACCCTTGTGGGTCTGTTTTCTAGGTCAAAAGGGTGTTTAAAGTGTGTTAAAATTAAGGTTGCCACGCCAAATCTGAGCTTAACTCACTTTTTAAAACACGCTACAACTCTTGCTTTTTTTTTCCCTAATCTGAGACTGTTTATAAAAGTAGACTATATTATTTTGGCTAATCTATGTTTTGTTGACGACCATGTTGTCAACGAGGTTAAGATTCACATTAGGATTGTAAGCACATTAAGACCATGGGGTGTGGTGAAGTGGGTTGGGCCGTGAGATAAGGTGATGCGGCTTTCACGACATGGACCGGATGACGTGGGGAGACCCACGAAAGTGGAGGTTAACATGGAAGTAGCGGAAGCCAGCCATTTGGTGAAAGGTAGGCTTTTCTTATGAAATAGGTATGAAGTTTGGATATGAAAAGTGAAAACACGCAACTCATGCGTAAAATCATGTGAAAACGATGCGACTTTGAGGTGGCACGCTGAAGAAAAACCACTCATGCGTGAAACCATGTGGAAATGATGTGGCGTTGAAATGGAAGGTGTGAAAGTGAAACCTCACTTGAAGAGCCAACCATTGATGAATTGCTTTATAGTGACATCTAGAATAGGCAAATTGGGCAAATCGGAAGGGTGTGGAAAGGGACTCTAATAGTTTACATCCCTTTTAGGCCAAAACTGAGCTACCCATGGTCCCATGCCATCCAGCCATAAGCAATATTGGTGTACAGAGAACGAGTTCAGAACTAGCATTTCATCTCAGCAAAAAGATTGTAAAGAGAACTACATCAAAACTAAAATTTGATTTCAATATAGGATTTTCGAGTCAATCTAGCTCGTAAAATGTTGAGCTTGAGCCCATGTTGAGACTTGCTTCGACTCAAGTTAACCTAACATAACATCTAAAACGCAAAAAAAAAAAAAAAAAAAAACCAAATATGACTAACTGAACTCAACAAAAATGTTAAAATGAAGCAGTCAAAAGACGAAATGACCAAAATTAACATGTCCAAAACTAGTGAACTCAAAACTTCAACAGCAAATAATTGGCAAATCTCCAATAGTTAAAAAGAAACCATTACCATCATAGTCGATAGTACGCGCTTACTTATCACAATTTAACCAATACCTTAAAGCCCACTTCTACTTAACAAAATTATTTGATGATGCAAATACAGTATACACATATTAAGACGCAATAAGCGATTAAGCGGTGTACACATCGCCCAAACTGAATTGACGAGGAATCCATTCTCGCGAACAAACCAAAAGCTTCCCTTTCCTTCAATATACATTACTTGTTGATCCCCAAGAATAGCATATCTACAAACTACTGTTAACTTACTATTCAAAAACTATGTGCACACTTTTAGGTATTACTTGATCTCAGAAAACACACTCTAAACAAAAACCTAAACTAACTAAGAGCAAAATGTATGAAATGCTGCAACATGTCAACAAAAGTAACAATACAACCTATGTTTTAAAAAGCGCGCTTGAGGCGCGCTTAAGCGCAAAGCGCACCTAGGCGCAAATCCATGCGCCTTATGTAACCCTAGGCGAGCAGTGTACGAAAAGCGCAAGAAAAGCGCAAAAAGCGCACGAAAAGCGCACAAAGCGCAAGAAAAAAAAAGCGAGAAAAGCGCGCTTTTTGTACACATGCTGTTTTTGTGCTTAAAAGTGTTATACATGTAACAATACAACAAAATAATTTAAACCTAATTCATTTCATAGTAATACAAAAACAGAGTCATATCATAAAAGCAGCAAAGCAAAATTAAGGATAACATGAGTCTCAAAACACTTGAAAAAGGCAACAGCAACATAGTTTGATAATAATAATAATAATAATAATAATAATAATAATAATAATACTGTGTGTTCAGTTCAACGGTAGGACTTCTGGAACCTAGCACGAGCACCACGTCCACCAAACTTCTTCGGCTCACAACGTCTGGGATCAGCAACAAGCAGAGTCCTATCATACCTAACAAGAATATCCTTAATCTCCTTCTTTTGTTCTTCATCAACGAACTTCTGGTAATAAGCAACCAGCGCTTTCGAAATACTCTGACGGATGGCGTAGATCTGTGACGTGTGACCTCCTCCCTTGACGCGGATCCTCATGTCAACTCCAGCGAACCTGTGACGGCCTAACAGAAGGATTGGTTCGAAGGCTTTGTAACGGAGGATTTCGGGTTGGACCAGCTCGATTGGGACGCCGTTGATCTTGATTAGACCACGGCCGCCCTTGCAGTGGGTTACGGCTACCGCGGTTTTCTTACGGCCGAAGCATTGGACGGAGTTTGGTGCTGCTGCCGACGCCATCCTAGTTTTGCTAGTCAGGGGATTCCAGATTATTATTGTGTCTGCTAGGGTTTGGGAGGAATTTGTGAATTTATTTAACAAGTGAATTGGGCTTTGTAGGCTTTCTGGCCCATATTATCTTTAACTAAATATTATCTTTTGTTACTTTAAATCAAATAGTATATGATGGATGGTATTTTCATGTATTATACTCATGTTTATTGAAAAAGGGCATTGTGTTATTTTTATGTTTGTTATTTTAATTTCAAAGCATATAAGTATACTTTAAAAAACTAAACACTAAGGGGTTGTTTGGCAACCTCTATACTAGTAAGTGATGAGTCAATAAGAAGTCTGATTAGGTAAGAGACTCTGAACTATTAATTGTTAAACTAGTAAGAGTATGTCGATGTGGTGATGGTTGGTAGTGGAGAAAGTGATGGTGGGGCAAAGAGGTGGTGCCTGAATGGCCCGTGTATGGTATTGAACATAGGCAAAGGTACAAATGTGTAAAATTTTCGTTGACCATCATTTTAAGGCTTGTTGCTTGATTCATAAGTGCCTTTATAGTAAACCAAACATATCTAATGCTGACTAATCAGATGTAGTGTCTTAAGTAAATAGTTTATAGAAATAAAAGTTAATATTATCATTTCTAGATATAGACAATTAGCCAATAATGCAACACATATTTAGTAAAAACAAAATAGAGATATGTATTAAAAGAGGTTACCATCATTAGTAATGGCAATGGGTTCTAGGGCTGTAAACAAACCAAACGTTCAGCGAATCATTTGTGAAATGTTCGGCGGAAAGTTCGTTTGTGTTCGTTCGTTTAATAAATGAACGAACACAAACAAGAAATTATGTTCATTTAGTTAAACAAACAAATATGAACAGAGTTGTGTTCGTTCATTTATGTTCGTGAACGTGTTTGTTTATGTTTGTATGTGTTTGATAGTTCATTCAGGTTTTTAGCTTTTTAATTAATATAAATACTTTAAATTTCTCAGTGGTAGATTATTTAATATATATATATATATATATATATTATTGTATCACATATTAATATTATTTTAACTATTTTAATTAACTGTTATTTTTGGTGGATTGAATGAGGATTTCAAGTTTAATATGATAATCTTGTGTTTTTATGACACATTATGTGATCAAGATTATGCTAAGCATATTTGGGTAATTAGATTATTATATTTTGGGTGGACAATGTTCGTTATTAATTTTTCATAATTTACTATATGTTAGTTTGTGCTCAGTTTTGTTCATTAATGTCTGTTTTTATCCGTTTACGTTCATTGGTATTTTTTTGTGTTCCCTTTTGTCCGATACCTAAATTTAACAAATGAACGAGGAACACGTTCATTTCCTTAACAAACGACGTTCGGTAATTTTTCATGAACAGTTCGTGAATACATTATTTCCTTAACAAACGAACACGAACAAGCCCCTGTTCGTGTTTGTTTGGTTCGTTTACAGCCCTAGTTGGTTCCATGTTTACGGTATGTGTTTTTATCAGTATGAGATGTCACACCCCATAAATCGTAGCGAAAGGGTAAGCATGGTGGGTGTAACGAACGTTGATGACAGTCAAGAATTAAGCAAACACATTTATCTAGCATGGATACGATAAGTTTTAAAGTTAGGTGAAATTATTACAAAACATCGTTCAGATCCATAGGTATTAAAAAGTTATCCAAAACAACATAATATCTATAGCATAGTGCCCATAAGATCGATCATACCCCTTAAAACGCATTTAAGTGCTTGCCCTAAAAACCAGCATCTAGATCCCCCATGCATAATGTAATATACATACCTTTTTTGTTTCGTTGTAAGCATGTATTTCATTAACCTTGTACTCGTGAGATTTGTGATCAATCGAATTCTTCAAAGTGTTAGGGGCTGTTTGGTAGCCTCTTAATCAGCCTCTTAACCATTCAGGTCTGAATCATTCAGCATTCAGACTGTTTGTTTCAGCATCTAAATGGAATGATTAAGTGCTGAACCATTAAGCTAATAAGGGATGCTGAATGATTCAGCTCTTAACCATTTAGAGCCTCTTAACCATTCAGACCATCTTAATGATTCAACACTTATTCAACCAAACAGCCCCTTAGTCATTATTGTACATTTTATACACAAATACGTATGCATATATGCGACACATACTTGCACATCTTCAAATATATTATTTATGTTCATTTTACAAGTTGTATTACATAAAATATCAAGTCAAACCAAGTCAAGGGGCTAAAATTGGCAATAAAACAAAGTTTCCATGTTAAGTCAGAATACGCGCCACGCGTATTTCCTTAAGGAAAATACGTGGGTCGCGTATTTTTGTCAAACCATATCATCTGTTCCCAGCAATGGATTTTTGAACTTTTTCTCCAAAAACCCGTTAATTACACTCCTAATTGATGAATTTGGACCAAATAATGAACCTCATACATTCCCTAACTCCCAACAAACATTACTAAAGCTTAACCCACATGTTTTATCACCCAACCACCCAGTAATTACCCTCTAACCACAATTAGGTGGGGTTAAACGTTTTTGGCTTGATCCGCACAATTCTCAAACCCTGGAACCGCTCCTTATAAAATAGAGGGCATCCCCTTGTTCATTTCCCTTTCCCTTACATCACAATTAATTGATATCCATCTCAATGGATTAACATTCCCAACATCAGGGGGAGATAAAATGCAGTTGGAAATAGAAATGAGTTAGAATGAAATAGCGTTGATCCTCGTACTAACAATGTAAACCAAAAGTTCAAAGGATAATTCATTCACAAAGATTAGCGAATTAATTACCAGACGCATTAACTGACCTAAATATGACGAATAGCTAATCAAGTCACATATACCAACTGCTAGTGCTCCATTTAAGATGAGTGTCCGGGAAGGACAATCATATATTGGCAATAAGCCTAATGCACGCCTGAAGCATGGTAGACTAGTCGATTCCAAAGAATAAAAATCATCGAGAAATTGGAGCAAGTAAGAAAGATGGTCAAGTCGAGGTTATAGTAAAAAGGTCTCCTGAAGAGACATTAGACATGATGGTTCCAGAAGAACCCCAGGTATCTGAAAATAAAGAGATATCGTTATATAGTATCATGTCTACGAAATGTATGGAATCAAAATAATATCGACGTCGTCATAAATTTTATGTAATGTAGCGCTTGCAATGAGGATCAAGATTTAAGATCTACCTATGAATGAATACAAAGAAATGATTGGCCAAAGTGGAAAGACGCAAATACGGCAGAGTTGAATTCTCTATTGAAAGGGAAAGTTTTGGACCAGTTGTCCATACAACAAAAGTTGTAAAACATATAGATACGAAAAGGTCTTTTTGTGCGAATTAACATTTGAAAAGAAAATGATATAAGGTAAAATTGGTGGCACAAGAAATTCGCAAAGACCCATCATTGATTATGAGGAGACGCATTCTCCAGTGGTGGATACAATGATTTTTCATTATGTTATTAGTCTCGTAATGCAAAGAGAGAATTGAAATGCGTCTAATAAATATCATGATTTACTCGACACTGAAAGTTTACATGAAAATACCTAATGAATGATTTAATGTGTCAAAATCTTGTAACGTAAGTTCTTGAGAACATTATGATCGGAATAAATAGATTCAATTCTGAATATGTTATGTTTGTTATATGATTGAATTGAATATAAGTGGAACTCCTCATGAGTATCCTAAAGCAACTGGGTGCTTAAAATTTAATATGAAACATCGTAGGATGTAATTATTGTGCACCAATACACCACATGTGATAAACTGAACCTGGTGATTATGATACTTTAATGTATAAAAATGGTACAATATATATTGGAGAAATAGATGTTATTGTTCTTCCAATTAAAGAGTTAATGCACTTGCGTAATTGGTCAAGATGGAAAAGTCCTTGATGGATTATCTAAAGGTAATATAATATGTATGGACTAAAATAAGAGGGTTGAGTGTCATAAAACACATGAGATATCCCGATAAAGAGCAACATAAGTTTGATTGTATTATCCAGCTTGTATCAAAAGTTTTCTTTTAAAAGTTCACTCGCAGTTTACAGTGATAATGTCTTAGCATTATCGAGAGACTCTGTAGAACTTTTAAAAGGGAGATTTTTGAAAGTCCTTGACATAGTGCACTTGTTGCTTGACCTACGATTCGAGTATATATGTAATGATATGTTTACCAATCCATCAAAGTATATCTTGAAAAGATGGTGGGACATTTTACAATGGACATAGCGCATATTTAAAGTGCATTAAAGGTTGTCCAATTACTTGATATGAAAATTATTCATTTCATCTCCTCCCAAAGTAGAAATTTCACTCTAGAAGTACCATAGTTAAATATATATGTACATTAGTATATGTCTTGTTAGTTATGCATGATTGTAATATCTTTCACTTGAACTTATCGATACGATATAGCCTATGACAAGCAAGCAGACATTGGAATGAGTCAAAACAAATATTACACGTATGAATGATGTTTGATTTATTTTTCTAACCCATGTAAACAAGTTTGGTTAGTCTTGTAGATGTTGGGAATGTAACACAACAATAGTGGATCATATGATATTTATTTTCAAGAAGAGGCACCAGAAAATCTCATATGAAAATTATAGACCATTGCTCAACATAAAGGATTGTACTTCAAGGGATCGAGTGACATTTCATTGGCTAAGGAAGCTTTAAGCAACGTTCAAGGAAGATTGATGCATGTTACTGAAAGACTACATATTCAAATGAGGGGGAGTATGATACAAGTTGCACTCTTTTTCCCTTAACTAAGTTTTGTCCCATTGGGTTTTCTTAGTAAGGTTTTTAATGAGGCAACATACCTGATCCAGAAGTATCAAGAAGAGTAATACGCCCTGCACTCTTTTTCCCTTAGCTGAGGTTTTGTCCTACTGGGTTTTTCTGGCAAGGTTTTTAACGAGGCAGCATCACCAACCGTATACTACATTATTTTCTTTTATCACATGGATAGTCAAGGGGGAGTGTTATGAATAAGTTATATTATGGTGACTATCCATATTCCAACTCCCACCTCTTCATTTCTACTGTATTAATGTAAAAGCCCTATAAATAGAGGCTTCATGTAATTGTTATGTGATATACTCAATGAAAAGAAATCTCTATTCTCCATCCTATCTTTTCCACTTTGTTCTTATAATCTTTGTTCTTATACTTCATGTATGGGTTGCTAGTAGGTCGTTGTTATACAACACATTTAGTATAATTTCGTTAGTTAATTGATAGCGCATGTAATTTAATTTTAATTAAATATTTTTTTTATTCTGAACTAGTGAAAATATTTCATCAATAAAACAAAATACGAAATTTACATCACAATAGAAGGTAGACGGGCAACAAGCTGCGCTGTCACTCCTTTCTGAATTGCGAACCCTAGTCTACCAAAGACAAATCCTTGCCCCTGGAGATGAACTATTGCTGTGGATGACCCGTTGGACCCTGGTCAAGAAACGAATAGCTTCTGACGCTAGGGAGCCAAAGGTATCAAAGGCCAAAGGGATAAAGACATGTTGGTTCTCTGCACAAGCTTTAACATGTTTATCTACTTTCTTCGTTTCTGCCTTTCTCGGTTCTTGCCCAGCTACAAACCATGTTTCCCTTAAGCCAACCAAAGGAGATACCCCTGTGAGGTCCACACAAGCATGTTTCCCCCTCTTCCAACCAAAGACAAGCAGATCTGCTGGTCGCAGGGTAGATCTCCCTTCTGCAGGGTCGGTGAGAAAATTTACAGGGGCCTCCTTTTTGACAGAAATCCCAGCTCTTTTCACAATGTCCCACAAGATGTCCCTCACCCAGTCATGCCGGTATTTGAATCCAGAGAGCTCTTTGCAATGAATTGCGTGCTACCCATATTTATCCATGCAAGTAGGGGTGCAAACGAGCCGAGCAGCTTGCGAGCTACTCAAGATCAGATTGGTAAAAAGCTCGAACGAGCTTAGTCTTATCGAGCTCGAGCCCGAGCTCGAGCCTGAAATAAAGCTCATTTGGTTATTGAGCTCGAGCTCGAGCCTTGAATGTAAAACTCGGCTGGGCTCATCGAGCCTTATCGAGCTTTGCTTATAGATGTCAATTAATACTATATAGCCCAATTGTATTGCAACCCATGCATTAACTAAATTACTTTGGGACATGGGCTTCTTAATTGTCCAAAACGAGCTCATTAATGGTCCAAAACGAGTCCTTAATAGTCAAAACGGGCTCCTAAATGGTCCAAATCGAGCTCGAGCCGAGCTTGGGCTCGTTTAAACTCTTTCCACATAAATTTTGATCGAGCTCGAGCTTCTGAAAATTGTAACGAGCCTAGCTCGATAATGCAAGGCTCGTGCTCGGCTCGTTTGCACCCCTACATGCAAGCTTTACGGCATATGGGACATGTTTCATCTTCTGGATACATAGGGATCATCAACCGGTACTTGAGTATAGCCCTGTACTCCACTGCAGACATGCATTAACCCAAACCCTCAATCGGGATAACGGTCAAAAAATCCTAAGCATGAGGACCCTTTAGGCATTCAATCACCGCCTTCTGGCGAGAGGACAACTCAAAAACTTCTCCCAGGCTCTGAGCAGTTTTTCTAAGCAAAGCATTCGCCAAAGTTTTTTGTGGCTTTGAGGGGGCGGTGTCCTTATCAGAAAAACTGCCAATATCAAAGTCCGGGAGATAGACATTTAAGCGTTCGAGCGCCTGTTGATAGTCCAGGTCCAGCCCGATGACCCCACTGTTTCGAAGGATATGATCCTGAAGTTCCCAAGACTGAGCTCTAGACGCCACAAAGGCATAAACCCCAACATCTCAAGCTGAAAGAAGGCCCAAACCGCCTAAATGCATCGGCAAGGATGCCAAACACCACTGAAGGTCCCCAAAGAAGGGGCCACCACCCACAACTATATCTTTAATTTAATTTAATTAAACTTAAAGGACGTCAAATGCAATTTACTATAATAATACTTATATCTTATTCTTCATACGGTATATGTGACTATAAAAGTTTGCACGACATTATATTGTGATGCATTTCTTTATCATGTGAAGAATACAAAAACTTAAAATCCATATCTACATATCACCCACATATTTTGAGTGGATGTAGGGTTTTTTTTTTTTTTTTTTTTGTGTTTTTGTTTTTTTTTAATATGTACTTTGGGTATGGAATATGAATCATGAAATTAAGGGTGGATTGTTTAACTTTAATTTCACGTTACTATTAGTTTCAATTTTATTAATTTTTCAATCACGTCACTATTAGTTTCAATTGTATTACATTTTCATTCCTAATGAAAATAACATGACCCGATTAATTATTTAAACTTCTTGGTTGTTAGCACTTAGCATTTCAAAAACGCAAATTAAGATGTGATTGTTTCCTACACGCTATTGAAAGTGTCAACATCAAAAAGACACATTAGTCATTAGGATGTGATTGTTGTTTCAAATTAATCGTTACGTGCTACGTCAGTAAGCAATGTAGGGGCGGCGGTGGGAGGAGGAGAGGGAGGTGGCCGGCGCAGGAGGAGAGGTAGGGGCGGCGGCAGGAGTAGAGGTAGGGCGGCGGAGGGAGGAGGAGAGATGAGGAGAAAAATAAGAGATGATTAGGGTTTAGAAAGAGGTTGCAAAGAACGAAATGTGTGATGGAGGGATTTGGAGTCTTTTTTTTTTCATTCAGCAACTATACCATGCTGAACCATTAAGCACTTATAGGAACCATACACACTCATGAGTAATGATTGAAGACATGTGAAATGGGGTGAACAATTACATTTTTTTCACTAAAACTGTCCATGTTGACGTGGATACCACATGACTAAAAACACCTATTTCATATGCTTACCACTAACATGGTCTGATTGAGATGGTTATTGTGATTTAGTGTAAGTTAAGACTTAGGAATATGGTTCCTAGTATTTAATTTTTATAGATTTATTTCATGACACTATTTTCTTTCAAAGACTGTAACGCAGGTATTTACATGTGTGTCGATTTTTTATTATCTCCCTAATCGAACTTCTTATCTTTCTGGGTTAATGTATAACAAGGTCAAAGGTTGCGTTATCTTTGAAAAATTAAGGTTAGATGGTGTATCAGTATTTAAAAAAAAATGTTTTTAAAAAACGAACCTAACCTCTTTATATAAATGAATGATTAATTATGATAAGTTTCATTAGAAAACCTACTTTTATGTTGTGACAAATGGGTCAGAAAAGCGTTTTGCTATAAGGTGTTTTTATATGAGTTGTCTGTTGTTTTTTCACGCAAGATGTCCATGTTCCCTTTTAGTCAACTCTTGTTTTTCCCGGATGATGGCGCTCTCACTTGATGATTACTTGATCTTTTTTGGATGGGGTACCCAACTCGACTAATCATCCCAATGGGATTGAAATTTGGCCTTGCATCACAAGGAGGGTCATCGTCAGTAGCACTGGCAATCTCTCATGACAGTTTTGTATGTTGTCGATTTCTAGATTTCCAATTAATTGATTTGATAAGTTGTTACATAAAAAACTATAGATCGCCAATAGCAACGACGATCTCTAGTCAATATCAATTGATTCAAGAGAGATTGGCAATGCTACTATTGATGGCCCCTATTGTGATAAAAGTCCGATTTCTGCCCTCTTGTGATGATCCTTTGTGTGGAGTACTCCAATCGGATTTTCAATCGAACACCACTTTGTTTGAAAAGAATCAATTGAATCCCTTGAAACTCGTATCCGTTATATGAATTGTCAACTACTTATAATTAATTGACCTAAACCAAATTTGAACTGGCTCTGACCCGAATCCGATACGGCTCGTTACTCTTGTCCGGGTTATCGGGCTTTGGGGGGGGGGGGGTGTCTTTTAGACAAAATGGTATGAGAAACAATATTCCATTCTATAGTTTCAAAAACTGTTGTGGTAATTTCATTAGGTCATTTGGCTCATTATTTTAGATATTTCAAAGAAAAGAATTTTCTCATATTTGTGCCGCGTATTCTTTCATTTCGAGTAGTGCATCTTCGAAACATTTTGCTAGGTTTTCAGGGTCTGGAATGAGGTCTTTAGCGACTTGAATCTGCATATCGGCCTTTCCTGCATAACTCACCATATGCAATATGATTGCCTGCATACAAAATCAAGACAAACCATTAAAACACACATTTTGCTTACAAATGTGTGTTGTAGTTGGAGCATAGAAACTTGTACGTGGGGTAAACTTGATATTGTAGTTCTGATGTAATTAATTGGGATGCCTGCAATGGTCATCTCATCTCTCGGGCCCACCACATTTGAAATCATGAAAGAGGTGTTACAAAGTACTTTGTAAGTAAGCCAGGTTGCAAACTACACATACAAATTGTTCTTCGTTACTTAGATTCACATTTAAACGAGTCAAGTTTGAGCTTTTACGAGCTTGGTTCAGACGTTCGTCTCATTTAGAAAAGATTAATTAAAAAGTGGAGTCAAAGGTATAAAATACTTTTTAACCTTGATTTAATAAATGAACATGATGTAATTTCACCTTTGCTCCATGATATTTCATAAGAAAGTATTTAATCTGGTGAGATAGAAGTGCCTCCATGGACAACTTCTTCCTATCCATCATCATTTTGGCTCTCTTCAAATACTGAAGTGGAGACTGACTTCTATGATAGTAAATAGGTAGGAGCATAATACCAAATTTATTTCCCCACCCTCTTGTCACTCCAGTTTTCTTCATCAATTCTTTCATATCCTGATCATAAGTTTACCAACTTTTTAGTCGGGTCATTATATGGATACAATTAACTATCCAACTTAGGGGTGTTAAACGGGTTGTGTTAGTAGGTCCAATCCGATCAAAAACTGAAAATTTTACACGAACCCGAACCCAGAATTTTGTAAGTCACATGAACCCAAACAGGGCCCGAATATTCATGTGTTTACCCGAACACGACCCTTTTGACGTGAATTTGTACACATATCATATCAAATTATAATTAAATTTTACAATATTGTTTAATTGTATGCGAGTTTCTTATTAAGTTAACATTATGACATAAAATACCTGATGGAAAAAAATAAAATACATCATAAATGGGTTTAAACAAGTCAACCGGTAAACCCTATGGTTGACCTGAACCCAACGTGTTTAGCTTAGGTTGACAGATTCAACCTGAAACTGACCCAAATCAGCAAATTCCGTGTTAGGTATGTTTCGTGTCGTGTTGGAAATTCACACCCCTAGTCTGTCCAACTCTTGTTTTTCTTTAAAAAAAAATCAAAATTTATAAATAAAGATCAAACAAGCTCCAATGACCAGGGTAAGCGGACCCTCTTGGTTTTGCCTACGTTGAAGTAATCACATGTGCACACCACCCATTTATGTATGGACGTCTTCAATTCATTCGTGAGGGATTATGTCTAATCTAAGTACAATATGCCCATATGATGTTTTCAGATACGTTACCTGGAGTCCTGGTGATGGTCTTAGATTAACGAGTGCGGCGCCCGTGATTTGTAGTCCCTCTTGAATAGCTGAAAATTAAGGACAAGTAATTAACTCGATAAGCATGGTTTTCGAACTTGCAATTTGATTTAGATTCGTTACAAGTAATTATATGAAAATTAAAAAAGAAAACATACAGTCTGGTGATCGGTTGTCCAAATATTTTGATAGTCCTGATGATATTATTCCAAAAAGAACGTCATTTATCGTCTGCATTGTTCACTAATATGTTATGAAGTTTATACCCGTGATTATGAAAATGAAAATGATAGTGAATCCTATACATGATGTTTTGTGTGTATCATCATTCATTCAGTATATTAATTCACATTGTCATTTTACCTTTTTAACAACTTTTCCTAAAAGCTATGTTATCAAAGTCGCACAACTTGAGGGAGACAAAGCGACATAAGCGCCTCATGCTCTCTCACGCGCTCCGATAACAAAAAAACAAGTCCCGCCCAATAAAAAAAATGAGTAGGAGTCAAGTGAAAATAGGTCTAAGAGCATCCACAACGTGCTTAAAATAAACCTTAATAAAACATTACTTTTATTTTATGAAATTTTATTTTACTAATTTATAAACAAAAAAAAGTTGATATACACAAGTTAAAAGTAAATAATGATATGGAGTTTGCAAAGGTTTGTAGATTGTAAGAAAATTGAGCATATTTTAGAAAAGTCGTAAATCTGATGTGACGTTGAGATTGCATTTGTATAAGTCTAAAATTATAGAGCGTTGTGGGTACTTCAAGTCATAAATTTAGATACATGTTTTAAAATGGATTAAATCACATTATATTTATATAATTGAAATTATTGTGAAAATCAATATGATAGACGACAATGTTTTTGTTGTGTTTGTATTGTTGTACATTTTATAATTTCATACGTAAGAAACTTAAGAATTACCAAGTTGGCGACCAAACTCTTCACCATTTTCATGTCTTGAAGGCTAAACTTGGCTGTCGCAATTTTTCTCGGCCACATCTCCACCCCTTCTCCGCCTCTAACCACCGTCGTTTCGTCTTTGACCCATGTAACCCTCATCAACAACACAAACATATACATTAAACTAAACCAAACCACCTTCAATAGTTTCAACATACTCCCCAATGGTCCCGATTCCTTAGTTTTATGTGTCGACGAAACTAGATGCTCGATCGTGGGCGTTTGTTCGGGGTCATCGAGTTTTCTACACATAGTTATCCCCAACGACACGATAGATACCCCGTCTCCAAGTGCGTGGTGAACACGCATCACCACGCACTTGTGCGCGGATAAAAGATGGAACTCCCATAACGGTTTATCAGTGTCCAATGGACACGATACCGTGAGGTCAGCAAGGTAATTGTTAACCACTTCCTCATCGTTATCTCCATCGCCAACCGGGTCGGGTAGGACGATAACGTGGCGGTGGATATCGAGTTCGACCTTTCGCCAATGTTCACGACCGTGATTGTCCGTGACTAAAAGACTGGAAAATCTAGGGTGTTTGGTTATGAGAGAGTTGGAGATGGCGGTTCGAAGGGCATCGGGTGTGATTTGGCGTTCGAGGCCGAAAGCGGTGTTTATGATCTGTTGAGTTGCCGGTTGTACGAATAACCGGCCTCCCGGTGATAGTGGTTCGTCGTTCTCGATAGCCATTTCTAAGAGACAATAAAGTTCTATACGCTTTAATTTATAGTAGTGTCTTTCTTTTAGAATAGAAATTCACATACTTGACATGAGTGTATTTTACATGAGTCCGCCATTGCTCTCTTATTTTACTAAACTATATATTTTAACTAATTTATACCCAGGGAGCGTCTCGGGTTGAGAAATCTAAGTAAAGTGAATAAAATTAAAAGTATTTAAACTATAAAAATAGCATATGCCAATATATGATTAATGAATATTATTATTATTATTATTATTATTATTATTATTATTATTATTATTATTGATAGAAATTATCTAGAATTAGAGAGAGAAATTTGAGAGTGTTTTGATTCTTATTATCAATTCTGTTAAATACAAAGTATATATATACATGTAGATATAATTGTAAATCAGTTATAGGGAAAAGAGGGCAGTTATGTATATCTGATTTTATAACACTCTCCCTCAGATATACATTAGTATTCATTATACACTATTAATAACATACTTCAAGATGATATTAAATTAGTACTTCAGGATCTATAATATAAACTAATACTACTGGATCAGTCATGCTGCCTCGTTAAAAACCTTACTAAGAAAACCCAGTGGGACAAAACTTAGTCAAGGAAAAGAGTATAGCGTGTATAATGCTCCCCCTCAATTTAACTAACGTCTTTCAATCTTCGGAGCCCGATCTTTTGTGTCAACTGCTCAAAACTGCTTCTAGGTAAAGATTTTGTGAACAAGTCGGCTAGATTTTCACTTGACTTGATTTGACGAACATCAATTTCCCCTTCCTTTTGCAGGTCATATGTCGAGAAGAACTTTGGTGAGATATGCTTTGTTCTGTCGCCCTTGATGTAGCCTTCCTTGATTTGTGATATGCAAGCAGCATTGTCTTCATAAATAATCGTTGGGTCCTTCTTGATTTGTTCTAATCCACATGCTTCTTGTATATGATTGATCATTGATCTCAACCATACGCATTCTCTACCAGTATCATACAATGCTATTAATTCAGCATGATTTGATGATGTCGCTGTAAGTGTTTGCTTAGTTGACTTCCAAGAAATTGTTGTGCCACCGTATGTGAATACGTAACCTGTTTGAGATTTTGCTTTGTGAGGATCTGATAGATATCCGGCGTCAGCATACCCAACAAGCGGGGACTTGTTATCTTTTTGATAGAAAAGACCCAAGTCTTTTGTCCCGCAAAGATACCGAAATATGTGTTTTATTCCGTTCCAATGTCTACGTGTTGGATTTGAGCTATATCTCGCTAGTACATGTACTACGAATGCAATATCAGGTCTAGTGTTATTTGCGAGATACATAAGAGCACCGGTCGCGCTTAAGTACGGTACATCTGGACCGAGTACTTCCTCGCCTTCTTCTTGAGGTCGATAAGGATCCTTATGTGGATCTAGCGGCCGGATAACCATAGGTACGCTGAACGGATGAGCTTTATCCATATTAAAACGTATTAACATCTTCTGGATGTAGTTTCACTGATGGACAAATGTGCCATTGCATAAATGCTCGAATTGTAAGCCGAGACATAGTTTTGTTATTCCAAGGTCTTTCATTTCAAATTCGTTCTTTAATAATTGAGCAACTTTCTCTATCTCTTCAGGAGACCCGATGATGTTGATATCATCAACATAAACTGCTATTATTGTAAACTTTAAGTTTGATCTTTTTATAAAGACACATGGGGTGATTACATCAGACTTGTATCCTTCCTTTTCAAGATATTTACTTAGTCGATTGTACCACATTCGACCAGATTGTTTGAGACCATATAAAGATCTCTAGAGTTTTATAGCACACATATCTCGAGGTGTTGATTTTAATGCTTCAGGCAATTTAAATTTTTAGGGATTTTCATGTAGATGTCATTTTCGAGTGTCCCGTATAAGTATGCGGTGACGACATCCATAAGTCTCATATGAAGTCCTTCAGAGATTGTAAGACCGACTAGAAACCTAAGGGTTATCGCATCCACTACAGGGGAATACGTTTCCTCATAATCAACTCCTGGGATTTGGGAAAACCCTTGTGCTACAAGTCATGCTTTATATCGTACAATCTCATTCTTTTCATTTCTCTTTATTGCAAACACCCATCTATAACCTACTGGTTTGACGTCTGGGTGTTCGGACTACAGGTTCGAAAACATGTCGCTTTTCGAGCGAATTTAATTCGGCATTTATGGCTTCTTGCCATCTTGGCCAATCATTTATGTGCATGCACTCTTCTAGAGTTTTAGGTACGTAATCATTTTCATTTATTACATCCGTTGCTATAGCATATGCGAATATATCGTCAACACGTTTTTTATTTCGGTTCCACATTGTACTATTTTGTACATAATTGATAGAGATCTCATTTTCATTCGGTACCATTGTTTCTTCAACAATTTCATTTTTCTCTAGAATCATATTTGTCTATTCCGGGACATTTACCTCTACTGGGGTTTCATTTATAATATTTTATGCGTTTTCACCAATTGCGTTATTTTGCTCTTTTCGTTTTCGTGGATTTTTGTCTTTGGAACCGATTGGTCTTCCACGTTTTCTTTGTATTGCAATCTCTTCAGGGATTACCTCATTCGAGCAGGTGTATTTGATGCTGGTATATGTGACTTTGTCACTCGATTTGTGTCTGTGAATGCATCTGGTAATTCATTCGCTATTCTTTACAAATGTATAATCTTTTGGACTTCATATTCACATTGACCACTTCGAGGGTCGAGATTTGATAGTGATGATGCATTCCATGTTATTTCTTGTGTTACCAGTCTTTCTTTATTCTTATCTCCCCCTAAGACTGGGAACATTGTTTCATTAAAATGACAATCAGCATATCGTGCTGTAAACATGTCTCCCGTCAATGGTTCTAAATATTTGATAATAAACGGAGAGCTAAAACCAATGTAAATGCCCAGTCTTCTTTTGGGGTCCAATTGTGGTACGTTGTGGTGGCGATATTGGTACATATACCGCACAACCAAAAATTCTAAGGTGGGACAAACTTGGTTCTCGTCCGGAGACCAGTTGTAATGGGGAGTATTCGTGATCAGCAGTTGGTCTTAATCTAATCAGTGCAGCGGCATGCAAGATAGCATAGCCCCATGCAGAAGATGGTAGCTTACATCTCATGAGGAGCGGTCTAGCGATTATTTGTAATCGTATATTAAAGATTCAGCTAAACCGTTTTGTGTGTGAACATGAGGCACTGGATGTTCAACATTTATCCCAATCGACATACAATAGTCATTAAAAGATTGGGATGTGAATTCTCCTGCATTATCCACCCGGATATTTTTAATTATATGTATTTTATGGATTTTTGATTAAAAAAAAAAGAAAATTTTATAAATTACCACATTGTGCCATGAGGGATGACCATTAAATGCTAGGGTGGTAAATGATTGCCAAGTGTCCCAAAATGCTCCTAAATATTATATGTATAGATTGAAACTAGGGCATCTTTAATTTGGAACATGTATAATGATTTGAGGATTAACCTTAACATCTTTTAGAGTCAGTGCGTATATACTATGTGCCCATAAAGGAGGTAAAGCCAAACTTTTCAACTCCAACTTAAGCATCAATAATATTTCATTATTAACATAAAGCATATATACTTTAGGTTTAGGTTACTTTGGTGCCCAAGATACTTGGTGTGTTGAGTTTTGATTGATTGTTTCTTTCTTTTCATCACCATATATATATATATTCCTTCATTCCTTTTTGACTTCTTTCTTTTATTTTAAAGATGATGATTAGGAACCACCCTTAGCTCTTCCCCATACATACATCGACACATGCATGGTTTCTTCAACTCTAAAAGTTATTATCTATCTTAAGACTATAAGGAGTGGGGGGCGGGAAAGAGGGGGATGAAGCGCCATGTGGCACTTGTGGGATCCTTGTGGGGAGGAAAATAATTGTGGGGAGTGGAAGGGGGGAAGAGGGGGGGGGGGGGGGGGGGAAGGAAATAATATTATATTGTGTTAAAGTTAAAAAAAAAAAAAAAAAAAAAAAACTGACCAATAGATCGCTGCCACCTCACCCCCACCCCAAGCCCCACGCCAGTGGATCCCCTCCCGCCCTCCGCCCCACGCCACCCTTCCCGCCCTACCGGCGGCGGTGTTCCCCCCCCCCCTCCCGCCCCTCTCCCGCCCCCACTCCTGATAGTCTAATAACTATGTATATGTTGTGTATGTATACATACATAACCTATTATGCTGATTCTTGAATATATAATGATAATAATATTCTTGGAACGGCATGGAAAGTAACTTTCAAGAATCTATATAAGGGAGACATACCTCTACTTGTTAATCACACATCAATTCATGCACAAAATAATGTGATGGTGCATGAGTACCACCAACTTATATATTTACGGCTTTGCTGATTAAGGAAAGCTTCAACCAAAATATGGTTTCTTTCTATGGTTGCAAACAAGACATGTGTTCCATCCACACGTATTTAATAGAATATTGTAAAGGTAAAGAGCGGTGACAGAAGAGAGTGAGCACACAAGGCCTTTCTTGCAAGTTCCGAGTTTTACATGCTTGAAGCGATGTGTGCTCACCCTCTATCTGTCACCACCCCCCTCTACTCTCCTCATTACTAGTTACAATAAATATTTTAGTTCTATTCGTTTCTTGAGGTATATTCACGCACTAAATTGTATAACTTTCATGAACAAACTTAAGCAAATACATTCTAACAAATAACTTTTAAATCTACTGTGAAGAACACATCAAAATTTAAGAGCTAATAGAATATAAGCAACAAACTTTAGGGCTGGCAATTCAGACACGAACACAATAATCTGACAGGAACCTATACGATTTTAACAGGTTTCGTGTTTGGCCTTAACAGATTCTGTGTCTATAACAGGTCGACACGTTAAGACCTGTTTATTTTGGTTTCGTGTTCGTGTCTTAACAGGTCTTATCGTGTTTTATCGTGTTTCTTATCATGTCTTGTCGTGTCTTATCGTGTCTTGTCGTGTCTTATCATGTATTCTCATGTCTTATCGTGTCTTGTCGTGTTAACCTATTTTACTAGGTGTTCGTTAATTATCGTGCAAGTTTGTGTTCGTGTTTGAAAAAAAATGACACGATTAGATTTCGTGTCGTGCTCGTGTTTATAGGTTTCATGTTCGTGTCTTAACATGTTCGTGTAACCTGTTATGCCAGCCCATGATGTGTTGAATATATTAATCCCTGAAGATTATCATAATAATTTAGTTTATTATACATCTTTATATTTAAGTTTGCTAAAAGATAGGAATCCTAATTCTAGTATGAGTCCTTATCCTAGTATGATTAGTTTCTTTTTGTTATTATAAATAGCATAGGGTATTATGTATTATTTTTTTTGAACGGCTAACTTTTTTATCACCCATGAGTTTTGAACCCCTCACCACTTCGAAAGGCAAAGCCTTATCCGATACCTTGATACCACTAGGCCAAACAGTGGCGAAGCTTGACCCGAAGGTTCGGGGGGTCGGAAGTCGCCCGAGGGTCGGAAGTCACTAGTTTCGGGAGGTCAAAACCCTATATTTCCAAAATTTTCTATACGAATAATATATAATCGAAACTTCTGCGCCAAAATTCAGGGGGGTCGGCCGCCCCCGCCCGCCCCAACAAAGCTACGCCACTGAGGCCAAATGCCCTTGTATTTGATTATCAATCTTAATTAATAAAATAGAGTCGAAGAGTTCCTCCACATATCGTGTGTGTTGCGATTTTGTTTTCTTCTAGTAATACCAATTGTTTGCTCCAACAGGAAGAAGAACGGACCTCACCGATTGATAACGATGACTTGTCACTAACGGATTCATGATGGCGGTTTCATTTAAGTATTACTAAGGGGCTGTTTGGTAGCCTCTTAGTTATTCCAATAAAAGACTACGTCTGAGTCAGTCAACATTAAATATGTTTGGTTCACTAACATGATCTTTTCATCAATACACCTCATTTTCCTTAAAACCAGTCACTTGTCAAAAAAAACTCTAGAAAACCTAAAAACATTAAATATTTCATTAAAAACACTAAATGTCCCATTAAAAACATTAGTTACATTTCAATTTCTCAAAAAGGTAGTTTGACAAAAAAAACCAATTGTACATGTAACATGACCTAACTTACACACCACCAAATCAATTTCATAATAATATTATTATTATTATTAGATCACACATTCACATGTCAATGTTTACAATTTGTGTTGACTATTCACAACCTTCCCAATACGACTTCCCTTGTCTCCTCTCTCCTCAAACTCCCAACCCACAAATCCATGGCTGATTTCAACCCAAAACCAACCAATCACACCCATCAAGACATGCAAATACATCAATTCAATGACCCAAACCCAAAAGAATTCGACCCACCTCGTGACTTCAGATCATACAGTGTTTCATATGCTTCTTCCTACAAATACCCACAAAAGAATATGGATATTGTTGTTGCTAATGATTTGAAGCTGAAGAAAGGGAAGTCTGTTAATGGGTCAGTGACAAAAGGTTGGAGCTTTGGTGATGCTGAGTTTCAGAGGAAGAAGAGAGTTGCAGGGTATAAAGTGTACTCTGTTGAAGGGAAGGTTAAAGGGTCTTTTAGGAAGAGTTTTAGGTGGATTAAAGATAAGTATAATCATGTTGTTTATGGATAATAATTTGTGTAATTGTATGCTTATGTTTGTTTGTATGAATACATTCAAGATAAGTGAATCTTTATGAATATAAAGTTGCATACTTTTTATTATTTGTTAGTTTTAACTTTGGAGAAGATTTTTGGATGTTGATGTGGTGTTTTGGTGTGAATTGTAGGGGTGCAAACGAGACTAGTCACTCGCGAGCTACTCGAGCTTGGTTTGGTAAAAAACTCGCAAAGAGCCGAGCCTTTTTGAGCTTGAGCCTAAAACAAAGCTCATTTATTTATCGAGCCCAAGCTCGAGTTTGGCATGTGAAGCTTGTTAGGCTCGTCGAGCCTTAACGATCCTAGTGTAATATTAGTTCTTTTTTAATATTTAATAATATTTACCACTCATTTAAAGTTGTTTAGTAAACGAGCCCCGAGCTCGAGCTTCACTTATCGAGCTCACGAGCCGAGCTCGAGTTCTTATAAGTCAATCAAGCTCGAGCTTGAGCCTGGTAGAGCTCGGGCTCGACTCGGCTCGTTTGCACCCCTAGTGAATTGTTAACATGGGTTAAAGAATAATAATATTTTTGTTAGGGTGCGGACAAAACCAGTTTTAAGTAGAGAATTGTGGTAAATGACAAACATTTGTAAGTTGCGAATGTGAAATCCGGAATAATATGTACGACAGCACGAGTGTTTATGTGGTTCTTATGATTTTTTTATATCAGATCGGGTTTGTTTTGTGAATCAAATCGGTTGATGGCCTTCGTTTTAAAGACTATTTAGTATTTATGTCTTACGTAAAACTTTTATTTTAAACTTACTTTTTAGTCTTCTAGACCTTACCAGTTACCAATAACTTTATTATTTGTGTGATTTCACTGGGTATGTTGTCGTTTTTCAGTAACATTATTTTATGTAGAGTCAATAATTTGATATTTATTTTGGTTTTTTGGACTTTTTTGAATGAATTACATAAAGCATATAAGTTGTTTTGCTAAAACCAAGTGTTGATATTGTCTCTTGTTGATATTGTCGGTGACATAGTTATTAAAGTGGGGTTATGTTCTTGAATGTTTTCTTATCTTCTTTTTTATTCATCATGTATGTAGGTCACGGATGATAGATGACAAGGCGCTAAATACTATCTTTTTATGACAATTGACACACAAGGGTTTTTTTAGCCCCATATTTGCACCACCTCAAAACTTATTTGCATCAGCCTCTACGGCTTGTAGAGACCCCTACGGGTCGTAGAGGGTCCTCTGCGGCTCATAGAGGCCTCTACGAGCCGTAGAGGGATGTGGTTTTCAATGCCCTGACACCTCTACGGCCCGTAGAAGGCTATAAAACCCTAAAAACCCGGTGTAAATAACATGATCTTTTTTATACTTATAATTCTTATTGACATTTACTAAAAATTGCAGGTCTACTTTACAAGGTATTTAAGTTTCATATCCTCTTTTTTATTCTTTTAACAGTTTTGTAATTCTTTTTATAGCTTCTATATTTGCAAGTCTCATTTTTTGCTTTTTTTAGATTTGAGTTTTTTGTAATATCTTTTTTAACAGAAAAAATGAAAGAAAAAAAAATGGTTTTTGGTTTTTAATGTCGAGAATTTTGAAAAAAAAAATGAGTTTTAGGTTAGATGGTTTGACACTTCATTTCATTTTAATGTATACGTAGTTTAATATTTTAACTTTTTATATAACTAATGTTATGGGTGGAAATTCTGATCAATATTTTGAGTCTTAGGGGGTGTTTGGGATTGAGTTTGGAAACAACTTATTGACTTATTAATTTTTTGAAAAGCCAATAAGTCAATAAGTCATTTGGAAAAGCACTAGGGTGTTTGGGATTGAGTTTGGAGATGCAAAAGTGCTTTTGGTCAAAAGTGTTTATTGGCTTATGACTTTTTGAAAAGGAGTTTTGAAAAAAGTGTTTGGATTAGCTTTTGGGATGAGAAACGTCAAAAAGTCAAAAAATTGTTGTTTTTTTAAGTGTTTCGCTTAACTTATTGTGAATATTGGTTGTATGTGTGGTATATTTGTAATTTTTTTCCAAAAGTCAAAAGCCAAAAGCCAGGATTTCTAACTTTTCAAAAACAATTTTTCCACCCTTAAAAGCTAAAAGCCAAAAGTCAAAACAGAAAGTGCTTTTGGGTTACACAAACAGCTTATTGACTTATTGGCTTTTTGCAAAAGCTAATAAGTCAATAAGTTGTTTTGAAACTCAATCCCAAACACCCTCTAAATCCTGGCTTTTCAAAATGACTTATTGACTTATTGGCTTTTTCAAAAAGTAAATAAGTCAATAAAATAAGTCAATAAGTTTTTTCCAAACTCAATCCCAAACATGCTTTTAGTTAGGAACCTTGAATAAAGGATATGTTCGATATCCTAAACTTAATCCTGATACTTTACTGATTAATTTCTTGTGTATGTTATCCGATAAATGCAGGGAATTATTATAAGACTTGCTCATGCAAGAGATTCGGACATTGAAAGATGAACGTTGGAACGTGGTTGAAGAAGTCTACAAACGGTCACAAGAACATTCTTGTATCTCGGATATCTCGAATAGATTGTTACACTTTAGATAGTATAAACACCCCACTTACAGTGTGTGCATATAATGTATATATGTGGGCTTTTGGGGGGCAAAAGTAAAGTTGCACTAGTTTTAACGTTATTTTACTAATTTCATGAAAATAACGTAAAAAACGACGGACGGTTAATCATGCATCATGTGGTGGCGTGGATAGCCAAAAGACAAAGGGGTACATGCACTGATCGGGTTTGTCCCGATTGCTAAGTGTTATGTGCCTTATGTCCAAGGCTTGATACCAAACCACATCGAACCGGGGGTCTCACTGGAAGCAACCTCTCTATTTATAGGGGTAAAGGTAAGACTGTCTACATCTTACCCTCCTCAGACCTTACCTTAGCTTTGCTATAGGTGGGATTAACTGAGTACGATGATGATGACTTTAGATAGTATAAATAACGGGGCTAATGTGATGCGCATATTGCTCATTCACGATTTACACAACACTTACATTGTAGCTAATATCTTTCAAATCACTTACCCTATACTCGCAATCATCATTGTAACACTTAGTACTACCAGAATAGTTCCCGAGTTGTATTCTTTTACCTTTAAAATTGAAAATAGAGGCATTGTGACATTTGTCAACTCTCGATGTTTTATGTCGGCGATCTTATAAGATCAACGGTTTTCCTCGTAATATCTCGTGTTCTTTGCTATTTTATTGTTCGATTACATTACAATATCGCAAGCGATATCTTGATATTCTATATTCTATTTTGATCTATACTTCTTCACATTTTTACATCTCGAATATACTTGTCAATATTTTACAAGCACACTACCTCACAAACTAGTTTGGAAATAAAGCTACTTCGATGATTTTTAACCCCATTTAACATATTGCTTTCACTTTTTTTGTACCATAAAAATATATAAAAGTTCACAAAGTTTTGAATGAAATAAAGCATAGAAAAAAAATAAAAAAATTAAAGCATAGAAAGTTAACAAAAGTTTTAAACATATAAGAAAAGTTTTAAAGACAAAATATATATATATATATATACATATAGGGGAGGGTTATCTTGAGAACGCTAAATATTGTGAGAACCGTGAGAACAAGTAAAAAAATCAATCAAAATCAAAAATTTTTAATACAAACTTCATTATAATCAAAATGCAACATCAATAAATGAATTTTCTTTCCAAATAATTCATCTTTTTTTGCAAAAACACTTTCAAATTAACTTTTTACACATGTGTAAATGAAACAGTTTACACATGTATAAACAGTAAATTTACACATGTGTAAAAACAAATTATTTTCGTATACGTTTGAATTTTTACGCGTAAATTGTGTTTTTGAAATTGTATTTTAGTAATAAAGACAAGTGTAAAAAGAAATTTTGAATTTGAATGGTTTTAGATGCCGTTCTCACAGTTCGCACGAAATATAGGTGTTCTCAAATTAACTTTCCCCTATATATATATATATATATATATATATATATATATATATATATATATATATATATATATATAACATTAAAAGACTTGCAAAGTATACAATTTTTAAACTCAAAATATAATATTAAAAAGTGAAAACAAACATTTAGAAATTGGGTGTGGCCCACATAATTGAGTGTTGCATGATATCCGACGACATATCACTTGTTATAATAAATCCGTTATATGGATTCAGTGTCACATTCCTCTTATAAAACAAGCATCAATCTTGTAATTGGACTTGCCACTTTTTTTTTTTATTATTTTACCTTTTATCATGGTCCTGTAACCAACTTATTTAATAAGGAGGTGGTACTCCAAATTAGGTATGCTTACCGATTTGGGGACACCACTGCAGTCTACCACCTGTTTCGAGTACCCCAAATTGGTTGAGTAGTTACTAGACGTGTACAAAAAAACTGGTTTTGAAAACCGAACCGGAAAAAAACCGGAAAACCGGTTAGACAAAAACCGGTTTTTGTTCAAACCGGTCCCAAACCGACCCGAGTCACCGGTTCTGTATAGGTTATAGGTTTTGGAGATTAGACCGGCTTGAAAACTGGTTTTAGGAACAAACCGGTTTGGGAAAAAAAAACCGGTTTTTGAGGAAAAAACCGATTTAGGCAATGTATTTGGATTTTGGATGACCGGTTTGGCAAAAAAAACCGGTTTTGGAACCGGTCCTAATTAGTTTGGAAAACGGGGGTTTTGGGTCCTGAAAACCGGTTCTAAAACCGGACCGGTTTTAGAAAAAAACCGGTATCAACTTCAACACCAAGAACTGGTTCGGGTTAAAAACCGGACCGGTTTGAGAAAAAAAACCGGTTTGTACATCTCTAGTAGTTACCGATACAATTAACCCTTTTGTGAGCGTTGTTCTTTTATCAAATTTGACCGTTGGATATGGTTACCGATTTGGTAACACCCCCTACTACCTATTAAGGTAGTTGAGGGTAAAAGTGATGTGTTCTTACAAGATTGGTGGAATCCAATATAGGCTAATTGAGCACCCCTCCCAACATAAACATGTTATCGCGCTTTAACACATTTAATAAATAATATACACATACGAAAGAAATCATGTTTCCTGAAACCTACTTAATAAACAGTTAGCGTATGGATTGTGTTGCAAATAGGGGTATTGAATTTTAATAATCCAAACTTTCACCCGTTAGCTGACAATAATCAGTACTTCAAAAATTACTAACAGCAATCCCAACTTTCAACGTATTGGCCGACAATGAACCTTTATTAATTGGGAACTAACTCAACTTGTGGATGCTGACGTGGCATGCGCACGGTGACGTGGCATGCCACGTCAGCATACCGCATCAGCGTCTACGTCAGCATCAACTAACTGAGTTAGTTCTCAGTTAACAAAAATTCATTGTCGGCTAATACGGTGAAAGTTAAGATCGCTATTGGGAATTTTCGAAGTGCATATTATTGTCGGCTAATACGTGAAAGTTCGGAATATTAATATCCAATACACCCCAATACCCCTTGCAAATAAAAGGAGCAATCCGCCAACCTGTTTAAATTATAATTGAAGAAATACAAAGTGCATAATACACAAGTCAACTTGTTAACCATGTAACCCGTTTTAGATAAATGAGTTAAATGGGTCGCGACCACGGTCCTAGTGGAGTGATAAGCATAAGAATCAAGTCATCAACTGGATTACTTTAAAGTTGACATTTTTTTTATAATGCTATGCCGAATAAACTTGATATAAACGAAACCTGATTGCGCTTTAAATCTACCGACTTCAGAACCTAAATAAACTAAAAAAAATACAAAAGATGACCCGGCCGGACTATACTGCTAAAAATCTTTAAATGAGTTCAAACAAATCATAACTGACCCATAATGAATTGGTCATACTATCATTTAGACTCAAATAAGTATATACTCAGACAAAGCAGCAGCACCTATAAGTCCAACAAGTGTCATAAGTGATACCATGTTTGGAATTGGCGCAGAAGACGCTGATGAGAAGTAAACCTTGTGGGAACTGCTGTCACCCCGGAACCCTCTCACTGTCATCGCCTGTAAAACGCCACACAAAAATACAAAAAATAAAAAAAAAAATCATACTTTGCGGTTGTATAAGAACAATGTTTCCTTTTCAACAAAGTGACAAATATCTCAAACCTGTGTTATCTGCTCCGCGTGATTAAATATGTTTTTGAAGATCCGACGGATGTATGTAAAGAAAACTGCGATTTCACAGAGTTTAACGCAAATAACCAAGAAATGTTATTTTTAATTGAAGAGAACGTCTAAAGCGTTCTTAAGATTGATTTAGTAGATTTACCTTCAACGGTCTCCATTGTAGCCAACTGTTTCCAATTTATCCTCCGCGATACGATTCCCAATGCCACAATCCGGACCTACAATTAGTA